>VZZY01015872.1:24030-350326 GCA_013400335.1 Eurystomus gularis
GTCCCGCCGCGTCCGCTCCCGGCGCCGTGGCGGGCGCTGGTGTCCCAGTGCTCCCCAGCGTCTCCGCTGGTCGCCTCCGGTGCTCTCCCAGTGACGAAGCCGGGGCGCCGGTAGGACCATCAGCTCGGGAGGTGGGTCCTGGGAGTCGAGCACCCGGGGGACACAGCCACTTTCTCTTCCCCGGCTCGGGAGGAGGGGGCAGCCCGCCAGCCCGCCCCCCGTCAGACCCACCGCGGGGCCCTATGTGCTCGGGAGGAACAAGCTCTTCCCTTGGGGAAGAAGCTTTTTCTGACAGCGTAGCTTGAACCGGGCGAAGCGGTGGGCGCTGGGGGTGTGTTGTGTGGAGAGAAGCAGATGTTAAACAAAAAAAAACAAAAAAAAAAAAAAGGAGGAATTTGGTCGTCTGTTTGAGGGGCTCTCTGCAGTAGGCTGCTCTTCCAAAAAGTTAAAATGCTGTGAAGTTTTGGGTGCCTTTATTCGTTTTGCCTGTGGTTCCGTTAGAAGACTGTGAAGCCTTGAAACCAGGGTAAAATGCCGATGATCCGTGTGTGACTCTGGGAAGCCCTGTTCCTCAGCCCACCTGGGCAAACAGTGAAGGGCCAAATACTTGTTGGAAGCTTCCTTGCTTCTGCCCTTGACTCTGGTGGGAAGAGTGTTGCCAAGGTGCTGGAATATGTGATCTTTTCAGAGAGCCAAAAGAGAAAGAGGCAGCATGTGTTCCGCAATGGCAGGCAGGAAAGCTTGTCCTGTGGTGGCAATACATAATGTTTTAGTCGTGCATTTTTTCCCTGTAAAAACGAAAAGGAGAAAGAAAGAAAAAAAGGTAATTACTGTATTATCCTGCACTTAAGACCCTTGAGCATGAACTGAGGCTTTACTGAGCTGGGTACAAACGTAGCATTTGCAAACATAAAATAGTGGCAGCATTTCACAAGAAGCCGTGCTAGAGATCTCAGAAGAATGCTATGGACTTTGGAGGGTGGGATAAGGAGTAGCAAGAGTCTGAATGCCTTTTATTTTGAATCTTTTTTTGTTAACTTTTTGGAATTAACTTTTTCTTATTTTAAACCACACCCAAATAATACTTTAGAGCTGAGGTTAGAGAGCAGGGTAATGTTAAGAGAATAAGTCAGTCAGTGGGTGTGGGCTGACGAAAGACAAGATGAATGCTTCTGGAATAATTCAGAATATTTTATTATAGCCCAGGTCACCCAGTGGCTTCAAGTATATGATGTTTCACTTAGTTGCAGTATTAAGATGACAAAGCTGTCCTGATTTTTGACCCGAGGTTGATAGCACTTGGGATGCTGTCTGCAAGCTAGAACGTCTAATAGCTACAAAGTATTTATACTGTTTGTTTTCAGACAGGTGCTAGTCAAGCTTTTTTTATCTGAAATATCTTTGTATCTATATATAGATATACAAATATCTTTGTTTTTAAAGTGAATGTTGACTCACCAGGCTGCACAACTGAGGCTTGCAAAAATACTTTAACTATAGTACAAAAATGAGTCTTGTAACGTGATTTTGGAAGTTCACTCAAAACTATGGTTATGGCTTCAAGTTAATTAAATGATATATGGCCCTTTTTACAGAATTAGAGTATTTTCCTTAATAGTAGTGTTTCAGATTGCGTTTGATTATTTTGTTTCTTCAACTGAGCATCATGTTTATTTCCTGTGTTACTATAAGCAGTGAGCTAATGTTTTGATTGAGGCTTGTTTTGTTAAATTCCCTGAAAAGAAATATACAGCTCTTCACATCAGCTTAAGCGTGAAAGAGGTGCTGGACTTCATTTGAAACTTGGAGTAAAACTCGGTGAAACTGCTGTTCTTTCCATCAAAATTAAAAGACTTGGGTACTGATAAAGTTGAATGGTTTCAGATTACAGTCTAACTTATTGGGCTTCTGTATAAGTTTCTTATTGCATCTGCCTGTCAACTGTGCAGAGGTCTTAACGCATTGCTTTTACAAAATAAATGTTATTTCCCTTTCTATGAGTTGGCCAGAGCTTTCAAAATCAAGCACTGTCTTTCTAACAGGTCTGAGTCCCTATGCCTAGCTGCCTTGTTGAGATGGTTTCCTCCAGTGGTGGAGCATGTAGTGTATTTGTCCTCAGAGCTGAAGGTGTTGAGATAAGCTTGACCAATTCCTGCTAGACATATGCATAGAGAGTAACCAAACAAAGCATATTCCCTTTAAATTCACCCTTCCAAGCACAGATTTAAGATGAAAGCTCCCTTTTTTTTACACTAGTAGGGAAGGCTGGATTATGAAGATCGTATATGGGAAGGGAAGGAAGGAAAATATGCTCGTTTTATGTTTCCAGGAGGGTTCATTTAGACTTCTGATGTTGCTCTAAGTTTTCTAAGCAAGAAATATGAACATCCTTAATACTGATGTTGGTCCCGAAGTTACTTAATACGTTACAGCTCTATGTAAGTGGTCTTAACTTCCCAGTATACTTTTCAAACAAATATCAAGAAAAACATACCCTTAAAAATGGAAGTGATTTACACACACTAGGTACATGTGTGTAGAGAATAAGCATAATATATTTGGTTTCCTGATTTGCTAGAAGGTTAACAAGCATAGCAATGCATATGTAACTGTTGTTTGGAAAGTATGGCTGTCGCATAGTTTATTCAATTTCAACTCAAATGTGGTAACCTTGAAATGGCAAAAGACATTAAAGCAATACCTACTTCTAAAGCAATACACAACTTGATCCACAGAAGCTGTACCAAATAATGGGAGGAGAAGACAGCACTCCTATGATGATAATAATAGTAATATCCTCCTCCAACTCCAAAGTTCATCTTCAAAAGCAGTAATAAATGTGTTAATGGAGTTAGCAAAAAAAATTCTTTATCTTGAGTTCAGTGTTCTCTGAGCAAGATGCCAAAATGCATCTTCTCTCCTACTTGAACTGTACAGAGAAAAGTGTGCTTCAAATAAGAACTATGGGTCACCAAGACAAGTTAGGGATGGCATTTTCAGTAGCATCATGCTGTTAAGGATTAGCTGGTTAGTGTTTGATAGCTGGTCAAGTTTGATAGTTTCTATCGTCATTTACATGTATTTAGAAATTGCTAATGGATTTCTCTGTATTTATTTAAATAAAACTACAAGGCTGATAAAACTTTTTTTTTCATTCCCAGAGTTGGTTCCCTCAATTATGAGTAACATGCTGAATCCGGATGCTATTTTTTCAAACAATGAAATGAGCCTGTCGGACATTGAAATTTATGGTTTTGATTATGACTATACATTGGTCTTTTATTCTAAACATCTGCACACACTGATCTTCAACGCTGCTCGAGATCTTCTTATTAATGAGCATCGGGTAAGTAAAATTAATGGAATAACAATGAGCTTATGAATAAAGAGTATAATAATTTTTGAGAGGAGCACAACTCATCTTTTCATGCCTCAGTCGTAGCTTGGCTGTCTTCTAACACATCTTATACGACAGCTACATATGAAGCAAAGAAGACTTTGTTTATTCTCAGCTGCAGTTTTGAGCAGAGCACAACTTGACAAATGATAAGGAATAGTTTCATTTGGTTTATTTTTTAATTTGGTAGTACTGGTGTGGTTGTGTTTTTTTTTCCTGATTGCCAATTATTGGAGTCACCCTAAAAAATAAGAAGCTTAAAAGTTACCGTTCCTCTGTTTTATGCATTGCTGTGAGTGCAGTGATTAATTTTCATATGAAATATTTTTAGCCTGCCCGATTCCTTAGGAGGCCTTTGATTGCACTGTGCGCTCGTGGGGCGCTCTGTGTGTGCCCAGCATTTCAGCTGCATTAGCTGAAGGGGCAGCATGTGCAGTGACGCAGTAATCAGAAGCTGGATACAAGAGACACCCAAATAAGCATTCAGCTCAGTAGTCCTCTAAGAGGGAGCATTGTCCTCTTGTCTCACCAAGCAGTGTGTTTGCGTTGTGACCAGTTGCCATCAAAGCTTGGAGCTGGTTGTTGTGTAGTTTGAGGATGGGAGAAGCTGCTGTGTCAAGAAGCAGGAGGGAAGTGGGTGACTTGGGAAACCGAAGGTACTGCAGGGGAGAAAGGTTGAAGAAAAGGTGGGCTGAAAGAGGCAAAGTTTTATTGAACTGTAGGACTTACTCTGTGGACTTTCTGTCTTTTATTTTCCTGTAACATAACTAGTAAAACTGCTTGTGTATTTTATACAAGCTAAATCTGAATGGGTGGTGTTATTCTACTTTCGTATTTGAAGCTGAAGGTTAGGAGCTATATATAAACATCTATAAATAACCCTGGAAGAACAGACAAAACTTCATGGGCATTACAAGCATACACAACTTGATCCCCCTAAGATTTTGGCATGTCTTGGTAGCAATTCCTGTAGGATGTGTAAATACACTTTATTAAAGATGTGTGATTCTTGAAAGAACCAATGTTACTATAGGAGGCAGGTTTAAGTCTCTTAGACAAAATTTAAACGATGCTCTGTCTTTACTATTTGAATGAATTCAGGTAGTAATAACTTTCCAATTTGTCTCAGTTAAAATCTCTTGAGTTCTAGTAAAAGAAGCAGTAAGTACTTTTTGAGACAGCTTATTGAAATACATCATCTGTTGGAATTTATTGAGGGACAACAGTTTTTATTAACGCTATTTCTGTAGCTGCTTATACTGTTAATATTTTTCTTGCCTTTAACATCAGAAAAAACTTCTAGATAGTATTGCCCATTATGACTGTCACAGTCAACCAAAAAGATGGCCAATTTTGGTCATGACAGTGCAAAGCAATTAATCAGATGTTGTAAAATGCGATGTAGGAAGTAAGGAATTTTGAAGTGTGTCCAAGAGAGTAAACATAAATTTCATGCTAATCTCGGAGGTGGCAGCAGGTGTTGAATGTAAACTCTTGCTCTTGGTTTCTTTCTTTCCTAATGTATGGGCCTTGTGCCACCTTATCTGGACTGCTGTTTCAGTCCAGATATATGTGTTGCTACCAGGAGTGAAATAAGCAAACAGTGCAAGTTTTATCTTGTTTGTTTGTTTGTTCCCTTGTAGGGAAGCTTTGATTTGTGTGCTAAGGTAGTCACAATCTTTTTCGTATATGTACTGGTGTGCATCCAAAAGACAGCCTTCTAGTAGGATAAATTCAAGTAGGGAAGTCAAGTATGCAGACATTTGAAAAAGTCAGAGTGCTTTGGGGCAAGCACAATATGTTGTAGTTTATAATTGATCACATTCTGTATTCTCCTGATGTTTTCCCTTGTCTCTTCATGTTCCCCAGCCAAATCTACACATCTTCCCAACCTATCTGTAGGCTTTTAATGCTGTTCTTTGTTCGGATCTATAGCCTCTCCTGTGTTTTCTGGAAGTCGTAGTAGGGATGATAGGTCAAAAGTTAGGAGAAAGTACTGTTTTCTTTAAGTGTAGATGCCTATGCTTCTGTACAGGCACAGTCTACAGCGGTTGCAGAGCAAGTAGTCTTTGGCATAGATAAAAACTTTGTGGAGAAATTGCAATATATTTATTTTTTTGTAAAAATAGCTAGAGCTTCTGTTGAAGCTGTATAATCTACTTTTTTTTTTTCCCCCTGAAGGATTGTAAATTAGCCATATATGTATGGAGACCGTTGTAGAGAAGGTGGAGAATGTGCCTGAGATTAATTTGTCAAGTTCTAAGACTGCTAGAGCCTGTAGGAGGCAAATGAAGGCTTGCCTTTCAGTTGGTTAATCAAAGAAATGATAGTTTTCTCAGGACTTGTCAGAAAGGAGTGAAGCATTTTACCTTTTAAAAACAGATGAACAAAATCCTTAGCCCAAGGCACACACATCTCATGTATTTTTTCATAGCTAACCTGTGCTTAAAGCAGGACAAAATTACAATCAACCAAAAATAGACTTGTACTGAAAAGTGTTAGAAAATTCTCTACTAGGTGTTGTGAGTTACCTATCTATAAAGAATCTAAGGAAAGAGTCCGTGACACAGACATTCAGTTCATATGGATCTCTAAACAATGAGGTGTTACAAATGCTGTCCAGGGTAAATAAATTTGGGTCACTGCGATGTTCTTCTGAAGTAACTCACCATGATGGTGTTTAATACCTGACTTGCTTTCAAGATCAGATCTTTGTCACATGCTTGTACCTTGGTGAAAGTGCCTGTTAGGGGGGCCTGGCTTCTGCAGGTGGCATTAGCTGTTGTGAATTATCTTCTTTCTTCCTCCCCATCTGTTTGCCATGCACCATACCTTTAAACACCTCTGGGGTCTACATTTCAAACTTGACAATGTAAGATCAGAAGTAAGATCCACACTGAGGGAGTCAAAACAGATAGCTGTGCTTCTTTTATTGCTTGAAAATGGCAGACTTTTTTTTTCTCCTATTAATATTGATGGTGATGTATTGCTTTTTGTTTCAATAAAAGTGAGCTGTAAAGTTCAGGTATCTCTGTAAATTGGGGCTTATTCTTGGGTTTTTAGCTAGAAGGTTGAGTTGGAAACTATGCTCCTATAGTCTGTTGCATGGGGAGACTTCACAATGCAAGGTAACACAGCTATTAAATTCTAGGAAGTTAATAAAATTTAGTTTGTTTTCAAAGGTACATATATGAAAATGACTTTCTGAACAAGAGGCTAATGTTCAAAGGTGGTCAATACAGAGTACCTGGACGTCCAACTTTAGGTACCATGCTTGACTTAGATTTAAAACAATGGCCTTGGGTTTTGGAAAAATGTTTGACTTGTCTTGCACTGTACATACATTCTTGCAAATCTCACCAACCTATTGAAAAGTGACTTCTTAACAACTAGTGAAAATGAGAAGCATTGAAAACTTAGGCTTTTAAAATTCTGCGGAAACAATTTTTTAAAATTTGTTTTTGTTGTAGATTTCAAAGAACAATTTATTTTCTCTTTTCTTAGTATCCTGCAGAAATAAGAAAATATGATTATGATCCCAATTTTGCAATCAGAGGACTTCATTATGATGTGCACCGGGTATGTATGAATATGTCTGTGAGGAGTTATGTAGTGCTGGGAACCTAGCCCAAAAAAATAAGTAGTGCTTTTGAGTCTTCCAGGTTTTCATTCTGCATTGATGTGTAAGGATTTTGTTTCATATTTTTATCTTTCATAGCAAGCTTGATTTTTTTTTTTTAAGCTTTTAAGTAGGAAATCTTTTGACTGTTTTGTTCTTGTGATGGATGGGGGAAGACAGCTTAGAGTACAACAAAATAAACTTAAGCAGGCTTCTGCTAGTAGGAAAAGTTATTTCTTCATGGTATAGCTCAGGTCACTGGACGATGTTTCCTTGGTGATTTGGCAAGACCTACCTAGATAAAAGCCATTGATAAAAGTATTTTAGAATCTAAGAAAGAATTCGAAGCAGAAGTGTTCAGGTGTTCTTGAGACAGAAAGGTTATAGATAAAATTGCTTTGATTTTTATAATTTCATATCAAATAGTTGATGTGATTAAAAACTGTTGTTTCTTTTTTTCTTCCCCCTGCAAGGCATTATTAATGAAGATCGATGCTTTTCATTACATTCAGCTGGGAACGGTTTATAGGTAGGTAAAATTATTTCCTATTTGTAATAAAAACGTATACTCTTATTTTTTTTATTCTCTTAGTTGCATTTATTGGCGTTTTAGGTTTGTATCAGGAAGAGTGCCCTGACAAGCACAGAGATGAGTGAAGGCTGCAGTTTTACTGGAAGGGGGTTTCTTTGCACCTGTGTGTGTACACACAGACATGCACACACGCTTACTGAGCGGTACAGTACAGCTGATGCCCCAGTTCAGAGCTGGGGAAGTTGGCAAGCTGGTTGGTCACATAGTGCTGACTCACTTTGTTTCCGGCTGTTAAATTGTGCTGAAAGACATCTAAAAATACGCTGATGACTTCTCTGCTGTTGCTTTCTATGTAAATAATTGTCGTAGAGTGCCTGTTAGCGTGACTTTGGTGTGGTTGTAGAGACACTTGAGAGGTCTTGCTGTGTTTGCACTGAGCTTTTTAAAGTTTGGACACATCAGCCACATCACACTTGCACGATGGAGAACAACTGCTTTGTGTCCATGCAGCCTGACATTTTTTGAGTTTACTGAATTGATGTAAAATTGGCAGTCTTTGTGCCATGCTCTGTTACATGATACAGACACACAGTATGTGATCCTCGACAGGAGAGTTTTTAGTATGGCTCAGTTTGCTGTAACGAAGCAATACACATTTGACTGACGGGAACATCACATTTAAGATCAGATTTTAATTTAAACAAGAAACCTGAGCACATTTCTTAATGTCATTGGACAAAAAGTTTTCTTTTGGGGCCAAAAGATAACGCAACCTTGAAGTGATTTCCCATGGGGGAACTGTATATGGTAGTATGACGTGATGATAATGTCCTCATTACTTATTCATTAACAACAAAAGGAGGATTAGGGAAAATCTCCTTTATTGGATGCAGAAGGAAACATAGTAACAGAGGACGAGGAAAAGGCTGAGGTGCTCAATGCCTACTTTGCCTCAGACTTTAGCAGTGGAACTAGCTGTTCCCTGGACACCCAGCTAGGAGACAGGGAGGGGAAGCAGAATGAGGTCATCACAATTAAAGAGGAAGTGGTCAGTGACCTGCTACACCATTTGGATGCACACAAGTCTATGGGACCAGATGGGTTACACCCAAGGGTGCTGAAAGAGTTGGCAGATGTGCTCGCCAAGCCACTTTCCATTATTGACTAGAAGTCATGGCTAACTGGGGAGGTCCCAATGGACTGGAGGGTAGCAAATGTGACACCCATCTACAAGAAAGGCAGAAAGGAGGATCCAGGAAACTATAGACCTGTCAGTCTGACCTCAGTACCAGGGAAGGTCATGGAGCAGATCACCTTGAGTGCCATTACAAGCCATATAAAGGACAATCGGGGGATCCGTCCTAGTCAGCATGGGTTTATGGAAGGCAGGTCCTGCCTGACGAACCTGATCTCCTTCTATGACAAGATGACNGAGTGTTGATCTACATGAGGATAGGGAGGCTCTACAGAGAGACTTGAGTAGATTGGATCGATGGGCCAATGTTAACAGTATGAGCTTCAACAAGGCCAAGTGCTGAGTCCTGCACTTGAGCCACAACAACCCCCAGCAACGCTACAGGCTTGGGGAAGCGTGGCTGGAAAGCTGTCTGGCAGAAAAGGACCTGGGGGTTATAATTGACAAGCAGATGAATATGAGCCCGCAGTGTGCCCAGGTGGCCAAGAAAGCCAATGGCATCCTGGCTTGAATTAGAAATAGTGTGACCAGCAGAAGTAGGGAGGTGATTGTCCCCCTGTACTCAGCACTGGTGAGGCCACACCTTGAGTCTTGTGTCCAGTTTTGGGCACCTCAATACAAGAGAGATATCGAGGTGCTGGAGCGAGTGCAGAGGAGGGCAGCGAAGCTGGTGAAGGGCTTGGAGAATAAATCTTATGAAGAGCAATTGAAGGAGCTGGGACTGTTTAGTTTGAGGAAGCAGAGGCTAAGGAGAGACCTCATCACTCTCTAGAACTACCTGAAAGGACATTGTAGAGAGGCTGGTGCTGGTCTCTTCTCACAGGTAATTAGCGATAGAACAAGAGGGATTGGCTTCAAGCTGAAACAAGGTAGGTTTAGACTGGACATTAGGAAAAAAATTTTCCCGGAGTAGTCAGATGCTGGAATAGGCTGCCCAGGGAGGTGGTTGAGTCACTGTCCCTGGATGTGTTTAAGGGTCGTTTAGATGTGGTGTTAGGGGATATGGTTTAGAGCCATATGGGAAGAACTTTGTAGAGTAGGGTTGATGGTTGGACTCGATGATCCCAAGGGTCTTTTCCAACCTGAATGATTCTATGATGCTAAGATTCAGCCATAGTTGCTGATATGTTCTTTAGTCTGAGGTGTCCTTAGGGAGAAGGGAAGGAAAATGAAAGAAGGAACAAGATGGCCAAGCATTAGGCTTGTACTGTCAACATAGTAGCTAGGTAAAGCAGCAAAAACCATGTGTTCTGTTTCTGTCATCGGAGTGAAACTTTATACCATTTATTTATGTGTTTTATACATGCTGATGTAGAATAATTATTGTATGTTTCAACTGACAAAGCATGTTCCTGTGGTTTTCAGAGGAATCTTTATGCAGGGCTGGGAGGGAACCAGAAAACTCGGTGTGAAGGTTGCTGATTCTAAGATTCATTTTAAAAGGCTGCTACATTTTTCACTGTGAAAAATACTAGTTTGCTAGATTAAAGGCTAGGTGAAGTAATCAAAGTGAAATTTATGTAGAGGCATATAGTAGAAATATTAAGATTGGCATGAATGGAAATATGTATGTGTGGGAGCCTGGATCAGTTGGTCAGCAGGATATCATCACATCTTCATGCTGTTTCTCCAAACACCTGTATGGGGATGGAGGGAACAAAAAAGAGGCTGAAGACTTTGAGAGATGATGTCAGGAAGAACAATGGTATAACTGGAACTGTGTAGTGACCTAGATGGGATGATGAATGGGTGGTGAGCCCATCAGCAGTGTTGCCTTATGACTAGGAGTGGGACAGAGTGAAGAGGCAGATCACCACGAATGCTGTCAACTCATAGTACAAAAGGCAGATCCATAGCAAGAACGTGATGATTGGTCAAGAAAACTCTAGAGAGGTGTTGACATTTGTTGGAGAGCTGCTGTGCTTTGTTCTTTGCATGACCCAAAGTAATTCTGGCCAGACTGCTAGGTCACACATCTTGGTATGTGTGAGGATGAGAGTGAAAGCCACCATTTCACTCAATTCTTTGTCTTAATTTTGCTTAAAATAAGATTACCTTTCTCTTCTATACCAACTCTGAATTTTGCTGTCAGTTGCTGCACATCTGTAGTTATTAGTTTTAAGTTTCTGTGTGTTTTGTATGTCTGTAGGTCAATTTTACAGCTTAAGGTAGCAGAACTTGCATACAGCCTCATTTGCACTGAGAGGTGTAAGCAATTCTGGTTACCCTCTAAAATTGCACCTCTCTGGGAGCAGTGGTGTAGGTGAACTGTGATGCAGTTAGTGTCATCTGTCCATGCTGCCAGTGCAATAAAATAAACTTTGCAATTATCCAGCTGAACTGTGTCAAGACTGAGTCTTCTGATAAAACTAATTTACAGCTTTGCCTACACAGTCATCCCTTCTCTCTGGATTTCATGTATGCCTATTGTCCTCTCTTGATTTATGCTTAAGTATCTCCTGATCCACAAGCGTTTTCTTTAGCAGTATTCAAATAGTACTTGGCATAGCTGTCTGCAGACTAGATGATGAGTCAGTCCTTCTCAGTTCTGATCTTGTTACTTGGTATATGTTTAACATTTTGGGCACATTTCTTTGTGTTTACTGCTGTGGAGTAGGTGATGCTGAACTCTGTATGTTAGAAAACCAGAGTATTATCTGCCCTGTTTGTGCACAATACTAACCTGAATGCCTGAGTCCTATCAGCAGTAGCACAGCGCTGTGTAAAAGTTGATGTAGCATTGAGAAATGTGCAGTAAAGGAGCTGGTTGATGTGGGACTCTGCTACAATAGCAGCCTGGAGGATTTTCATGTATCGTACCCTTGCACTGCAAAGCTATGTGAACGCTAAACATTGAAAGTACTAGGCTTATTACTTTATTTTTTTTAGCGCCTCAATGCTCTTGAGTAAGAGCAAGAAATGGAGGCACTGAAATAACCATTTGCCTTACAAGGCTGCAAAACACCGTAAGTAGGCGTGGAAAAAAGGGACCTTTGACACAGTCGCCTGCAACATCCTTCTCTCTAACCTAGAAAGATATGGATTTGATGGGTGGACTGTTTGGTGGATGAAGAATTGGTTGGATGGTTGCATCTAGAGGGTAGTGGTCAATGGCTCGATGGCCAGATGGAGGTAGGTGACAAGTGGTGTCCCTCAGGAGTCTGTATGGGACCACTTCTGTTTAATATCTTCATCAATGACATAGGGAGAGCACCCTCAGCAAATCTGCAGATGACACCAAGCTGAGTGATGCAGTTGACATGTCTGAGGGACAGGATGCCATCCTGAGGAACCTGGAGAAGCTTGAGAAGTGGGCCTATGTGAACCTCATGAGGTTCAATAAGGCCAAGTGCAAGGTCCTGCACCTGGGTTGAGGCAATCCCTGGTATCAATACAGGCTGGTGGATGGGAGATGAAAGCAGCCCTGCAGAGAAGAACTTAGGCATACTTGTAGATAAAAGAATGGACATGAGCTGGCAATGTGTGCTCACAGCCCTGAAGGCCAACTGTATCCTGGGCTTCCTCAAAAGAGGTGTGGCCAGCAGGTTGAGGGAGGTGATTCTGCACGCTTTGGTTAGATCTCACCTGTGTGCAGCTCTGGAGTCCTCAGCACAAGAAAGACATGGACCTGTTGGAACAAGTCCAGAGGAAGGCCACGAAAATGATCAGAGGGCTGGAGCACCTCTCCTGTGGAGAAATGCTGAGAGTGTTGAGATTGTTCAGCCTGGAGAAGAGAAGGATCCAGGAAGACTTTGTTGTGGCCTTTCAGTACTTAAAGGGGGCCTATAAGAAAGATGGGGACAGACTTTTTAGCAGGGTCTGTTGTGACAGAAGAAGTGGTAATGGTTTTAAATTAAAAGAGGGTAGTTTTAGATTAGATATAAGGAAGACATTTTTTACAATGAGGATGGTGAGACACTGGCACAGGTTGCCCAGAGAGGTGGTAGGTGCCCTGTCCCTGGGAACATTCCAGGTCGGGTTGCATGTGGCTTTGAACAGCCTTGTCTAGTTGAAGATGTCCCTGCTCATTACAGACCTTTAAAGGTCCATCGCAACACAAAGCAGTCTATGATTCTGTGATAGGTTTTTCGTTTGTGTTATTTAATCTCAAGCAAAACCTCAACACTTCTGTGTCCTCTGGTGAGGATGTGTGCATGCCTGTGGTGTTTTAGATGCTTTAGTGTAAGATGCTTGATACTGAAAACATTCAACACCAAACCACTGCCTGTAATCTCTCGATAGTTGATAAAGAAACTCTGGGCAGAGGTGATGTCTTCTTCCCCCCCATTTATTGTTATATTTCTATATTTTAATTACTTGTCAACAGTCCTTCAGGTAATCTTTAAATTTTGAGAATTGGATCTGTTGATACAGTTTAAAAGAAATTCTTATTTAATTAAAAATTGTGTATGTTTTTATTTCCCTTGAATCTTGAAGGTCATGCTGCAGAGTAACCTGGTTTAAACACTATCACATCATCAGTGCTGTATGAAACAGGCAGAGTGAGGAATTACTTTAAGAGACTGGAAGCTCTAACTACTTCTTACAAACCCTTGAGGCATAATTTCAACGGAGACTAATTAGCTCTTTTCCCGTAAAAAAGGACTTAAAATTGGAACATGTTCTGTGTGCGTCAGCCTGTTAAAATGTTACTTGCTTTGTGAGGAAAGATGCTGTTCTAACTTAAAGGCTAAAGTGTTCCTATGACATTATTAGTATTTTAATAAGCTCCAGACCTATGTTTTAATCTGTCAGACTTTCATTTGGTAATTACTTGAAAATTTTAATCTGACTTTTGAACTAAAGCTAATGTTATTTCCAGAGGCCTCAGTGTTGTCCCAGATGAAGAAGTCATTGCAATGTACGATGGTTCCCATGTCCCTTTAGAACAAATGAGTGACTTTTATGGAAAGGTAAAACCACAAACTGCTCTTTAAAAATGATACTTTTTTTTAAGGGGTGGGGGTTGTGCTGCTCACATTTTGTTCTTCTTAGTACCAGTTGTATTTTCTTAATATGTGCTTGACTTACAGTGCTAGATGTGAAATTTTCGCTCTAAAGTGACAAATATATTTTCTTTCTCCTGCTTGCCGTAGTTTCTTCTTTCACTATTCCCTTGCCCAGTCATACAGACAAAGAAGTGGAACATAGTAAAATCAGATGACTTGCTCAGTGTTGCACAGCAAATCTGATAAAGGCTGGGAAATGAACCATACCTGGTGCCTTATTTCCTCCCGGTGGTCTAATGGCTCTGCTGGTGTAGCAGCAAGTGAATGTGTGGAGGTATCTCTTGCATATAAGCTGGCAGAGTGACAGTGAAAGATGAATGATAAAATATTTATATTTTAAGTTTAGGATTTGATTTGGTGGGGAAAGTTGATCTTCTTGCTGGTAGGTTCCTTCTTCCTTCCCAAAGAACAGTGCTGTCTTTTTAATAAAAATCAAGTTTATTTTATCCCTTTTACTTACGGACGTTAATTCCACGTTGACATGAAAGGCCATTCTTTGTGCTGTGGAACGTTTTGTTGTTCTCACACTTGTTCTTATTTTAAGGAGCTGAACTTAGAATTCCCAAATCTGGTCTCTGTGGCAGTCTGAATATTACCCTGGCATTCCCTGTGGGACGCCTTAGTCTCTGCAGGCATATGCTTTCTTTTATCTTTCAAAGGACAGTGACAGAACAAGAGGCTCTTGGCACAAAGTGAAACAGGAGATTTCTTCTGAACATCAGGAAGTGCTCCCTTTACTGTGAGGGTGACCAAGCACTGGCACGGGTTGGTTGCTCAAGGAGGTTGTGGAATCTCCATTCTTGAAGATTCAGATGCTGTCTGGACAAAGTCCTGGGCAACAGGCTTTAGGTGGCCCTGTTTGAGCAGTGGGGTTGGACAAGATGACTTCCAGAGATCCTTTCCAACCTCAACCATTCTTTGTTTCTGTGATCCTGACCAGTGTGCTGTCTAGAGTTTTACCTCTCTTTTTGAAAAGTATTTGGTCTTGTAATAAGATTATCTACTTTTGTGAAACCTGGCTACAGTTACAGCTTTTGCAAGCCGGAAATCTCTTCCTCTGGATAACTGGATGTTATTGTAGATTCTTACAAGTTTTTATTCTCTTTTCAAGGAGGTAAATGGTTTTGCAGTCCTAATCAGTATTCCACTTAAAATATAGTATTTATTTAGTATTCCACTAAAATTCCCCCCCCCAATACTCAGTGCCTCTTATTATAGAAGTGTAGAATTCCAGTGAAGGCCTCTTCATTCTCTTGACTTTCATTTTAGCTAAGTGCTACATTTTATGTGTTTATGAATTAAAATACTGCTCTTAAGAGTAATGAGTCTTAAAATACAACCAGCGCTTTTGTTGAAGTTGTTTTATTGAGAGCCTGTTCAAGAAGAATCTAAAGCAATGACCAGTAATGGCAAAAGCTGAATATCTGCAGCTAAGATGAAGTGCTTATATTGAATGAATGAATGAATGAAAGTGTTCTAATCTGAGAAACACCTGACCTTTTTTCTTGTATTTTTCTTCCCACCCCTGCAGAGCTCACAAGGAAACACAATGAAGCAATTCATGGATATATTTTCCTTGCCAGAAATGACACTACTTTCTTGTGTGAATGAGTATTTTCTGAAAAACAACATAGACTATGAGCCTGTTCATCTGTACAAAGATGTCAAGGTACTAGCTTTGAAGATTTAGGGAAACCTTCTACATTTGTGCATCTTGTCTGTGAGCATTTCAAGAAACTTCAACATGTTGTTGTCATCTCCAGTGAAATACCTCAACTTTACATTTTGTATAGAGTAATTATTGGTATACAACTGTAAAAATAGATGTAAAATGAAGATAGACCTTGGAAAAGAAACAGAATAATTTGAAATTTGTTTTAAATCTGATGTTCTAGGGCTGTTGCTCTTTTTGTAGATTTGAAGGGTGGATGAAGGGAAAGTGAAGAAGCTCTTGTACATTGATATAGCTTCTTTTAATTGTTATTAAACATATACTTTTCTCACTAGCAGGAATTGTAAGAGACTATAGAGAATTTCAGTTTGGAGCTTTCAGCTGTGCTCTCTTTGTATCTTTGCTAGTATACGATCATTTGCTGTTGCTTGTTTTTAGCATATCTGTTTTGCCTGTTTTCCTCTCTTCCTTCTCAAAAAAAATCTAGTCGTAAAGACTAGAGTAATTTGATACTCTTGATTCCTCAGGATGTATCCTGCAGAGCAGATAATTTTATGTCTTGGTTATTTAAGAACAGAAGAGGTTATGCCCAAGTTGATGGTATTTGTCTGCACAGGCTTTCCATCCCAAACCTTCTCCTGGCACTTTTTTGACATGTATTAAACTTGTGTAGTTGTTCAGTACATGTGATGCACCTCAGTGTTGAATTTCTCACTTTCCCAGATAGATCAGATGAGTTTTAAGAAACTTTTGACTTCCAGAGTAATTTTCCCTTCTACCTATGGTAACATATAAGTCAGAGGGCTAGTTCTTGTGTTTCTGCTGAAGTGTTTGTAGAAACTTCTGTATTGCTCAGCATTAACAACATTTTGGAAACCCTGTAGTGGCCTTTTTTTTTTTTAGGATCTTTAGGACATACCCTATGTAAGTACCAAAACAGTAGTACCACTGTCCTAAACAAAGCTGTCCAGTACAGAGCTGGCTCAGGAGAGCTGCCAAATGCCTTCAGAGCTCCTTATGAATACTTTGCTTAAGCATTTAGCTTCTTTTTTCTGTACATAAATTTCTTTTTTTAAATAACCAGAGCATTTGTGAGTGATTATAATCTAAAATCTGCCTGACTTAAAGCTCTTGGTTTTTTTCTTGCAAGAGGAAAGGAATGTGTTCTGCTCTGAAGGTCACTGGAAATCTGATGACTGCTTTTGCAGAGGACTTTCACCTCACTTCTGACCACCTTTTCACAGTTATGTAAAACAGCTGCTGCGCTGTACAGTTTTGTGATTCCCAAATGTGTGAAGTTAGTTTCTCAGAGGACAGGCTCACTCTGTCTAGTGGTGACATATATATAATGAACATCACATCTGTAAAGTTGAAAGTATAATTCAGAGAAAGTAATTGTTTTAAAAACAAGGTACTCACTGCATAGCAGTAGTAAGGTTTTTATACTTGAAAAGATTGTTAAGTTCCTTAGTGCTCTTTTGCTTTCCTGACAGGATTCAATCAGGGATGTCCACATCAAAGGAATAATGTACAGAGCAATTGAAGCAGATATTGGTAGGTACTAATGAGATCATCTATCAAAGCTTTTTTCACTGCTAGTATAATGATCTTTCGGGCTTCCTTATTTAAGATTACAGGTTCCAAATTTTTAAAGCTTGAAAGTGTTATTTCCACTTGTCTGAGGTGCCTTTGTTAAGTATAACCTCATGTTCTGAATCCTTGGCTGAATGCATAAAAAAACTATTGTGAAAAACTTTTAATACTGTGTTTTCCCCAATCCTCACAGAGAAATATATCTGCTATGCCGAACAAACTCGTGCAGTGTTAGCAAAGCTAGCTGATCATGGCAAGAAGATGTTTCTCATCACAAATAGTCCCAGCAGCTTTGTGTAAGTGAACAGTCGTTTGCTATTCAACTACATGTTTTTAAAGGAGGGGGATGGTTCATTTGTGGGGGAGGATGAGGTTCATTTATATAATTCATATAATTCATTATATGTTGCACATATAACTGCACCTGTGTTACATTTCACTGTTAATATCCTCTGTCCTTTTTAGGGACAAAGGCATGAAGTTCATAGTTGGCAAGGACTGGAGAGATCTCTTTGATGTGGTCATTGTACAGGCTGATAAGCCAAATTTTTTCAATGATAAGCGAAGGTGGGTATTTAGTCAGTAAAGAATGATTCAAGAAAACTATAAAGCATGTTATGAAATACTATGTTAATTTGGATGCAGAGTAAAATGAAATCATATTTGATGAAATCCTGTTTAAGGTCATTATAGAATGCAGCCACATGCAATTCTAAAGTCTAAATATTTACCATTTCTTACCCAAAAAGGTCCAGTAGCTACCGCGGGTCTACTGGGCTGAGTTAAGGTCACAGAAGCTGTTTTAAACTTCTCAGCTTTTAAGTTGAAGCGTGTTCCTTTCCTAATAAACATGAGAAACTTTGGTGCCTTTCAGAGTCAGTCCCTTATTTGGAAATGTCTTTCATTGCTTCTGATTTAGTCACACATGATATTTAAAGGGAAGACTGGCTGACAGACTAGGGTATTTGGACAAATTGTTCAATTAAGTAAACACATTTGTAATGCATATGCACTAGTCTTACACTTGAAAAAGACCTATTCCTTTATGTGTACTTATGATTTGAAAGCAAGATAGAGGGAGGTGGGGTTTTTTCCTCTTTTTTTTATTTAATTTTAAAAAGAACTTTGCTGCACCCCTTGTCCCCAGTTGTCTGCCACCTTCTTCAGTTGCTTAGCTGTACAAAATGAAGTATTGGGCAAGATTTTTACACATGCTCACTTTTTTGGTGTTCTCTCCTTGATAGCAGACAATTCACACTTTCTTCTCCATTTGGAATCCCTGCCTGAGTTCTCAACAATTGTTTTCAAACTGTTATAAATGTTGTAGGTGTACCAGATAGATACATTGATTGCATTTCACTGGCTACAGCGGAAGTTTTGGAGCTTTGCTTTTCCTGTCTATTACAAAATGTGCAGATACTAGAAAACATGTTTTCCTTTTGAAAGACAAATATTTTTAATATTAAAGTTTTGACAAAATTTCGATAGCAATGTAACAATTGTATATAATTCTGTTCTAGACCGTTTCGGAAGGTGAATGAAAGGGGAGTATTGCTTTGGGACAAAATTCACAAGTTGCAGAAAGGTCAGATTTACAAACAGGTATGCTTTCAATAAACTCAGTTCAAATTTAATACCTATTTTCTAGAATATCATGATTCTTTAGAGATAGTAAAAGCTTCTAAAAAGTAGATATATTCTTTAAGAGCTATTTTAGTGACTGAAGTGGTACAAATTCACTGTTGGTTTTATATGTCCTCTGTTAACTTGCCTCTTGAAGTGACAGCATTACTGCAATCACCTGTAAAATGTGGGATTCATAATATATAAACTAAGGACATGATTCTTGATAAGAAAATATTTTTAAAGATACACTACGTTCCTTTTTCATGCCTGTGAAGTTGCAAGTTGCATGCCTCTACAATGTATGTGTCACTGTTTCCTCAGGGTAACTTGTACGAATTTCTGAAGCTTACTGGCTGGAGGGGCTCTAAGGTTCTCTACTTTGGTGATCACATTTACAGTGACTTGGCAGTAAGTAGTTTACTTTCACAAAATAGGATAAAAGATGAGACTTTTTGTCTCTTCCTTCCTAGTTAGTCAATGTAATCCATGTTCAGTTTAGATTTCTAAATACAACAAAGTTTGAGTTGGTAGTGAAGCCAAATTGCTTTTCTTGCAGTGAAGAAAATTAGTGCACTAAAAAGCCAACCATATTTTCCAGCTGACTTGTAGCATTTAACTTGTTCACAAACTGTGCTCAGGAATGTGTGAGTTTGTATTCCTGATCCAGATACTGATTGTGTCAGATGTAACAGAGAGTAAGTACAGATACGCAAACGTACAGGATGTGGCTGGTTTAGGTGACATTTACTACCAAGTGTAATAAGAGCTGAGTGAACTTCTGCTTTGAATGCAGGAGGCAATCTTCCTATCACTGATGGTAAACTTTTCCCAAGATCTTGCTGTGGTTTGTAGCCTCGCTGTCCAGGCATTTTCCTACTACCTTATGAACAAATGTACTGTTACTTTAGAGTAAGTGACCACCACTTCATTCTTTTGTAACTGACTCTGTATGAATGTCAGGATATGACTTTCTGCTGCCAAGCTGTGCCAACAGCAGCAGCAGATGTTAACATTTTTGCCCCAGTCTGCTTTTAAAGAGAAAAATAAGTTTGAGTGCTTCAAAAGGCTGAGGGCCAAAGGAAGGAGGACAATGTTATGTTCTTTTATGGCACAAAGGAGGAGAGAGCACAGGCAGCAGCTGCCTT
Source organism: Eurystomus gularis (assembly GCA_013400335.1). Classification (NCBI taxonomy): domain Eukaryota; kingdom Metazoa; phylum Chordata; class Aves; order Coraciiformes; family Coraciidae; genus Eurystomus; species Eurystomus gularis. The sequence goes on from VZZY01015872.1 coordinate 43,819, forward strand.
GTCCCGTGCTTGTCAGGAGGAGCTTGATTAGCTGGGGATCCTGATAGGACCCTTCTGTCAGCTGAATGTATGGATAAATACCACAAACCCAACATTTAGTTTAGTTTTAGATACTTGTGATGGCAGCAGAGGTCTCATCTACAAGAGGAATTTTCTACTGTTAGTTTTAAACCTGATTAATTTGTGCTTATTTGCAAGTGCTTATGTCTTCTTTAAGTCTCTTTAAAAATGTGGGATTTGAAGCTTACTCTGAAATGAAATTCTATTGCTTATTGGCACGGTTAAGTCCCACTGTTTAATATTTCCGCTTATACATAAGAAGCAATTAAATTAGTGCCCCTCTGGGATAAGCCATGGTTGGATTCTTCAGGTTTTTTTAAGTAGTTCTTTTTAAGACTAATACTTGTATTTTGTAATTCTTGGTAAATAGGATTTGACCCTGAAGCATGGCTGGCGCACGGGTGCAATTATTCCAGAGCTGCGATCGGAGATTAAAATAATGAACACAGAGAAGTACATTCAAACCATGACCTGGCTGCAAACCTTGACAGGATTACTGGAGCATATGCAGGTTTGTTCTCTGTCTGTGTGTGTGTAATCAGCTGTGGATAGCAGAAGGGATCCAGCCAAGTTTCTCAATGCTGGACATTGATGTTGCAAGTACTTTCTGTCTCATTAAAGTTCACCAGTTTGACTGTAGATAAATAAAAGCAATTATTTGTGTGGCTAGTTAATGCGAGTTTTCTTAAAATCTTGTCCCCTTTCTCTGCTGGTCAGCCTGGGTTGATTCCTGGTTTCCATTGTTTAAAATGCATGTGGATAACTTCTGTATACTGATCTCTGAAGCATTGCTCTTCTTGTGTTGGCTGATAAGGGTTCATTAGTGGAAAGGCTCATTTACAAGGGCATCGTTGGTTACCTGTTACCTATGCTTTACATTCCAGGTTCACCGTGATCCTGATTCACAAATGATTTTGGAAGAATGGAAGAAGGAAAGGAAGGAAATTAGGTAAGATGGGAGATAAAGAATTTGTGATAAGCTTCATGGTAGCCAAGTGTTCTATGTGAAGTCTCACACAGGTTTCTTCAGAACTTCTCTCCACTTCTGGCTTCTATTCCCCGGTAGTAACAGACCTTCTGAAATTATCTGTGTAAAGCAATATTTTACCTGTTTCTTGTGCAGCTCTTCTCCTCTCTGTCCCTTTGTGCATGTGAACCCATTCCCCTTCTTCGGAACAGGTGTTAGTTTTCTGCATGAAAGGGTAACATCATATCAAATACTTTTGCTCCTTACCTCGGTTCTCCTGTCCCTCTATGTTCAGCTGCCACTGTTGCTATTGATCACACAGCTTTACTTCTGCGTGATTTAAAAATGTGTTTCTGCATCAAGACTTAGGTCACTTCACCTTTTTTTAGATGGTTTCTTCAGATTACATACAAAACATTTCAGAATATGCAGAAACTGGACTCTGCAGCAGACTCATAGCAAAGATAGCTAATAGGGCTAAAACTCATTAAAAAATCTACTGTCATGAAGGAGCAGTCACTAAATGCAGTATCTGTGAGGTGCACAGTTGGCAAGGCCAGCAGCCGTACCACCAGCAGCCTTCCCTAGGAGTGTGGAAGTAAATGAAATGGGAATGATGGTTGGCAGTGACTAATAATAGAAGTTAATGCCAAGAATGTGTTTAAGCTTTTTGTGTACATTAAGCCAAATCTTAGCATTTTTCTTAAAAATCCTTTTATCTTTGGGACAAGCGGATGTCATTAGGATTTAAATGAAGGGAAAACTGTCACAATCTCTAGAATGGAAAGCTTGAGATGTCATGTTTCTGAAGTCAGAAGCGACTTACCCCAGGTTTTAGTGGGAGAAGTGTGAAGCTCTTCTGTTCACCACTGTGATTACTAGATCTGGGCTACGTATGTGCAAGAGCTGCAAGGAATTTGTGATGCACTTAAGTGTGTTGAAGTGCAATGGCAAGAGAATGCACATAGGACAGATGATAGGTACTGCTTGCTTCAGATTCTGGATACTAGCTGGCAAACAGATGTGTGCAAGTATGTTCACTTCATTCTCTTTGTTTTCTTTTTTGGGGGGACAGGGAGGTGAACAGGAATTTCTTCAACGCACAGTTTGGAAGCTTATTCAGAACTGATGAGAATCCAACTTATTTCCTAAGGCGCCTCTCTAGATTTGCGGATATCTACATGGCATCGTTGAGTTGTCTCTTGAACTATGAGCCTGATTACACGTTCTATCCAAGAAGGACTCCTTTGCAGCATGAACTTCCTGGCTGGTCAGACCAGCTGTGCACTGGTACATTCAGAATACCTTTCTTACAAGAGACAGTTCAGATCAAATAAGCACTTTGCGGCTTCTCTCTAAAATGGGCAAATACATGTACATTCAAAAATATATATTTTATTTAAGTCACTTAAATCTGTTATCTTAATTTAGATGTAATTCATATTTGTTCTCATAAGCATTGTACTGATTTTCTCCTCTCCTGCTCAGAGATGAGAAAACTCCTCTTATACACAGAAGAGATGATGGACTGCCAAAATAGTAGTGAGCTGGGAGGGAGGGCACATTTGAGGAAAAGGACTGGTGGTGTTCTGGGGTGGTCGTTTTTATTTAATCGTTGGAAATTTTGATCTGCAGCTTTGTGGTTTACAAAGGAATACTTGTGCTCTGTTCTGTCCCTGTTCAGCAGTCCAGCTGGAGCCTGTAATGGATCTTGGCACTGAAAAGCTAAAATCCAGTATTGAGTAAATCAGGGATATACAGGAGCCAGTTTATGGTGACACTGTGAGGGACAGCGTGCGCATTTTGACTTTCCTTGCTGCCATAGCTAGAGCCTTACCTGTAACCGGCCTAACCTCTGTAGCATTGGTGTGGCTCCGCTGCACTGCAGCGATCACAGTACTGGTGGGCTCAGGCTGATGGGCTTTTACTCCTGTGTGTGCAGATTCTGATCTTGTAATGTCTGTGCTTGGCTGTAGGTAGACCTGAGCCTGAAACTGAAAGTGACAGTAATTTGGGCTGCTTCAGCTTCCTTTTGTTAACTTGTAGGCACCTTTCTCTTTAAAGTTTCAAAACTCTTTAAATATCCGCTAATAATAAAGTCATTTCAAGAGGTCTTGCATTTTGCATTTCAAAGTGGAGACTGATCTCTGTTAGGCTTTAAATTGCTCCTAAATGCTGCTTTTAAAAAATTTTAAGTGTCTTAACAGCGGTATGCAATGTAGTTTTGCAGTTCCCTGAGAGAGAATGTATTTCATGTAGCCTTCAGTAATGGACTTTTACAGTCAACAGTAACCACGCACAATGGACAAATGAGTCAAAAGAAAAATTAAGAAATGAGCAAGCGAAAACCAGAGTTTTCTGATGACTTTTTTTTTTTCTTGAGCCCTGAAAGCCGAATTGGGGCTGGTCGGCAGTTTGCATCAAGCAAAATAATTGTGGTGAGGCAGATCAGAAGTTTTATTGCATTCCTGAAATTGCAGGTAATGCATGAACTACAAACTCTGGATAGCATATACATATATTCCAAAGATTTGAGCTGAAAAATGTCTATTTTGCACAAGGAAAACATCTGTTGATGTTTCCTCAAACAGGCACTTTATAGAACTTTATATATATAGTTATATATATAACTATATATAACTATATAGTTATTTTTCAGTAAGGATGCTTTGCTTTCTCTGTATCCAAATGAAACTTTTTTTAACTGGTGCTTCCCACCCCAGCCATTTTAAAAGGCATGATATGATTTAATACTTGTCAAATTTTTGTTATTAAAGGCTCTGTTTTTAAAAGCATATAATTAACAACATATATAGCATTTGGTATTCTTCGCTTCATTTGGGGATATCACTTGCTTCCTACCATGATTGTCAGATAAACAAACTTTTGGTGACCAAAAGTTTTCTTGTTTTGTTTGGTTTTTTTTAACTGTGTGTATTATGTGCAAGCACCTATACTGAATTTCATATTCAGTAGCTTTCTTATTTCTAAAAGCATATTTGCAAAGTAAAGAAAATGCACTCTAATCTAGCCTGCTGCACAATCTCCTAAGTAGTTTTCCTGTATGCTTGAAATCAGTCTGAATTCCTCAGAGGTGGTTATAGATTTTTGTATTCACGGTTTTCTTGTGCTCCTGTTTCAAACTTGACGTGCAACACCCCTGAAGTGCGTGTGTGTATTTAAACAGATGAATATACTTGAAATGAGTAAGTTCATTTCATAGTCCTGCTGGTTTGCTGAAAGAAAAAGATAAAGTTTTGCTGGAAGTAAGTGTGGCTTCATCAGGAGACTTGTTGGTGGGGCTGTGCAAGAAATACTTCGCATCACTTGATAATGAAATGTGGGGATAGAAATATCCCAAATTTGCCTTCAGTTCTTAATCCTAATGCTCAGCTAGAACTGAAATTGGCGTTATGTGTGTGTAGCACCTCTCATGCTCCAGAGATTTCAATGCACTGTTTATAAAAACCAAACCACTATATATTCTCCATCTTACTATAAGCAAATAATAATGTTGTGTTTATCAAATTCAAAATGCAGAACTGAATATGTTTCATTGGTTTTAGCGCTGTAAAGTTTATTTTTAAAGCTGGCTAGGAGTCAGTTTGCCTAATTTTCCTGTGTTAAGCAGGAAGAGTTTGATTAGGTTGGGTGATGTCATCCACATAATCTGTGTTTTGTTTCAAGATTATTTTCTTCTTTCCCCCTTCCTTTCTCAACTTACAAATCAAACTTCTGTACAAAGCTATGTTACAACAGCCAGCTGAAGTAAAATCTTGTTTATATTGCATGACTTTTTGAAATAAACAACATTGCATGAAAAAAAAAATATGGGAGGGTTATGTTCCTTTAAAACAACCCAACTATATATAGTATGAATTTAAGTGAGAATTTTAAAATGTATTATTTATTTTTCAGTGCTGGTATGCTCTTCTTCTTTAACTTTAAAAAATGTCTTGCATTTTTGTAACGATTTCACCTTGGCGCTCTCTGCATTACTTATTTTAACCTTTTTATGTTGCTGACTTCAAAGAGAATTTTGAGCATGTTTAAAGGGCAGTGTCTCTTTGTATTCATTTTGGGAGTATAGTTCATTTGAACACCAAAGCAAGAAGAAATTTTCATTCTGTTCTATCAAAAACATGGAGGAGAATAGTCTGTCGGTAAAAAAAGAGTTTTAATGAACTGTGGAACTTTTTTTTGTGATAAAAATCTTTAAAGATTATGACAGAAATAAATGCTTGAACTTTATCTTCTGGTCCCTACAAGCCTTAATATTTTGGGTGACTAGGGAGAAGGAAAGAACGTGAGTTGTATTAACTGTAAAATTCTATGGGGGAAACTCCCTTAAATATGTGTGTGCGTGTTTGTGTTCTAATTGTTTTAATGGCTTATAGGTAAAAACAAGCAAGCATGTGTAGGGGGCAAGGGAAGCAGTTAGGGAAATTACTTCAGTCTGTTTCATCCAGGCATATTTCCACATTAGATTGCCTTGGTTGTGCTTCATACCTGTGTCATCAAGCCCGGATTTGCCTGCATATCTTGTTCTGATGGGAGGCATCCAGGGTTTACTCTGAGGTAACTAATACTTTCCTGGAGCAACACCTTCCCTCCTGCTTCCCACACGTGGTGGATACCAGGGAGCATATCACAGAGGAATCCTACTGCTGCCAGCAAGAAAATATTTCTTTTCTTGCTGTTCTGTGGTTTCAATAACATTCTCACAATTTACTACAGTATTAATGTTTTGAGGGAAGGAAGCAACAGGGAATCAAACTCAAGTATGGTGAAAACCAGCTGTTATTGTTTTGCATCAGTTGAAAGGCAGTGTTAATATGCTTGGTAAATATACAGTGTGTGAACAGGCAGGTAGCTTCTGCTCCTCTCAGACGTCAGAAACAATGTGGACCTGACATGGCAAGGGTGCGTTCATCTTTGTTGTCCACTTTTTACAAAAATGGCTCCAGTAAAAATTGGTTATTAGAGGGCTCTCATATCACCTGTATTTCTTGCTAAAGGTGCTACAAGTGCTATTTCCCTTTGTACAGTGAGGTGAGATGTAAACAAAACAGAGTTAAGTTTGAGGAAAGACAGAAAAGCTAGAGGCGGCAAGTGGGGTGGATGGGATGGTTCTGTTTCATGCTGCTGAAATTCTTACAAGAAAAATCCCTTTGGTTTAAAAATACAGATTTAACACGTGTTCTGTTTCACACTTGCCAGCTGTAGTTGTAACTGAGCCAAAATGAAAGTGTGGAGCTGGAGTACTAGCAAATTTAGGATATTTGCCAGGTTAGCAGCCCTGTTTGAGGCCATTTTAAAGTTTGTGAAGAACAGAAGCAGTTAAATAGCAGGTAAGCGAAAGTGTTTTACTTTTCACAGAGAGGTGTCTGTTTGCTTCCAGGTAGATTAGTTGAGGCTCAGTTTTGCATTTGGTGCTCATAGCTGGTGCTGCTCGGATACAGCCAACACTTCTGAAGTTGGTAACTCTGTGAACTCTATAGAGTGCCTCTTAAATAAAGCTGTCCTCTTTTAGATTTTAATTTGTAATGAGATTTTATTCCCTGAAACATGTAGGTTCTGTTTTTTTCCACAGTAAGTGTAAGTAGAAATGTGTTTTATGATTAACTAATGACAAATTCAATAATTAATTCTGATCATGAGGACCACTCATCACAAGCTGCTGGTCATCTGAATCCTATAAAATAGAAGAAAAAGAAAATCAGACTTGAACATGATGAAGAAATGAAAGTCAGTTTTTGGCAAATTTGTCCATTCACATGGCAGAGCTTGCCCCTGACATTTTTGCAACAAATAGTATCTTTTTACTGGATGCAAAAAAGCTTATTTTGATTTTTAAACCCTGGATGAACATGAGGGTTTTGCCAAGTTAGACCATTGAAGCTGTTTAGATACTCTGGCTTTCCTCAATCTTAGCTCTCTTTGAAAGTGGACTTGAGATACAGCTGTAGACCACAACCTCAGTTTTGCTACAAGGGGTTCTACCCAATTTCTAGCACTAGTGAGACAGGAAAGCCAGGAGCTTGAATAGTGTTTTCCCAAATTAATTTTTCTTCCTTTCCAACTAGATGTTTTCCTTTTATAAAGTAATTTCCTCTTACCATTATTTTAGTTGTGTTAATCTCAAATCAAAATGAACACTTACTGAGAAAAGATCATATGCAGGTTCTGCTGGAGTCAGTGCAGAAGAGCTTTCATATGAGGGGTTGGTGATATTTGAAGGCTGTGGCTTGTCCAGTGATGTTACGTCAGTGTCATCTTTTGACTACATAAAATCACACAAACCTGCTTAAAATCCATCATCTTCCTGCAGTGTGTTAAGTGGGGCACTTAAGCTTCACTAACAGCTGGTGCAGCGTGGTGACTGAACTGGCCTTAATCAATGTCTCTGGGCATCAACAGGGTTCTAGATTCTGGTGTTACCTCGGGTCACTTAACACTGATATCTTTTGTTTCCATTGTTATTTTTGAGCCTTGATGAAGATCGGGAGAGGAAGTGTTGCCCTGACATTGTGCCTGGGGTAAAAGGTATCTGGTTGGTCCTGAGTCCTCTCATTGCAACTATATAAAAATACAAGTGTTTTCCCTGGCTCATGGTTCCTGCTTTTTGTTTCTAGAAGACAACCCACATTACATGTAGAGATGTAGGAATAGGGAGGCATTTCTGGTTACTTCTCGTTAGACACTGTTTTGGATGGATTCTTGTGTATTTTGTAACTGTTTTTTTTGGTCATCCCTCATCACTGGGTAGCTTGGCTATCACTGGCTGTTTTTGCATCATCATAATAATACTATGTGAGGCTACCAAAGTTAGTTAAGAGAAAACAAGCCTTTTTCCTATCAAATGTTTCAACTTCCAGAGCAGCAAAATTATTAGCAATGCTGTGGTAGAGAGGGAAGAGAACAGGTCCCCTTTCAGCGCTTGTAAGTACCTGCTTCCTTAAGGGTGAGCATTCTGGGGAGGCAAAGGCTTCTGCCCTGCTACTGTGTGGTTAAATAAGCTTTTGGCCAGTCCTAAGTGTCTGTGAGAGCAAGAGGATGTTGGGCACTCTCAAGGGAGAAGTCTAGGGAAGGAGTAAGCAAATAAGCTCGTGCCCAGGATGAGTGTATGAGCCTTCCCCACTTTCTCTGAACAGTTCAGGTAGGAAGTGATTGGGTATGTTTCTAGCTTAGTAGAATACAAGGAGAAACAGAAGGCTGTAAGCCTAGGAGGTGCAGTGGCTCTGGGGAAGTGCTGTCCTCCTGCTTCACGTTCCTGTCTGCCACTTACCTTCAAGTGCTGGAAGCCTATGTTTCTCTTCCTGAACCTGAGGTAAGAATATCCAATAAAAGCCACAAATCCAGCAACCAGGCAGATGCCAAAGAATATCCCTGTCCCAGTACTGGTGTGGAGAGGAGCCTGGAAGTGAGAGAGGGTGAGTGAGCTGTAGGTGGGCCCTGGTCACCTTCCAGCACGCAAGCGCACCCAGTGTCCCTTTGATACATGTCCTAGTCCTGGACTGCTTTTGTGCTTTCCTGGTACGTTCCCTTGACACAGTTAAACATGGCCTTTTGATAGTAATTGCAAGCTATTTTTTTTTTTGGAGGAGGGGGTGGTACAGTACATAGTGTCTAGTACAGCCTCATCTTGTTTGGTTTTGAAGTTACAGAGCATGCCGAGGTGATCTTTTCTGGTCAGGTTTTTCAAAGCAGCAACAGAAGCTATGATGAGGCTGCAGCCTCACAGGCCTGAGGAGTAGAAATAGGTACCAAGTTCCCTTAAGCAGCTTTGGAAGCCTGTGCTACAAACCCTACAGGGCTCTGCATGGGTTCAAGTTTTTCCCACTGCTTTGTGCACTGGGGAGGTGTTGGTTATTGCTACCTATCAGCAACCATACCATCCCCTGAGCCCTCTTTACCAGGGCTCAAACCAAAAAGCATCTGTGCTGAGGCCATCTCACCTCTGGTTAGTGGGACTGCCAAGCTGTGCAGGGCTTGGCCCTGCAACCTGCCTTCTATAGGTCTTTTTTTCCAATGCATGCAGTGTCTTTAACCTGAAACTATTCTTTAGTCAAGCATGTAAAGCGCCAATCTAAGTAACTGTATATAGTATTCTATAAATATTTCAATAAATGTGTAGGTGAGGGACTGAAACAAATTCATACGTGATCTGGATTTAATCTAAAGGGGAGAAATGCCTCCAGACTCTGACTTTGATTTGCCTTCTGCAGCTCTGTGGCCTGATAGACTGATACCATGAAGGTGACTGGCAGTTTTGGGGTAATGATAAGTTTGAGGGATCCCAGGGCATGCAGCCTCTCAGGCTGCAGTCTTCCCAAAGCACTGTGCTCTTTGCTGGCAATTCAGGTGAGGTGGTGTCTGGAAATGGGTACAAGGTTTGTATGCTGTTACTCTTGCTTTTCTATGTGATGCCTTAGCTCTGTGGCCTCCTGCCTAGGAAACTAATTATTAAACTTACTCTGACAAAAGTAATTACATTGTTGTGTTGATAGATACGCTCTCTTCCTTTATGGTGCAGCTGCACAGCTAAATTCTAGAAAATATTTAGTTGCTCTCTAGCATGTGAAACGTATTATAAAGATTTTAGTGGCATGCTGCTGTAGACTGACAGAAATGGCCTATTATTCTGAATCATTTTCAGACAGTAATTTACAGTTTTACCCAAGTGTGTCATTTCCTACTTCTAAGGATTGTAGGCTGTAAGGGATTTTTGTGAACTGAGATTGTGCAGGCATATCGCTGAACTTCTAGGAACAAGAAGGATGGTTTGTAAAGGAGAAAGGGTTGCTCAGAACAAAATTAAGGTGAGAAATAGAGCATCAATAGGATTAGTCTTATGGACCAAGGAGGTGGCCAGTTAGCCACTTCCAAAATCAGAGCTGGGTTGGGTGGGCTATAAACGTGAGCAAGGCCCTGTCAGTGCACAGAGGGAAAGATCAGAATGAGTTACCCCAGTGGAAGGGAAGTTCTTCAGATTAAGCAACTCGTGCTTGCAAGGTCAGCTTGAGCCTGTGTAGGGCTGTCACAGGGTGCTCTGCATGGAACAGAGCTGGGGAGAGCTAACGCTACACGTCTGAATGATTACTTTTTTCAGGAAAACATTTTGTACTGTAAAAAAAGGGGCTTGCTGCACACCTCTCCCAGGGGCAGCAGAGTTTGCTTTTGTGAAACATCCCAGTGGCGCTGCAGGTGAACAAAATGGTTTTCCTCCCTTTCATCCAAAGCGGTAAACTCTGCTGGTGAGAAATAAATAGAACAACATTCCTTCCTCCCTGCTGCTGGGCCCTGTACTGCTTTGATTCCAGCATGACAGTGCAGCTGCTAACTCGAGCTGCCCTCTGCGGGAAGGACAGCACCCCTTTCTAGACTGTGCTATTTTGCCACGCACAGTTTGGTCTTTCTAGTGGGAGGGATAACTGGATAACTGGGACCACTGCAAGGATTCATGCAGGAAAAAAATATCTATTTTCCATATCTGTTGTTTTGGATAGGAATGAGTGCAAAGCCAAGAGTAAGAAATTTTCCTTGGAAGCCTGGATGATCTTTTTGGAAGAACTGAAACAGAGCTTCATAAAACCTCTGTTACAAAAATGAGCTCCATCTTAAAGTGGAGCTTTCATTTATATAAAATAAATGTGGGAAGAAATTTTTCAGAAAAACACTTTGAACAAGCTTCCCGGGCACCTGGTTCTTGACTTCTACTTTTCTTTCAATGTAACCTTTTTTTAAACAAAACTGCATCTGTGGGAGGGAAACCGGGAATATATGAATGTCAGCAATGACTTTGGGATGATATAAGGCACAGCCACCTCCCACTACTTCCCCCTCTCCCTTTTCCCCCCCCCCCCCCCNTTAAAGGCTCTGAAATTACATGGATTATTCCATTGGAAGCGATTATATCCCACTCAACAATAGCACTTCCGTCCACATATCTGATGTCACTCTGCCAGGAGAAAGAGCGATGAGAGCTGAGCTTTGACCCTGTTCCCTTTGAGACTGAAATAAACCTTTGAGACTGTTCCCCTAGCTTAGTTACTGACACACAGGGAAAAATCACATGGGGGCTTAAACCGCTGCCTCCGTGGATGTCAGTCTGGGATGGCTCCAGGCTGGTCATGGCTCTCCTGTGCTTGAAGTAGCCATCATGATTACCTGCATATTGCCTTCAGGCATTCCTTTCTCCTTTTATTGTTTTTTTCATGATGTTTGTGCAGTTGCTGAGCTCTGTCTAGGTTTGGTATTATTCCTGAGTGCCGGGCAGCTGGCAGCCTTCCTCTATTATAGCTGCTCTCTATGGTGAGGATGCCACTTACCCCAAGCCAGAGTTTTCTGGCTTGAGAGAGCTGGGTCAGCACTGATAGGGAGCTGCAGCCCACAGTTTTAGTGGCCTAACATCTGTGAGCTGGAAGGTGGTCCCATCTGGCAGCTTATCAGGAAGGGAGAGGGGTGGCATCAGTCATTGCCATGCCAGCACTTCTCTAAACTTTGCTGATAATGGGAGACCTTGACTGCTTTGAGCTAGTCCTGAGTCTCTCCAGCCTGCATCTGTGCTTTGGGAGGGTGGATTCATGGGCATCTGCACTATCGCAAACTGCTTTAAATTGCATCCTAGCAAAATGGTTTCTTCTTGTTGAGCAGAACTGTGAGTTGTTGCCTGCTCTTGCCCCTGGCAGGAGGTTGTGTGCTGCAGCTGGAGCATACAGCAACTTCCTGTGGCCAGGGAGGAAGGAGCTCAGCCGTGGTGGTACTGCAAAGCAAAGTGTAGGTCATCTCATGTCCTTTTTCCTCTCCCTTACCCCTGTGTTGCCATACTGGGGTCCTGGGGAAAGCTTGTGGGCTTAGACCTGGTGTGCTAGTACAGGTGGATGCTTGGCTACTTGGAGCATGTGTAGAAAGCAGCTGCCACCTCTCCTTCCCACCCTGGCACTGCTGAGCAGCTGGGAGAACCGAGGACTTGCTCAGGTCCTCTAGGGAGGAAGGAAAAACTAAAAATTTCCATCCAACTTTGAAAAGCAGGAACAAGATTTGTGTTAATGGGCTCAGAGCCTCCCCCTGGCAGCTTTTGAAGAAAGGAGCATCTGAATTTCTTTTTTTAAGGAGAATGTCTTCTAACTCAAATATCAGATCAAAGTGATTCAAAAGGGCTCCTGGCATGCTAATGAGTGGTACAGGTACGCTGTGTGCTAGTGCACCCGATCTCTCATGAGGTCACTGTACTAATATGATTACTGGGTTTGCAGTACAGGGTGGTTTTAAAAATATAAATGGCAAGTCTCATGCTAAAGCATGCTTCCCCCAAAAGGGGAAGGAGAAAGGGAGCAAAACCAACAGATTGTGCACCTTTCTGCAGCACCTCTTTTCTTCTTGTGGATGTCCGTGAAACTTTGCCCAATAATTGGCTCCACACTGTCAAAAGGTACTTTCCACTTGCAAAAAGAATATACATTTTTGCATTCAAATACTGAAATAGTAATAAAAAAATGCAACCCCCTGTTTTGTCTGCTTTTTCTCTGAGTAAGGCTGTGCAGGTCTCTCCTGCCTCTCCCAGAAAGTTACTAAGAAACTTTGCAAATACCCACACCAGAGCTGCTGCTCTCATCCCTTCTCCTATTGCCCTGCCAGGCTCAGAGAAGGGTTGAATCAAGCCCATATCCCTATCCTGCTATTCCTGCAGGCCACCTGAACAGCTTACTTTGGGTTTTATGCGTCAGAGCTTGGCCATTTGCAAACGTGTCAATCTGCTGTTTACCAGCTGCTATCCTGCAGTCTCCGGGCAGGAAAGAGCCTTCTGGAGTCAGCCTCTCATTGCCGCCCACTATAACCGTACCAAATTGCTCTCCAGGTCAACGTGTCACCTGACTACAGGATATAGCATAAGGGGGGAAAAAAGCACTAAGATGGGAGATTTAGTAAAAAAGGTACCTGTTCAGCGATGGGGGTTTGATGTTCCTGGCCTCTGGTGTTTGTAATGAGGAGTTTTTCCCCTAGACGAGTTAGAAGAGTGGTTCCATTGGTCAAGTCTTCATAAAACAATATGCTGGTGTTAGATATATGATACTCGATGTCTCGCCCAGAAAGTGTCTGCAAATAAGAGCAAAACACAAGGAACATTAACTGATATCATTAATCCTCTGGATTTACGCGTCGGCTGAATGCCTCTGACCTTTATCCCTCTTTGCTATTAATGGGAAATCTAGATGCAAATGGTGGGATCTTCTGTTCCTGTTGACCTCTGATAGCTGCCTGCAGCAGGCAGCACCTTGATTGTGATGGGACAAAGGATGTTACTCTTTTGTATGGTGACCTGAAGTGATGAGTCCCAGAGATACTCCAAATAGCTTGAAGATGCAAGTGGGCCAGATGGGCCTAAACCCATGTGAATTGTTTGAGACTATGGTTGATGGGAGAGATGGCACAGAAATGAGGCTAGGAACAGATATTTGGGAAATACCAAAGCAGTGCACTGTTTTCTTCAAGGACCGTGCTTGATGTTAGTAGGTCAGAGAAGGCTTCATGTCAGTCAGACTACTTTATAACTGGGTAACTAAAATACCTGATGGAAAAGTCTCTAGTGACTTGAAGACTCAATAGCCTTACACTCCTAACTATGAAAAAAAATGGAAATGTTGAGCTCACCTCTTTCAGAAGCACAGTTTAAACTATGTGGGGTTACATAGAAGTCATGTCATACTAAGATTTTTGGTTTTTTTTTTAAACTTAAATTTCACTGGAATACAGAAACCCATAATGTCTGTTTAAAAAGTGTTATTAAAAAGAGAAGGAAAAAAGAAAAAGATACTGACCTCATTTTCCTTTAACCCGCTATCGTTTGGAGCAAAGAGAGTGGCATGCACTGACAAGTCTGTGAGGTACCGCAGGAACTCTCTCCCCTTCCTAGAGCTGTTGGAGTAAGCCATGATGTCCTAGGCAGAAACAAGATCCAAAGATCCAGGTTTACTAAAGTTGGACTGTGTGCTTCTGTGCAGGGAGCTGAAAAGTTGAGACCTTATAAATTATGACAAAGCAGCTTTATCTTATTAGCCATGAAGCAGCTCTAAAGTGACATTACAAGAAGTTTGTATTCAAAATCCAGTTTTAGCTGCTGATTTGATGCGCACACCTTAAACTGGTTTGCAGGACTTGGGCCTGTGTTGTCTGTGAGGCTACTTGGACCTATAATGCCTTTCTGAGTAGTGGCAGGGAAAGAACCCTTTTAATATTTTGCCTTTCCCCATCAGCAGTTCAACAAAGTTACAAAGCACCACACTCCTCATGATGCTTAAAAAGCCAGGAGCAGTTGTACACAGAACCTCCTCTAAGCTAAAGCTGCTGCAGCATTTTATGTCCAAATGAGTTTTAGAAACCTGAAACCATTTTGGAGCAAGTAATGAAAAAAGTAGTAACTAAATTCTGATTCTGACCATGTAGATTTAGACCACTCCACCTTACTTTGCTGGTGTGTTGTTGCTATCTGTGTTTGCTGTAAAGCAAACACTGAGATACAACCCTGTGCCAGAGCCTGCTTTTCTCCCCTCACCCGACCAAGCCGTGTTATATTTCCAGGCCCCCAAAGCTGTGGGCCCTACCGACAAGAAGTTTGTCAGTGTTGGGAAGGACATCAGCACTTGCAGCAAGTTCCCGCTGCAGGAGAAGCCGTCCCCCACGTAGCCTGGCTTGCAGGTGCAGTTCACGTCTGGAAGGTACAAAGGCAAAGCAAAGCAGTTAAAAGGAGGCAGAGTCTCTTGCAGTGTTATCTAGCAACCTGTGGCTGACCAAAGGAACCAAAACAAAGGCTGCTGCTTGCTCTCCTTTGCACAGAGGGATGCAGCAAAGGACCTTCTTACCTTTTTCCCTGTAGCAGAAGACATCCCAGGTTTCACTCAGGTTGACTCTTCTCCCATAGTCCACGATGCCTACATACCCAGAGCCGCAGTTTGGGGAGGAGAAGGCGGTTGGGTAGCCCA
The DNA here is from genome assembly GCA_013400335.1 of Eurystomus gularis. Taxonomy (NCBI): domain Eukaryota; kingdom Metazoa; phylum Chordata; class Aves; order Coraciiformes; family Coraciidae; genus Eurystomus; species Eurystomus gularis. Next base: position 58,828 of record VZZY01015872.1, read on the forward strand.
CTCTTTCGCCATCTAGCCAGCCGGCAGCGCACAGGTGGTACCTTGCCTGCAGCCGGCACAGCCATAAGGGGAAAAACACAGAGGGAAGAGCTGGGTGATGGGGCTGAGGTGCTGTGGATGAAATGAACAATTCCCCTGGGGTGCTCAGGCACCACCCAACCTGCCAGCACTTTTTTGAGGGTCCATCTGTTCACCCTGCAGTCTGCCCTGTGCTGAGCTCTGTACCAAGGGCTGTGGAGAGAGGAGCCCCTTGGAAAGTCAGTGGCTCTCCATGTGGATCAAAGGAACCTTTCCTGGGAAAAGTGTCTCAGAGCCCAAAGCTGGGCAGGATCAGAGGTGGGTGTGAAAACCAACAGGGATGTGCAAATCCTTTATGTGCAAGCCCACTTTTTGTCAGTGTGGGAAGGGCTGACAAACCAGATCAACACAGAAAATAAGTCCCCAGGAGCGCTGGAGCCAGCCCCACTGCTAACTTTGCTGCTTTGGTGGAAGTATTTAGACTACAGGGCACAGAGGACAATGCAGCTTCTGCTCAGGCAGCAGAAGGAGGTTTATGTGCTGACTGTGGTCCAGTCTCACATTTTGATAAAGGTCTCTAAAGTGTCTCTAAATGGTGAGTGTCTGTCTTCCTTCCACAGATGGGAAGGAGTCAGAAAGGCACAGGCAGTCTAACCCACCCTTCTAAAACAAGTTTTACAAACCCAAGGTATGATACTTATCACACTAATATCAGCCATGCATTGACTGTAACACATTCAAGGAAAAGAATATGGAAATCGGTCTACTACCTTAACAGCATTTGAGGAAAAGATTCTGGGAGCCATACGTAGAAATAATCTAAGCATGATTCTGAAGTGTACATTTCTTTAAGAAGTGCTAGTAATTAAAAGCCCCAAGAAAACACTCTGTAAATTTGACTCTACCATCTCACCCAGTATCACTGGAAACAAGAACTTGGCAACTGTTTTCAGTGCTGTATGAGCAAGCATGAAACCAATAAATGGTTTGAAAACTGCTCCAGCCAAGGGCACAGGGGCACAGGGGAAGGAAAGGAGGGAAAAAGAAGCTTATTAGCACGGAGCAGCACCCTTGTTCCTCCCTCCCCATTTATGCTGTGGCTAGGTCCACTCTAGGGATCCCTCCCACAGTGACGCTACCTCACCTTCTGCGCGTACATCAGCTGGTTATACGTAGCAACAGTGGCTGACTCATTGGCACAGGCCTCCTTTGCCTTCTCATATGTCATTTTGTACTGCCCTTGTGGGGACCGCAAGTGGAACACCCCAACCGTGGTATCTGCAAAGAGAGAGAAGAACCAGCTCTCTTCCTGAAGGGGTTTCCGTGTCTGAATGCAGAGTGAACTGTGCCATACAAAACCTGGTTCAGACAGATTGATCCCTTAGGGGTAACATTCCTGCCTTGAATGTCCCCATCTGTTGCTTCCTACATCTCATACCACAAGATATGTAAACATGTGTTCTAACTTCTCATTGTTTCAAGGGGACATAGGTAGAGGACTGAGAGAGCTAACAGACACAAGGATTATGGCCACTGGCTTCAGTGCAGTGGCACAGGAACGAGGATGTACTTGTCCTGTGGCATGCATGGTGGACCATCCTCACCTTGGAAGTGGAGATCAGCACAATCAGCGTCAGCATGGCACTGCCCGTTGTCTTGCAAGCAGCGGTCAAGAGGAAGCTGCATCACTGAGCAGTTCAACCCGTCACCAATGTAGTTATTTTTACATTCACACTTGCGTTTGTCCTGGTTGTAGAGAGAGAATAAATAAGGCCAAGCCAAGTACTTAGATGACATAAAACTGGTATTTCAAGCAACATTCTGAACTGTTGGAAAAATTTCACTTGATATATCCAGGAATGGACAAACAGGAAGGTTGCTACTAACAACTGTGATTCAACAGACCGCAAACTCTGACACTGACATTTATTCTTCTAAGCAAAACATTTACACATGCACTTGAGTGCTTTGCTGAATTAACACCAAAACATAATTCCAACTACAAAACTAATAGTGTGCATTGGAGAAATATATGACGTGTAATTATGACACATAGTTAACAAAGAAGGATGGCAAACCTATCAAAATGTTATTCAAATGACTGGATGTGGGACCATGACAGGAATTTGGCAGCCCACTGACAGTAACAAACTGAGAACTATAAACCAAGCAGGAGTTGGTGACATCCAGGGATTGTGATGGTTGGCAGCGGGAACGGATCAGTGGCAAGGCTTTTCTAGATAGCACCTGGAAGACACATCAAGCCATCAAAATGGAATGAACAGGTGATCCCATAAGCACCAGAGCAATACTGGATTATGTCACTGGCATACATTTTCCCAACACCATTGAGTGTGCAGGCCAAGGAGTCCGTATCACGTGGCTGCAGAGCTTTTTAAGCTGAGTCTGGCCAACCAACAAGTGACACTATTCTCCCAGCTGTCCCTAGGTTTAGCTACCAAAATATATTCCATTTCGATCCAACAAACTTCTATTGCAAATAGAGATATCCAGTTAGGGAATGCTGAGAAGGGGATGGAAAAATTACACATGCAAAATATCCCATCTGCTGTAGTACCTGCAAAGATGTGAAACTGTTTCCCACTCCTCAGCTGGAAGGTTACCAAGCTGACATGGAAAGTAGGCTGGAGCTATGTAAAGGTTGTTTTAGAAAACAGGGACTTTGAAAGGTACAGAGTGGGATTCAGGCAGAGAAAAGACCACTGTGGGCACCAGGAAGAAATGCTTCAGACTTCACTGCATTTGACTGAAATCGTTTGACTTACAGGTCCTATGACAGTGCAAATGGCATGCTCATGGCAGCCTCCGTTGAACCCATCGGCGCAAGGATTTTTTGGAAGGCATGTAAAGCCATCTCCCTTGTATCCTTTCTGGCAGCTACAGGAGACTTTCACCCCGAGTTGGGTGCATTCAGCTGCCTTGTGGCACCCGCCGTTGTTTTGTTTGCAAAGGTCTGCAGCTGCATAGGGGAGAAGAAAACAGGTGAGTAAAATCTGCTTTTAAAGAGGATACTCTTCACAAAGACAAACCACCTCCAGATTTTTAAGGCATGCTAAAAATACTAGAACACTTATTTGGGGAAAAAAACTGTTTGAGTTTCCTGAGGCATTCCTGAACTTGTGCCAAGGCTGCCCTTTAGGGCTCTGAAGCCCTTGTCAGGATATCCTTAATTTAAGAAACATAGCACCACCTCCCAGAGATTCTGCTTCACCTTTCGGTAGCCCAAGAGAGCTCCTTTTCTGGGGACTCTGCTCTAGCCAGAGTGACTTCAGAGGATGCGAGACACCTGGCTCAGAAAGAATGACTGTTTCTTCACTGGTGTTACTATGGAACTGCCTTGCCTAAGGTCATCAAAGAGAATCCTGTGAGCCCTGTGGTCTCCAAAACCTGGCTGAAGTGCACTTCTTGCTCATACTCCTGCTCAGTAAAGCCTGGTGAAGCCGGCCACTTGCTTCAGAAAAACACTGATCTGCATATGCCTTAAATTTGTTTCACTCACTGCACTGTGGAAGTCTTTAGGTTTTCTAGCCAACATTTCATACCGGACAGTAACTGCATGCAAGTGCATGTGCAAGAGGGGACAACCTGCTTTCTTGTAGCAGGCTATGCAAGAGGGAGCTCACCTATGCACGTGATCCCATCCCCATTGTAAAGTGGCTTGCACTGACACGTGTTGTTCTCCATGCAGACGGCATTGGCAGAGCAGCTCGGGGAACACACTGGCTGCAGAGCTGTGGGGAAGGCAGAACAGCTGGGTTGAAGATGCTATTTATGTTGCAGTGCCCTTGTTTCATGCAGAAATAAAAGCCCTCACACCAGTCTTGCTAACTGAAAAAGCTGTAAGAATTTTTTTTTGACTGCTTAGCTCTTGGGTGATATCCCTCACGTAGCTGAAAGCCCTTCCATGGGGAAGGTAAACACTTATATTCCCATTTCACAAAGGAAGAGACAGGGAGGTGAAGGGACATGTTCAGAGTCCAGAGCAGAATCCCTTAGCCTCCAGTGAAGGCTTCTTATTTTATTAACCCTTTCTCACTCTTCTCCATGCAAACCCAAATTGCAAGTGCTATCAACCCGTGGCTCTGTGTGATGGAGTCTGGTGAGAGGAGGTAGAGACCTAGCTTGGTTTCACACAGCCGGCCAGTCCATCCTGTTTCACAGAAACAGCGCCCCGTTCCTGAGTATCCTTCATCGCACTGCCCGTTGGTCTTGCATTCGCAGGCTGCAAAAGGAATGCAAAGGGATCACTTACAGCGCTGCCTTTGGGAAAGGGGAAAATCTTTCCCTGGAGAAACATCACCTAGAGTGTCAGTTTACATACATTCTTATTTAGAAATTATTTAAATAAATGCAAGCTCCTGGTTTTTCACCACGTGGCCAGTCAAGCAGTGAGCCAGATTGTCCAGAGTGGATGGGCAGTTTCCATCCTTGGATATTTGCAAACCTCCACAGTATAGACCCTGAACAACTTAGTGTGAGCTCAGACCTGACCCTGCTTTGAGCAGGGGGTTGGACTAGAGACCTCCTGAGTTCTCTTCCAACCTGAGTTATCCTGTGATCCTATAATTTCATGACTAGTATTCATTCAATGTGCTTCTGAAAATGAAAATGGGTATTGATCTGCATTGTGGCAGAGCAGCAAACTTCACAAAGAACTGTGGTGGGAAGGAGTTAATGTCTGAGCTGAAGGCCAAGCCTGATCCTGTCCTAATGTGCAGCAGCTGCTGGTTGTGGAGAAGCCTTTTAGCCAGAGAGAAGTAAGGTGTGTGGAGAGAGTGTGTTTGTTTGCTGCTTTGGAGAAGGTCTGTCTGAGTAAGGAAACCAAATATGAGGTTAGTGGCTTTTGCTGTAAAACATGGGAAAATTAACTGTATTTTTTTCTTTTCAGGCTTTAGATGTTTTTATGACTAAAAGTTTTGGAATGCCTTTGGTTCCTTTTATATGAGGGGTGTTACCCCTTGTGCCCTGCAAACTGAAACATGAGACAGGTTTAATCTATAGATGTTGGTTTTATCCCACGGTTTGGGCCCTGCAATAATTTACATGCTGAGTATTTCTTAAGGAATTATTGATCTCTCTGTTTTATAATGCAATGAAGTAGCAACCTTTCTTGCCTTATCTCTCTTATTGAAATATTGTTGTTTAAAGAGTTGTGTTGTCTGACCAGAATCTGGGGTAGACTACCAGCTCACACAGTTTAAGCTATGTTGTGCTATAAAAGTGATAAACTACAGGTAAGCATACTCTTGAACATTGATATCCAAGCCTAGTGTCTTGCCTCCACCCATGGAAGAGTTAATGTCGTAGCTTCCCATCAGAAGGCTTTATGTTGAGAAAATATCTAAGTTTAAAGGGTGACATTGATCCTAGTTCCACCTAGTTTGCATTTAAAACCACAGAGAAATGGATTATGTGAGTAGTTTCTTTGTTGGTGCCCATCTTCACAAAATGCTTTAATCTCAGTGTACTTTTTCTTCTTTTCCACACAAGTAGTGTGTGGCCTTGGTCTTCTACAATCCTTAAGGAACCACATTGCTAAAATGCTGTCTTGACCTTTATGGGGATGGGGGAGAAAGCTGTGCTGTAGTCATAAACACTTGTTGATGGAGGCTCTGTCTCCATTTCCTGTTACTTACGTATCCTATGAGAATAGGAGGAGCCTTGCAGAGAAAGCTAATTAAGCCTCTGCCCTACAGCCACCTTCCCCTCCTGCTTTCTGCGTCCTTGTGCCATCCTTCCGTGTGAGGAGACACTGGGGCAAAAACATTGATGTGAAGGTGGGAAGCATTTCTTGGCTTACTTAACCCATTGCTGACAAAATAGTTTGCGTGTGACATGAGCAACAACATGGAAAGGAAACTTAGAACGTACGCCTGCAGCTGGAGCCGTATCTGCCTGGCAAGCACAGCTCGCACGAAGTCCCGTTGAAGCCACTGTTGCAGTGGCACTCTCCTGTCCCAGCGTACCCGTCGTCACAGGAGCCGTGGTTATTGCATGGGGTCTCTGGGCCCCCTGGGCAAGCTGAAAGGTTTAAGAAAAAAAAAGGCTGTTTAGCTCAAGTGAATGTCTATTCATTGTCACTGTTGTCTATTTATTGTTCTGTAAAAATCCTTGAACAGAGAAAGGCCTGCAAATACTTCTCTATTAGAGTGTGTAAAAAAGCAGCTGTGACTCTTCTGATGGCAAGCCTAATGCTCCAAATTCCTTGAGGTGTTTTCACAAGTCCTGTCAGTGAAGGGGTCTGGGTACTCTTACCTGGGTGCTTGCATATTCAGATCCATTAGTGACTGGCACTGCCCAGCCCCTGCCAAAATCCAGCCTTGTTTGTGCACCTCCATGTGCATGTTTGCTCCTGGGGTGAGCCCTAAGGGCAGCTCAGGCTGGGCTGGCCAAATCTCCTTGGGACCCCCATGTGTTGGTCTGTGAAATCCAGAATGAGCTGCCATGGCTGTGTCCATGGACCAGTCTTCCAGCAGACATCCCAACCCTGACCCTAGATGCTGGGGTGAGAGCCTTGGTACTGTTCCCCTGTGGGGCTGGCAGGTGAAGGAGCACATGGCTTGTTAGTGTCTGCTAACAAACAGGTGAAGATAAAGCTTCCCAAACTGTCTCTCACCTGGTTAAAGCTGCAATTTCTGAGCTTAAACTAGTCGTATGTGTGCTTGTAGGTGGCTGAGAAAACCTAGTCTGTGTCTCTGGTGTGTCCTGGTATCACTGCCATGATGTCGGGTTTTGTGTTGAAAGGATTTTCAGCCGGTGACTGATTAAAGCCACACCAGGTTTGGTTACAGCAGAATGGTCTTTACTCTTTATAGCATTCACTTAGTTTGCTACTAGCATGGAGTTTAAAAGTTGCTCTAAGTGTGAAAAAGAGAGTATTTGGAGAGGAAAAGCAATATACTTTTTGTTTACTTCAGCTCTTGCAACAGAGTTCCCCCATCTTGTGGCTGCTCTCTCCTTGTGTCCCCTATCCCAGCTCTCCGAGTTCAGCCTGCTGGGTGCTACCCAGCTGTGCTTGGGGAGGCCATGGGCCAGCAGTGGGGTGAGGGGTCCTACCTTGGCAGTCTGGCCCGAAGTAGCCCTTGCAGCACTTGGCTGTGTGGATGACCATGGAGCAATTCCTACGGCAGCCGTCCCTCCGCAGCCCATAGGACTCGTATGTGCACCACTGGATCCCTTCCTGAGCATCGTGTGTGCCAGCACAGAGGCAGTGGCGGGAGGGAAAACACAGGGAGATGGGTTATGTGGAGGTCTGGGTTTTTTCCTCTTTAAATCACAATTTCTGATATATGTTGAATCAAAATGTGTTGTGTGAAGAGTGCAGATGTGAGGCCAACACCTTCACTTTGATTCCCAACTTGCTAAGCACTGTTAATGAGGATGGAGGAGCTGCTCTGAAGTCAACTTCCTGCAGTAGATGCTGTGTTAGACTGAGATATGTCTGTCAACACCAGTGTCTGGGTGTTTGCCCAGGGACAGCTTTGTCCTTGAGGCTTTACGACAACCCTTAACAGTGTGGCTTCACTGTTGAGGGTTCTCTTGTTATTTTTTCAGAGCAACTTATCTGGGTTTGCTTGTATGAAGTAGAGAGAAGAGCAGGTTAGGCTGCTTAAATGCAGGATTTTAATGTATTACCTTTGGTTTTGTCCCTGGAGGGCATTTAGGATTACGAAAACAGCTAACACAATGCCCCTGTTGTACATAATGGAAAAGAAGAAAACATATTTATTAAAAATAATGGCAACAAAAGGCTATTTGAAATGACAAAAAAGTTTGTGTTGTGAAAACAGCAAATATGAGCAGAGTGTAGCCTTATTATGTTTGAAACATTATAAGAACTCTGGAGAAAGAAGAGAGGAGAATAGCAACAAAATAGTTGAATTATTTTACTGCCATGAAATGCAAGAAGTTAGTTCTGATACCAGAATATAAATTCTGGAAGAAGAAACTTTGTTGTGGATTTAGACAAGCAGGGAAATGATGGTGGATATTTTTAAAACAAGTATTGACATGGGCTGCATCAGACCTGGATGTCTAATCTGGAGTAGAGGTAAATGGTTACTTCTTAGGAAGCACTGACTAGATCTGAGGAAATTATATCTATTTCATTTAACAAAATCATAAACCAAAAGGTAACTTGAGCAGATTGGATACACACAAGTGTTGGTTTGTAGCAGAAACAATGTGTAAAATTATATATATTTAAAACATTTTTAAAAATCCAATAAGCTTTTTTAAGACTGAATTTTTTATGTTAGTTTTTTTTCTTCTAGGCAGTTTGTTCATACATTCAAATCAAACTGCAGTAAATTTGGTCTTGAAACTATTTCAAGATGGGTTTCAAAACTTCCTGTTTGTGGGACTCATCAAAGTTCACAGAGGAAACTTCCTCCATGCTATCAGTGACTTCTCAGGTGTGCAAAAGGATATTTCTGTGAAAGCAAGAAATGTGAGAAACTGAGAGCCTGGCTGACAGGCCAGGCAGGTCTATCTCATTGTCCTCAATCCCCTGTGCAGCTGGGACAGCTGTACTACTCCTTCACCATTGGGAACTTCATAAATGCAATCTCTATGACCAAATTTGTAGTGTGAATATGTCTTAATTGAAAAGCATGCTGGGAAAATCCATCTTTGCTCATATTCATGCTTGCTTTTGCCAGGTATGGTTTGGGTCTGAGTGAAACAGTTCATGGCTTGCTCAGCTGCTCTTAACTGAGACCACTTATCCTGTGTGTCATTTAGTGTGGATGCAGGATTTCTGTTGTGTGTCTTTTGGGCGTTGTGCTGCACTTCTTAACCTTAGCTATAATCAGCGCAGCAGATGAAGCCAGCCTGATGTGGTGGCACTTGATCTCAGCAGTGCCAAAGCTGCTTCAGGTGTTGCCCTGGGCTCTGTGAGGACAGCGTTTGGCCCTCAGGCTGTGTCTTTGCCAGAGTGGAAGACCAAAAAGGAACTGACCATGAAATCCACGGTGAAGAAGCTGTCACAGCGACCCCCCAGGCTGGGGTCCAGCAGCAGGCAGTCAATGCCGTAGGCGATGCCCCCATCAAATTCCAGCTGCCGCTGCACTATCTTACACTGTCTGTCGTTCAGGAAAAGCGTGCCCTGAGAGATGGGATGGGGAGAGGAGAGTGTCACAAATCATGAACCAGTATTCCTTGGGTCCAGGGTGAACCCAGGTCTTGCATGGGTGTTAGGAATAATCCTCCCTCTCTCTAAACCAGTCTGGGGACCTCTCCTCCTATAGTTGAGTGCCATAACCTCACAGATGGGCAAATCTTTTTCTTTTTCTGAAGGCAACATGATGTCCATGAGTTTACCTTATACACATTTAGGCTTAGCCATATTTTCAGAAGCAGGTTCTTGCCAGGAGTTGTGGGTATGATCCTGTACATTTGCAATGAAAAATGTGATGCTGTTGTGGCTTAACCAGGCTATATTCGTGCCTGCAATCTTATCTTGCAAGTGCTTATGAACGGGAGTTTGCATGCAGATGCTACATCCAGGGGGTTTCTCCCAAAGACAGGTTCATCTTAATAGTTTTCCAGTGTGTACTTCATCGTATGAAAAATTAAAATGTGCTGGTCTTTCGTTTTGAGGCAACTGAGAGCTGTTTCAAACAAACAGCATCTTATAACAGAGAAAATGACAGCTCCAAAGAATCTTACAAAGCATCTAGTCTGTTGAATCTATTGGAGTGGCTGTCCTGGTTTTGTGGCTGTCAGCATGGGCTGGTGAAGACCAATTGAGTTTTGATGCCACTGACCCTTGCTGGGGGCTGTGCACAGGCACAGTGGGGTATGTGTAAGTGGATCCTGAGGCAAGGGGTAAGTGTGCTGGCAGAGTGAACACTTACAATCTCCCTGTTGTCACCACAGCTAACGCTGAGGTTGGAGCCCTGCAGGGTCTTCAGTGAGGTGGATAGGGGTAGCTGGTAGGCCAAAACCTGGGAAGGAAAGAGGGGAGATGCATGTGTCTGGGCTTGCATGACTTGGCCTTGGCAATTCTCCTAAAAAGCAAGGGCTTACCGCAGCATCGCGGATGATGTGGAATTTGAGGTACTGCACCAGTTTGTCTGTGTTGGACTTCTTGAAGAGGAAGTCCTGCTGCTCCTGTGGCAGCCCACGGATAGCTGTGTCTGTGGGCCAGAAGAGCGTGACGGGTTTGTGAATAGGATCGTTGATCATCCCAAGCAGGTTGTTTTTCTGCAACATACCAAAAATTGGCGCAGGGGATTAATGCATCTAAAATGACATTGACCCCTGTGGGTTTCATGTCTGGTGTAATTGGGATGCAGTGGCCTGTGGGCTGCCTGGTCACCATCCTGAAAACACCATGACTTTAAAAAACAGGTATGCGAGTTGAGCTGCCCAACTTGAGTTGCCTGACTCAATTCTCAGAAGTGCTTCATCAGCCAGGACCACCCACCAAAACCCAGGTTGATGGCCCAACTTTGGGTTCAAAAAGTCATATTTGGGTCAAACCTTGGCCATATAATTTGAGATATGGTAGAACAGAGCTGATTGGGGAGAAGAAAGGTGGCTATGGGTCTGCTTGACATCCTTCCACACCTCTGGGTGAGAGGGACCACATACTGAACATGGTGGTGTACTGTGTTGTGAACTCTTCGGCTCCACTGAACACCATCTTGCCAGTGATGCCATGTTCCATGTCTGTGCCTTTGTCCTTAAGAAAAGTGTTTAAAACCTTTGCCCAATGGCTGCTATCTCTTGTGTCCTTACCTCTAGCAAACTGCTGAACAGGATATATCCATGTTTGGCTGCAACCATTGTAAGGCTTTCCTACAAAGAAAGTAATATTCAGTAATTTATCTAATAAATACTTTTAGATGGGTATTTTAAAAGCAGATATTAGCCTGCTTTACCCTGTAAGTCACTTTTTGTTATGAAAGCAATGCCACTGTAAAAAGTCCTGTGCAGAAGTCCTCTTAACTGTAATTGCTGAATTAATTTTAAATATAACATTTAACTTTACATTTAACTTATTCAGAAGGCTAAAATGATGTTTGTATAAGGTCTTTTTAGTATCACTGGGGTTTTTTTGTGACTTAAATGATTTATATATCTAACAGTAAATGTGGAAAGCCCCTGGGCTGAGAATGGCAATTAGCTGCACATACCTTCTTAAGGTTAAGGGGGAAATCCTGCATGTGTGATGGGACCAGAATTTGGTTTATGACATGGATCACTCCATTTGTGCCAACAACATCACTGAGTATAATTTCAGCGTTATTGTTCAAAACCACTGAGCTCTGGAAAGGCAACAAAAACACATCTTCAGTGGAACCTTGCAGGTGGGTGAGGCCAATGCCAAATTTCTTTGATACAATGAGTTCAGACCATCCTTTCTTTGTGGCGAACAGTAGCTTCAGTTTTAATAAATTGCACTTTGCTTCATGTTAATAAAGCCAGAGTCTGAGGGTAAAATAACTTATGTCAAAGCAAGGGTTGTACAACCCTACACATGGCATAGCAGATAAGTTCTGAACTCTTCAGCTGGACAACCTTGTTTTAATGCTATTTAGTTTTATGCATTAGAGGAGGGAAGGGGACCGTTCAGATTTACAGAAAAAAGCTGAATGAAAGCAGACTGGTTTATTATTCTGTCCCCTGCCTCTCCATGCTCTATTACCTGAGAGTAGCTGATGTGTATTGGGTCCCCGTGGAGAGAGGTGATGTTGGTGATCATTGTCAGGTCACTGTACAACAGACTGGCACAACCCACCATATGGTACCGGAGGATCTGAGCCATTACTCCTTTGGCAATCCAATCCTTTACCTGAAGCAGAAAGGGGAGGAGTTGAGAAGCAGTTGGGCAAAGCATCTAAACCCAAAAACTCATGGCTGGTTTTCCAAAAACTTCTGGCCTTCTTACTTACTCGTGGGTCGTTGTTTAGTATGTCTGTGCGAGGTACAAACAGAGTGAAAGGGCCAGGGCCTGCAATATCTCTGATAGACAAGGCCTGCCAAATTTAAAAGGACAAAGCAGTAATGAGTTATTAATGCACATAATGTCCCACAGCAATGGGGACAGCCCTTCTCTGTGGGAAGTGGTGCCTGCAGCCCTGTCGCTATTGCATGTTGGATTCCCTTTCCTGCAACACAAGGGTGAGAGAAACTTATACAGTCTGAGCTTCCCTTTCCAGCCCTGTCACCACTGCCCATTGGGTATCAAATGAAATATTTCAGCTTATAGCCAACTCTCCATTTCCTCTGCAATAACGAACAGGAGAAGAAAAGAGAAAGCTTTGAACCAACACAAAGATAGGAAGGGTGGAGAGGGGGCTATTCCCTCCTGGGCAAGGGATGAATAAACCCTTTCATCTTGAGATATCCACTCCTGACTATATGCCTGTATTTGTATGTGCATTCAGCTGATATGTGGTTGCTTGTATCTAGGAGTAGATTAATTACTGTCAGAGGGACAAATGGACCTGGAGTATTGCAGGCACTTTGCAATGACCACTGGCAAACTCAAATAAGAAGAGAGCTCTGCTAAAGTGAGAGGAAGCAATCAGTTGACCATGGTAGCACATTCAAAGCTAGAATATGAGTCTTTGGACTAGCAGGCCAGCATATGGATTTGTGCTGCCCTGAGGGTGAATGGAGAATTACTGCTGTAATGTCTCCAAAAAGCAGTGAGAGCTGGTGATGCACATTGTCGGTCTAGCAGCATCCTGTGACATTCCAAGGGACAACTGAAATCAGCATTGCAGTTTGAAAATGCAGTAGGGGCAGAAAAAAGGTATTTGCTCACATGAGAGTTAATGCGAAATGTGCTGGAAGATCTCCAACTGTGAATAGGTGAAAGCTTTAGTATTATGCCTGGTCTGGGGGCCCTACATTTCCCTGGTATCTTAGTCTTTATTATTAATTCTCTAGAGGTTTTAATAACAGTGAATAGTTTAAATCAGAGCATCTCCAATATTAGTAGCTGGCAATCCAAATCCAGTTCAAATTAAGTTGAAGGATTTTGGTACATGCCAGATTCATGCCTGTTCCCTGACTATCCTTCAGGTAAAAAAAAGAGACAGCTCCCCCCACCACCCCCCAAAAAAACCCAACAAATAACCCCAAACAACCCAGTATTTCAGTATTTGACCTTTTCTTACCTCTAAGTGGAAATAAAACCTGGATGTGTTTGAGTTCCTGAGAAGTTCCTGCAATCAAGAACAAAACTTTGTTACAGTGCTGCAAGTGTGGGGCAACATCTGTGGAATACAAACAAATGCAGCACTTGGGATAGAGAGAGAACTGTCTTGGGATAAATGCTACCCATCTATATTGCTCCTGTACTTTTCTTACCTTTCTCTTTCAAAGAACAGACTTCTCTGAAACCTAAAAATACCAGTATTAACTGCCTAATACTGCAGTCATAACCATTGTCTATCAGTTAGTTTTATTTGTGTGGTAGGTTGTTTTTTTCTCTATTTTGAGGCAGGTAAGGTTATTCCTGGTTTCTTGGATAATTTCAATTGGTAAATTGGTAGATTTACCAATTTATTCAAGAAAAAAACTGTCATGTTTCCAGAGACAACCATTGTATTAAATAATTATCTGAAGAAAAATAAAGGACAGTTAACACATGCAGCAATTTACCTGGAAGATATTGCCTCGGCACACAAATCCATCCCCAATGTAATTAGGTTTGCAGATGCAGGTCCTTTCTGTCAGTTCTGTGTCATTACAGACGGCATATTCACTGCAGCCTCCATTATTCTTGTAAGATCAAAATTTAAAATATTTAGTTCTTTCATTGCCAGGTGTACAGAACAATTCTAGTTCACTACTTTCTTTTCCCCCCAGTGTACATATCTTAGGAAGATTTACTCCTAACAGCTTTTTGAAACTAGATCTTACTGGAACTTCTGACAGTATATACCTGCTTGTAAACAAAGAGCATTTAAGTTTCATAAGAAAGAAAAAACTCTTTTTATGCAGAGGGTATAGTTCTGATTCTCTCCTTATATCTTTAGTTCATGGTGTTATGAGGAGCCAAAAGGTTTCCAGGCAGGTTTCATTCATCACCTTGGGGATGGCACTTAGCTGCTCCGGCAAGTCAGCGTTGACTTAAGTTGAAGCTGTAAATCACTTCTGTGGTGCTAGGAGCCTTGATTACTGGAGGACCATTAGCATAGGTCTGTCTATTGTTCCGTTATTCACTGAGCTGCCTCTGTTGCAGCTTGCAGTGTTGCTATCCTGTATTATGCATCCACAGGGATGTGTTTGGGATGCAGCCTACACATGGCCGTAGGGGCTGTGGGGCCCTTTGACTTGCCCCATGGGAACTCTGCACTAGGTAAACCTGCAGGCTGGGACCTTCCACTGGAAACATGTACTTCAGGGAGGTCAGGCCCTTGAGCACCTCTTTACCCCAACATGGATTTCACTGGTATTGATGCAGCAACAGGGGGACTCGATACTCTTATTGAGCTAGATAAATTTCAGACTGAGAAGGGCATGTGTGTGCTGACACTTGATCATTTCTCTTGTTCACACTGCACAGATGTGGTCCCAAATCACACCGGATAACTTAATGACAGGAGAATATTAAAAATAAATAGGCGTTTGATCTAACATAGACTATTCTCTTTGATTCCAAATCACCTGGCTCCTAGAACAGCTAGAACTAGCCCCTGAGCATCAACAATGTGAACCGTAGATTTTAATTTATTTTTTTTTGTGTCATTATAGGTAACATGTAGTAGATTGTCTTTTTTTTTTTTTTTTCGTAATTGAATGTTGCTAAGCCCTCTGTGTCCCAAACCCTGGCAGTGACCAAAAATTGGAAAAGATACAACTTCTATTTTGCCACTATGGCCTAGGGCCTGTTTCTTTAGATCTGAAGTGTTTTTTTATAAGACTGAGTGATGAATCCAGGCCCTCACTTGTGTTATGTCCAGGCTGCGGTCCAGGAAATGTCCTCACTGCATCCTTGGTTTCTAAAATAGTGACAGCACTAAAGCATGTACTGAACCAAGCACATTAAAAAATTAGCCAATTTAATGTAAGTTGATTCTGGGCATATCTGACTTAGTTTTGGATGCATACAAAACTCAAAAGTGTAATGATCATAACAAGACCTTAAATACTCTCCTTAAATGGTTACTTACTTGTGAACACAGACTGATGTATGTGCATGTTTTACCGTCTCCAGAGTATCCCTTCAAGCAATTACATACTGCCTAAAAAGCAAAAACAGAAAACATGCATACAAAGAAAGATGTTTGTTGTCTGTTGGTTTTTTTTCAGCACACATTTTATTTACTTTTTTGACAGATTATTTCATAGTGTTATGGTGTACAATTTATTCTAGCTAAAATTGCATCATCTCTCTTGCAGCAGTTTCTTGGCCAACATGAGCAACCATAGACTGAGATTGGGGAATAACAATTTCCAAGAGGCTCTACCTGCCTATCCATCTCTCGTCTCTTCTCCTCTGTTGTGGTCATTTGAAATGACCCCTTTGACATCTCCACATGGTCATCTTGCTGGTGAAACAGGCTAAACCCCTAATTTGTTTCCCTCATTTTATTTGCATAAGTTGGTATTCCCACTCTTCTCTTCCTCTGTGGGTTTTTTTTTTTAAAGTGATGAAACATAATATCAAACCATACTTGGAATTGTGTCCTGACATTACTGACAGCTTCCCCAGCAGCTGTAATGCATTTACACTTCCATCAAATTACTGTTTTGCACTTGCAGTTATCACAAAGATGCGAAAATTAACATGGCTGCAAATAAATGACTTATCTTCCTCTCTAATTCACTGCTTAGGGTTTCTCAATCTAAAATTCACCTTTAAAATGTAGGAGATTGAGAATTCAAGGAGATTTCTGCAGCAGAAGTAAACTGCTGGTGCTTCATGTACCTGGGTGACTGAAACCTTTACAGAAAACAGATGCGTTTCTGTCTTATAAGTTTGATGCTGCAGCGTTGGGATTTTGTAGTGGAGCTTGCTATTGCTCTGATGTTAAATACATTCCCATGGGTAAGGGTAAATAATCATGTTATAGCTACTACTTCTATCCCCAGTAAGGGTGTAGGAGGAAAATAGCTATCACCTGTCTTGTCTAGAGGGATGGGGAAGGAGTTAAGTGACTCTGTGCTCCCACCAGAAAGGTACTGACTTGCAAGAGAAAGCCAAGGCAAAGAGTTAATTGCTTGGTACTGGCAAAAAAGGGCAGACAGGGTTATTGCTCCTCCTGTCCCTGGACAACTGGAAGACAGGAGGTGGCCCTCTGATTTCTGGTTGCTATTCCCTGCATTGCTCTTGAAGAAATAGGAGGATTATGGCTCTGATAATAGCCAGTATAAAACTACGAGGGGATGATAGGAAGTGCTGCAATCAGAGTGCTCAGCTTCTTCTGAAATGGTTATAAAATTAGAAACAGTAATCTTTGTCACGTGATTGCCTAGGCCAATTTGTTTCTCCTTCTCCCTTTGTCCCCTTATACTTCTCTCTCTTTGGCAAGTGTGTGGTACTTCTGCAAGGGAGATGTAGAACAGCGGAGGAGCGCGTGGATGCCGGTATGCTGTAACCCCTGTATGGGAACTATGATTCAGGCTGTTTTGTTTCCCTGTGAATACTTTTGAGCTATGCTGGGAGAAGGGCTAACTTGAAATGGAATTTTTCTATGGGCAGTTTCTATAACAATGAAAGAAACATTATGTGGCAATCCTTTCAAACTGACAGGTTTTCACATCAAAACTTCCCAAAGGAGAAAAACAACTGCTTGAAACAGCAGAACACTGCCTTCCTCTGCAGTTTTGGATTTCTTTTACAGAAATATATTTTTCATGTTTGTCTACACTCCCCCTCAAATACCTTTTTGAGGGTAGTATATACTTTTCAGGATTTTTGTTATGAAATCCACTTTTCCATTTAAAAAAAGCAGAGATGGTTAAAGCTTTCTTTACCCAACTGTAAACAGTTGGCCAGTCTTATTTATCTGTGCTGACAAAGTACTCACTTGATTGGGTCCAGTCTGTGTACATTCTGCATTTCTATCGCATCCACCGTTGCTCTCCAGACAAGGGTTGATTTCTTTATAAAACAGAAACAGTGTAATACAAAAAAAGAGTGACTTCTGAAAACCCAAGATGGGAGAATTTTAAGTAAAGCGTACTAGGAATGCAGATTTATGGTAACTGTGGATCAATGAAACTCATTCCCTTAGCTACTTGAATACCTCAGTCTCAGTCTTGCAGTTGTCTTGGTGAAGGCTAAACCCCTGCCATCCGCACTTCTAAAACCATACCTGGGGAGGTCTGGTACAACACTGTCTAAAAGTATTTAAGTGTGCAGTGGTCAGAGGAGCATGAGTGTATCAAGTTGCTGAAGATGGGCCTATCCTTGTTGAGAGGTAGAATTTTCTTTTTTTTTTTATAAAGCTTTGGTGTCACACCACACTGCTGTGGTTGCATAGTTTGCCAAGTAGTATCAACCATGTGGCAGGCAGAGATGCCTTTGGTGTCGGAGTTTATAGTATCAGGAAACCACTTCTGGGTCAGAGCAGAAAGATCCTCCATCTACAGGAAAACTCGCTCTTGTAATTTTCCTCCACGTGATATATGAGACCTTTGGATGCTTACCAATGCAGACTATTCCATCTCCAGTGTACCCAGCATTGCAGACGCACACTCTATTGCCAGGCGTTGTTCTTCTGCATTCTGCCTTGGCAGAGCAGCCACCATTGCTGGTCTCACAAGCATCAACAGCTGAACAGTGACAACAACACAGACTAAACCAGTATGCTTAAATGGCTTTTTGCTTTTCAGGTTAAGTTGTTTCTATGTTTTAAAGGGATTTGCTAACATTTTCTGAACACGGAATCTTTCTGGTTTAAGAGGCCATATACTGCATTAATGCCAGATATTTAATACATCTTATCAGTTACAAGATGGGAAGCTGAGAAGATGCTTCTAGTTTGGAAGATAAGAATTCATTCAGAACTGACTTCCAGTAACTTCCCATCTTCTGATTTTTCCCCATTCCAACCAAACACCAAAAAAGATATCTTTATGTTCTTCTTTAGATTAAATGGCCATTTGAAGCTTTCCCTTAGCTTGCCTTTTTCTGCACACAGATCATGTGCCTTCTCTTGCAGGAAGTCTAGAGTGTAATACCACCCAGTGCTCCTGCCTGGTTGTTATTCAGATGGATACTTGTGCCTTTTCTCCAGCTGTGGATGAGTAAGAGGCTTGCAAATTGAGTTTGCCTGGGTTGCTCTGAGAGCAGGGAGGGAGCCTATTCTGATCTTCAGTATGAATCAAATAAGCCCAAACATCACTTTAATTTTTGACTCAAATCACCCCAAATTGCTGTTTCAGTAGCTGTAACAGCTGACTTGTCTTGTAACTAGTTTTGCCCAAGAATCCAGTAGAGGGGAATAAGGGTGAGTGCAGAGCTGCTCCATGCGACCTGTGTCACCCAGTGTTTCCTGCACATAGGGAAGTTCCCACCAGTAGATTAAAATGGATTTGGTTGATTCGTGCCAGAAGAGAAAATGAAAACAGCCAAAGTAAGAGTGCTAAAATCTTGGATTAGGACCCTGCCAGCCATTGTGAGTAGAAAAATATGCTTCTGTTCCCAAAAGCATTAGTATTTTAATTGGTTAAGGATTAAGTAAAACAACTGTAAAATTAATTACAGTCACTGTAGCTGGAAGCAGTCTATTTTGTAAGTCTGGGTATCCTAGACTCTTGGAAGGACACCTAGAATAAACTTCTATTGCCCCTTTTTGAGGTTCTCTCAGATATCTCTGGTCTAAAGAAGTTGATTTTACCACCACAGAAATCTGTGTAAGTTCAGAAAGCTGAGGAAATGGTACGGCTATACAGCTTCCAATAGCTGGAAGTGCTATTGTACCCTGAATGGCCTCTCTCTGCTGGGCTTTGTTGGGAAAAGGAGTAAAAGTCATAATCCAGGTTTCATTACTCTGCGAACAATGGCACCTGGATTGTGCACAGCATGTTCCCTTTTCTCTGGTCTCCCTTAGCACAATGCCTTGCAGCTTGGAGACTTTGAGCCCTTTGTTTTTAGCAAACTGGCACCAATTCCTGTTTAACTGGTGCATAGGGAAGTGCTCATCTCTCACCAGCTTCACTGTGACTAGAGAGTGCTTCAAGCATGCTTTTTTCAAAAAGGAAGAAACAAAATGCACTTGCCTGTGCAGAATGTCCCGTTCCCCTCAAACCCAGCAGCACACTTGCAATAGGCAGTGCCATTTGATAGGAGAAGGCAGCTAAAGAAGTAAAAAGGAGGGAGATGACATTTAAAGAAAAGAAAGTAGTAGTCAGGTCTTCTGTACAGCCCTTGTTTTTGTGCATTGTTCTGAAAGTAATGTTGCATAGAAATAACACAGCATTTAACCATACAGTATGAGGCAGTTACAACCATAAAAATGAACCTAGTCAGAACAAGCTTTGCAAATGTGTTTTGGATGTATTATTTTAAGTATTAAAAATGCACACTTCGGTCATCAAGTGTCCTATTCTCTCATGCAGAACTCCAGAAGTTGCATGCCTGCTCACCCAAAAACTGCACAAATTTCTGTATGCACACCATTTATTGAGGGATGCAGCCGAACTGATGTGCAGGGGTAAGAGCCAGGCATCTGAGTTCTCTGGGTTCAAGTTTGTTTTCTTGGACAATTTGGCCTTCTGTATGCAAGCATGGGTTTGCTGCCCCACAAGCTCTGTATAATACAGTGATTGCACCCTAGGGTCACCCAGGGACAATGTCACAACACAGCCAGCACAATCCAATATACATTTCTTTGTATACTGCACGCTAGAAAGTCTCACTTTGTTTTCCTCTTCTTTTTCTCTCTCTTTTTTTTTTTTTTTTTAATTCCCCACAAAATCCCATTTGTTTTCCCTTTTAACATGCACATTCTTAACTTTCTGGCCTCAGCACTGAATATGCTACATTAACATTGCTCCTTATCTCTGTGGTGGAAAACATGTTACCCATGCTGCTGAGCAGCCTTTATAAAGAGCAAGATGGACTATGCTTTTTCCCTTGCAAGAGATCCCCTTTCTCTCCCCTCTCCTCCAAGTAAATGGATTTCATACATACTTAGCGCTGGTATGGCATGAGGCATTACATGCATCATCTTTGATTTCTGCAAGAGGAAAACCAAAAAAGAAACAAGGATCAGAATCTTTTGGGTCAACACCCTTCTAGTTTCCCTGTCTTTTGTTCCCACCACACAGAGCTGGAGTCTGGTATAGAGACTCCATCTGCATAGATCAGCAGGTACAACTTAAATTCAGTTGTGGAAGAGGCATGACAAGATATCACCAGGAAAATATCTGTTGTCATTGACCTGTATTTAGTCTGAGTTTTGCACATTATCAAATATGTAAGTGTAGGTTTTCTAAAGGAACTGGAATTTGCTCAGATTGTAACTCTAACTATAAAGTACATTTCACTATTTTCCTGAGAAAATTATTAATGTGCTTATACCATTTTTAATTTTATATTATTACATGTACAGTTCTAAAATAGGTATTTAATACATTTTAATTATGTCTAACTAAAATATAACTTTACTAGATATTGGAGCTGTATTAAACCAACACAAAATGATTTATTTGCCAATTAGTTTTTATTGTGTTAGCAAGAACATAAATATCCAGTGTTGTATAACTAAATCAACTTATTGAAGCACTTAAGAGGCTGTTGATAATTTCTATAGAAGTGATCTAGGTAACTCTGATCTGCAAAATATACAGTCTTAACAAACGGGCTATTCTTTTGGGACACATACAGAGGGACACAGGTAGAGAATTAGCTAAGTAGGGCATATAAGTCTCACAAGCAGTATCTCAGCTAGCTCTCTTTTAGTACTGTAATTAATTGTCATAGCACAGGAGTGTCACCCATATTTCACTGGGAAGCTTCTGGGTGTCTGGTAGTGCACTAGAATCTGATCACAGCTGCAGTTTCCTATAATGTTCACTTCTCACCCCAGGGGAAAAAAAAAGAGGGGATGCTTACCTGTCTCGCATGTCACCCCTCTCCAGCCAACGTCACATTCACAGGAGCCATCCCCATCGATCCCACTGCTGCACTTCCCATGGACACAAGCGCAAGCTGTGGGGAGAGATGGGAGGAAACCCCTGGGCAGGGTAGCAGTGTAAGCAGCATGGCAGGGAGGGAAAGGAAGGGCAGGGGTGGATGCCCCAGACATCTTCTGATGATGGCACCTTCTGCGCTAGGCTATTTCAAGAAATGCTTTGGCTTATGCTTATTGATTTCTACCTGCAGAATAAATCTGAATTCAGAACATAGTTAACTTTTCCTCTATTCCCAAATACAGGGACTGAAACTGTATTTTAATGGGAAAGCACAGCTGGAAAAGCAGTGCTAAAGAGGCTTAATCTTGCTGGATGCTGTAGCATGCCTGTAGCATGCCTGAGTAGGAGGTGCCATCTCCAAGCAAGGGATTAGAGAGAAAATACCATAATGGGGAAATAAAAGGGGTAGTGATGTTTTAAAGACTGATTTATTAATCTGAAAGTGATGTACCTTTCCAGGGAGTAGAATGGAATGGACATGGTTAGAAGGTCTAAGGGTTTTGACATCTGACAAGACTAGCAAAGATAACTGTGTGGTTCAGAGATGCTCCATACCTTGATCACAGTTGCGGCCGTATTTGCCTTCGATGCAGCTTTCGCAGGCTGTACCGACAAACCCCTCTCCACACTCGCAGATGCCTGTGCCATTGATGCCATCCAGGCAGACGCCATTTCCGAAGCAGGCATTCCCTGCTTTCCCTGGGCAGGGCTGGCACTGCTGCCCGAAGAAACCTGCACAGCACTCCCTTGTCTGGAAACCCAGAAATGCCGTGCTGAGGGTCAGAGTCAGGGCAGCAAGCACGGCGGCAAGCTTGTGGTTGCTGGATATTGTCTCTTGGGACTGCTGCTGGATGGAGGTGAACTGAAGATCTGAACTTTTTGGAGAGCTTCAGCTCTGCTGGTCTCTGGCCATCCTCCTTACTGTGCTGGGGCTCAGGGTGCTACCCCAAGTCCTTGGTGGGACCCAAGTGCGCTCCACCCCCCGAGGGAAAGGAGGATGGGATTGCTAGGGACAAGTACGGGGTTACTCTTTCCAAAGCTGTGCTCCATCTGCATCACACTGGCTCCCAGCACTTCCTATGCTGCAGCTAGCAGCAGACTTTAACCTTCCAATCTCTGCTGCACCCAGAATAAAGGCCAATAAATACGCTGCCTTGATGTACTGCATGTGTTCAGTGGGGATCATGAGGAGGGTGAAGTTCAGGGATGGGGGTTCCTGGCTTTTACTGCAACAGAAATGGTGTACTCACAATGACGGTTTTAGCACACTTTGACTGGCACCTGAGATGGGTGGTGTATATACTTGTATTGTTTCCCAAGGGAACACAGTATTTCTTCTCCCCTGCCTGAACAAAGATTGGAGAAACAGCTGCACTTCTGAGTAATACTCACCAGCTACTTTCAAATGTTTTAAAAATGAGACATTAACTTTGTGCATGCTGTGCACTGACTCACACATTCACAATTAAAATGAAGGAAATACTTTTAGAAATAAAAATGCATTAGCTAAATGATTTTTTTTTTTAATCTAGCAAGCATATGATCAATTTAATTCAGTGCTCTGTGGCATTTTGAAGTTGTGTCTAATACTGCTTTTGCTTGGAATGGAATAGAATTTTTTTCTGGAGTTTGACAATTATTTTTTTTTTCTGACATATTTATTGTTCTTCCTATTTTTTCTTGGAAAACTGAGTGTGAAAGTTCTGCAAAAACAGTTGTTGAAACATCTTCCTGTTCTGGACACAGTTGGCAGAGATTGCATGCTGAAGAAGACTTGTTGGTCTCATTGTATGCTTGTTAGAAGGTTGAGATAAGCATCCATCCAGCTGTGCATTGTAAAGGAAATGCTGATGTTTTTGAGTTTTACACAGGAGCATTTCAGTTTGGTTTTGCCAGCCAATTACTTTAATGGGATGGATGGGACTTAATCTGCTTTGGAATCCTATTACTGGCATAATTAAAAAATAATAAAGGGAAATATTCTTACCTACTCCCAACAGAGGGGCTTTCCCTGAGGAATTTAGATGCTGGGAAGCTCTAGGCCATATTATGGGTGACAGGGACCTCCTAAATATCTGCAGTTTTAGTGTATTGGACCTGGGTATCCAACGTTGCTATAGTCTCTAAGTGTCCTTGTGACTGTAACTCCCAGCATATTAACTGGGGACTGGTTGAATTTGCCCTTCTGTACATCTCTGGTTTGAAGGGCTCAAAGCTGCTTCTGTACTTGCTCTGTAGCAAGCATACTCCAGACCATGCTCAACTGCCTCAGTTTTGCATGGTAGAGGCAATCTGCAGTTTGAGGACTTTTCATTCATCCTAATGCATTACCAGAAACTGGTTGTTCAAGGTAAAGCTATCTTTACGCTGCCCTTGATTCTGCTACCTTTCTCTCAGAGGGGATTGAGCCTCTTAACTGTAAGCAATATATGTAGCAGGCTGAAGTAACTATGACAACTTTTATTGAAATGGAGGCAATTGCATTAAAAAACAGGTTTGAATGCAACTGTGCTCAGTTTTGATTAAAAAAAAATAATTATCATGAATGATAAAATACTTACTATTTTTTTTGTTCCTTGGGGACAACTTGATGGGTGCGAACAAATACTGCACTTTTCCTGAAGCAACACAAATGGGTGGTAGTTAATAGAATGTATAGAGCTGCAGACAGGTTGTTTAATAGAAAATGCATAATTTCCAGCTGTATTTCTAAACCTAGCCCTCAAGGTGCGTAGTCAGGATAACGCCTTTGGTAAAGGTAGTGAGGGTAACTGCACTGCTCAGCAAGGAAGAATGTCCCTAACAACAGGTCTATAGGGATGCCCCATGTGAAGCTGCCTCTCAAGGGGAAGGAGAAGAAAGCTCCTTTGGATATTTCTCTCTGCTTTTCTAAAGCAATGCTTGCCAAAGGCCTCACCGCCTAAAACACAGTAAGAGGCAAATCCTCAGCTTGGACACAGTTTGTCTGCGGCACAAGGGCAGCTTGGAAACAGAAAACTCAAATCGTGTGTGCATCCTATGATATATGGGCATGTGAATTATTTGCACATGTAAGGTCAGTTTCTGCAAAATGCTTAGATACATGTTGTACCTAGGACACAATGTTTAATATTATTCCTGTTTAGCTAACTATGTCCTTTCATGCAAGCCTCGCTAGAACTATGTTCAAATGCAGCGACATACTTAAACATAGCAGGGAAAATAATTTTCAACAGGGAAATAAAGGATTGTGTGCAGAGGACCTGATGACGCAAAGCTGGAGAAAAGCCTTGAGTGAAAAATACTCAAATATGGGACTGTATCGCAAGGAAAAGAATTAAGCTGCAAAAGTCCATGTCTCTTAAATTTGTTTTAACTGAAGCATGGGTCACTTTTTCTTCCTTGTCTACTTTGTTGCATGCTCCATAAAAAGGGAGGTAAAATGCCTGTTTGCTGTCCTATTTGACTCAGGAGAAAAGACAAAGGAAACTTTTCTCTGCCAGTTTGAGGAAATCCTATTCTTCTGAGGAATGTGAAACTATTTATAATTCACATGTAAAGGGAACAAAAGAGGGACAATGCTTTACTCAGAGGGTATGAGGAGTTCATGTGTATGTGCAGTGGTAATCTACATTTGGAATGGAAGGAAAACTTCTTCCTTACTAAAAATATTTTATTTTCCATTGGTCTGGTTAAGATGATGAGTTAGAATAGTGCATTAGTATTATTTTCTGGAAAGTAAAGCTTGGGAATTGCTTAATCCTGTGCTACTCTGGTTATATTTCATCCTGTCTGTCAGTTCACTGTCAGAATCAAAGCTGTGTTAGTAGGTGCTAAAACTCTAGTAGGAATACCCTTTGTAGAAAATGTGTGCATTTCTTACTGGGAAATACAGTGTTAGCATCCTGTACTTTCTGAGCTGTGTTTGTCTATAGATCTTTCTGATGGGCCTGTAAGCACCTCTACAAACAGAACCACTTACAATGATCACGGTATCATTGATGTCACATCTGTTCTTCTGGATTTCCAGGACCTTTCCCAATCCATGAATAATTCCTTTGTCTGTTGCGACATTTGTATAGCTTATAGGTGCGTCATTTATGAATAGCTGCAAAAGAAATGTAGTCAGTTAGCAAGCAGCAAAGCTGTTTGGTAGCTGTATGGTAACTAGAGCAGTGGCAAGTGAAAGAAGGAGCAATGTTCAAGTGTCACTTTAGAAAACTGATGAATACGGTTACTTCAAGCACTTGCTCACATCTCAGGTGCTGCATTTGAGACCTTCACTGGACTGGAGGGCATGAGACGACTCACAGCCTTTTGCAGTTTCTTAGCTACAGGATTTAGCAAAGCAGCTTTTTTCACCATGTAAAGGTAAAAGGTTTTAAGAACGAGTCTAAAGCAAGCCAAGAGCTGGGTTTGCCGTCCATGGGGCATGCAGGACTTCAAGGAAGCCCTTCCAGTAGCTGCTCCTTCAGAGAGGACTTTCATAATGTCACTGTTTCCCTACACTCCCGTTGTGCCCTCACCAGCAACAGCCCCATGAGCAGGTGCTTTTCAAAGGCTCTGCTGTTTCAAGGCTGAAACTGCTTTGGTGAGAAGATTTCTGTCCTCCTTTGCTTGTGCTCAGAGGGAGCTCCGGGTCAGAGAAGTTCCTCTGCTGCCTGTGCCACAGAATTCAGTGTGCTGCTTAATGTTACTATGCCTGATTTTCCCATTAGTGGTGTTGAAAGGCAACTCATTTGTTGCCTAATGGTTTGAGCTCTTAGCATTGAAAGTGGAGTAAATCCACATAAAATAAAATTAATGTTTTGTAATTGAAGGCAGATTTCTAACAGCTCTTGTAAGTCAGTTTAATGACTGCTTTGTGATGCAGACTTGCAGCTGGATGTCCACTGCAGGGCTTTTAAATGCAATGCTAAACATGAACAGAACAACTGAAATAAAATTCAGTCAAAGATCCCTTCAAGGGTGACTTTGAATTAAGCAGGGGTCTGAGACGGGATTTTTAAGTTGGAGCTGGATTCTTAAAAAGCGAGTAATTTGTTTCTCCAAGCAAGTGCAGACAGCAGTACCTGGTCATTGTGGAGGAAGAACCCAACCTGGTAGGAGAAACCTAGCATGGTCTCCCTGTGCATGCCATTGTGCAGGCTGTTCTTCAGGAGCTTCTCATCCAGCACAATATGATAGCGGATTTGGCCTTCGTCCTGCAAACACACAAGTAAATTTAGAGTTATGTAACAAAGCATGAAAAGTTGTTAGGGATATCTTTTCTCAAAGTGTATAAGCCAAACATAGATTACTTGAATTTAAGGAGAAGCTTCTCCAGCTGGCAGGTTATTTCATATTTCCTACCGTGACAACCTGCATTCCTGCCATAATGAAACTTATTGTCCATGGGGAATGAAAGGCTATTGAACTGGCAGAACCAAAGATTGCTTGAGCCTGACAGATTCTGGTAGATAACTTAACAGAACTCTGAACAAAGTTCCATTCATGAGTGCTTTTATAATCTTCCCCACACACATTTCTTCTTCCTTTGGGAATCTCTGAGTCGCCTATAGATGAATATTTATAGTAATATATAGTTTGTGTTTGGTTTGGTTTTTTTTGGTTTTTTTTTGTTTTTTTTTAAATCTTTAAGGTAATCCTCAATCAATAGTGACGGAGCCACAGCTGTTAATTGGAAAGTTTTCTATGCCTCGTTGCTAGTGTGCATTCATTTTTCATTGATGTGGTGAAATTATTCTCTGTATATCAGTTTTACGAGGGCTTCCCAAGGCTTCTACATCTCGTTCCACAGTAGGGGACTCCCAGAGCTCTCCCTGATTTGGAGGAGGAAGCAGAAGTAGGGTGTGTTTGTGAGGAATTTGTAGATGTGAGAGAAGCTGAGGCATTTGCAGTGTTTAGGAAATGCCTAGCTAACAGATGTAGCGGGGCTTCAGCTCTGTCCTTGCAAGAAAAAGGTGCTTGTTGGTAATCCTGTTGTCTGGTGTCCCCTTGTTCTGAACGTTCACACGGCTCCCCTGTCTTCCACTCCTTCAAAAGTATATGAAAGCATGAAGCAACCCCGGGTTGCAAGATTTGCTACATTGTGTGGCTTTGCCCACAGGGCAAAAGAGTGATTTTTACATCTTTTAGGGTGGAACCCATTCTATTTTGATTTCCGTAGATTTGACAAAGAAATATATGCAGGTAAGAAGGTGGAATTAAGGTAGAGCATGTCTCTGTCAGTGTCCAACCCTATTTAACCCACATGACTTGGATGCTTTAGAGGAAAAGTTAACTTGCAACCACCTTTGTTTCTGTCTTTAATCACTAGCAGAGTGAGAACAAAACCTTGCTTCATTAAGGCCAAGAAATGGAGTCTCTTCCCTGTGCTGAGCTCTTTCCCTTCTGGAGGAGTTTTCCAAAGGTGTTTCAAGAAGAAGATAAGAGTTAGGCAGACTTAACCTTATGGTTGTTTTCTGATTTTCTTTGTCAGGTTGCCACACCAGGCAAGGTTGGGACGATGGAAGGGAGGCGGGCAGAAGAAACATTGGTAAGTAGTAGAAACGAAAAGGATTTCTATGTGTGTGTAACCTGAATTCAATGGGATTGAAGTCCTATGCGTCTCTCAAAGTTTGTTATAAATGCTTCTTACAGTGATGTGGAAATGATAATGTTGTGTTACAGAACAACTAAAATAGCATTCAGAAGTTATTTGAGCAGACGTAGCTTGATTGTGCGTGAATTCTTCCGGTGAGGCAGCAAGCAGGACTTTTGCTATGGGTCTGCTGGCTGGTGGTAAATGTTTTTGGGACCAGTCATTTGAACCCTGTGCTTCTCGGCTTCCTGGCAAGTAGGGACAGAGTGTTTCAGGGGTAAATATTTATGGAAGAGGCAAGGAAGTATTAATATCATTGAGCAAGTCATGGGCAAAACTTCCTCTGCAAGGTGTGGCTCTTGATACGTGAGCTTAATAAAGCCGTTTCAGACTGGAGCAAATATGAAGAGAGGAGCTGGGATGACGCAGGAAATGGATAGCTTATCTTGGGAGGAGCTGACAGGCTTGAGAAGTCTGTTTGGCCTTGTAAATTAGTCGGCCAGAGAAAGTTGTTTCACCTAAAGCATATTCCTGGCGTAAGAATAAAGGATATAAACTGGCCAGAGGTGTGCTGTCAGAATAATATAAACTAGCTCTGGGCCTGAGGGCTGAGGCTGGCAGGGGATGGACACATCCATGCTGATGGGCAAAGCTGGTGACCAGGTCAGGCATGAGCCTGGTATGGGGCTCCTGGGAGCGGGCAGCAGCAATGAGGTTTGTCTGAGGAAATTTTTCTAGCCAGGAAAATTTCAGATTTTTTTCTGAGCCCAGGGACTGGCCAATGGTTCTTGTAAACTGGGAATTAGAAACGGTCTGCAGAAACTGGCTGCGCAACAGCGTTCCTGTAGGAGTGACAGAGCAAGCATCTGGATAATTTTAAGAAAGAGTCAGAATATGTTGTGGCATTATTAACGATGCCATTGCCAGTGATGACAGGGGACTGGACTTGTTCACCTAGGAAACTCATTTCAGTGTTGTTCTGTGTCATTCCTGTACTGATCTTCTTTGCAAAAAAAAAAAAATAAAATCCCCCCCTCTCCCTACTTATGAAATGTCTTGCATATTATCAACACGGTTTTAATCCAGAACAAATAGCTAGGCTTTTCCAGCAAGCCTGAAAAACATGGATGAATCCATCCTTCTTCACCTCCTCTGGTGTTAAAAATAAAACCAAACAGTGGATTTCTGGAAAATAAATCCATCTTCCTATTTCTGTGTCCTCTCAATCCACCTACTTGAAACTGAGGTGAGGTACTGAGTTAAGACAAGTCTTGTAAGTAATACGTACCAGAGTAGCAGACTTTTTATCCCGTAGGTAATTTTCTATAGCGTAGTTATTTGGGGCAAAGACTGTGTATGAGTTTGCAGCTTCTATTTCATTCGCCAGGCTGTATTGCTGTTGTGAAACACATAAAAACAAATCAGAATGACCACTGATAGTCTGATCCCGGTTCAAGTGCAAACAAAGCAGAGAACCGCTTCTATTCTTAAAATAAGGTGAAAGCTTACAATAATGTAGCCCCTGAAAATGGAGTAATCAGGCATTTGCTCCAGGCGCGCCAGCAGCCTTGGCATGACAGTGCTGCGGAGGGGGGTCAGAACCTGAAAAAGGAGCAGATATCCCACCTCAGTGCATGTGCACAGGCTGTGGTTGCACCTGCAAGGATCAGATGCTGGACAACATGCTGTTCTGTGCAAATAATACTTTTCCAGGAGCTGTTAATTATTTTCTGCTGTTTGAGGTGCAGAGGAACGAAGCGTCCCTGTACAGTTGTATACCTTATCAATAACATGTATGATCCCATTTGTGGATGTGATGTCTCCAGCCACGATGTGAGCGCCTTGGAGGGTGAGGTTCTGAAAGAGCGATAGAAGAGAGGGTTTGCTTTTGCATTGCATGGTGGTGGCTCCACCATGGCTCCACTCGCACCAGTCTGCACTGGAGAGCAGGTTACCCCCAGGGAACCGTGTGATGGAGAGGTGACTTTGGGCCTCTGTGATGTTTCCTGTGCACAGACTGGCAAAGGCATAGAGTTGCTTGCACTGGTGTAGTTACCTGTGGTAGGTACACTCACTCCCACCCCACAGCCACATGAGCTTCTCTGCTGATTCACACCCTCCCGTTTCTGTGCAGCTTTGCAGGACCCCATTTATGATTTTTCCCTCAGGTCATAAAAGTGGGGGGGAAATTTTCCCTCCCTTAATGAGGATGAAGTGCTTAAATGTGCCATATGTATTTCCAGAAATTTCTTTTCAGAACATGGAGTACTAAACAAAAAGGCCGAGGGGGAAGGGCTGTCAGTTGTTTTACCATTAAAAAATACCTTCAGGTGGTTCGGGGCTATCAAGTTGCACATGCAGACATGTGCGTGGTGTCACTGCTTCCTCCTACCTTCCCAGTTCCCTAAAATAGGTTGAGTTTCCTTGCTGCTCTTTGTCTTAAATTAGATCACATAAGCTGCTCCAAGCAGGGACTATGCTTCCGCATGGCTACAAAACTGTCCAGCATTTGCAGCAGCTACTGGGACGTTAGGAATAAATAATATTGTGGACAAGTTTCAGCTAGGTAAAGAAAATCAAGTTAATGTTTCTCCCAGAGGGCCCAATATAATTGATCTATTCCTTTAATTTTATGACACTGTCCTTTTTAAAATACAGGTATATAATGTCTGTGTGGTTTTGTAATACAAGAAAGTCGGTGGCAGTGACGGTCAGGGTCTGGGCTACGATACTGTAGTGGTTTACAGGTCATCTTACCCCATTTTCTTTAGACAAGTGTAGGAAGCTGCTCTGTAGAGATGTTGGCAGTATGTCAGAGGACGATAAATTCTGGAAATCAGCAAAGCTGTAAGCTCCTGTCAATATATGATACCTAAAGGAAATTAACTGGATTTGAAGGTTTTGTTTGTTTTTTCTTTTATTTTTTTTTCCAGATAAATATGCTTAGTGTGTCTAAAACTGTGGTTTAAGGCAGGAATTGTTTGTACAATACCTGTTTCAGCTATGTTCTGACCTTAGCTTGGCCTTTAAACATTTCCGACATAATTCAAATAATGTCTTTGTTTTCAATGGAGTTGTTACAGAGATTTATACCACTGTAACTAGAAGGGGAATCCTGTAAATTTATAATAGCTGTCTTGCTCTAGTGGCTTCAAACCAAAAGCTTGTTTGGTGCAAAAAGCAATTACTTAAAAAACCCAAACCTCCAAACCATTAACATACTTCAGGAGAGTCAAGATGTTACTCTTTGACATCCAAAAGGCTTTCTCATCTTCATCCATGTTTTTAATTGCTTGGAGAGAAGGCACGAGGACAGTTACATTTGAGGTGGTGGACAACACCAATTTTATCTCAGCCTCCTGCATGAAAATAGAGGGTGAAATAATTCATCCTAAGGATGCTCTATAAATAGCAGCTGGTGACTTTTTAGCAAGGTGGAGTATGTGACGTACTTTGTGACTAGCCTGGAGAGGAAAAACTATTATACTGAGCAATGACTTGAACAAAAGTACTTAGGGCTGTACAAAAATGGTAAATGAGTGTCTATTTTTTACAGAATAGATTGCCAGCATTTAAAGGGCAGAAGTAATGTTTAGGTCAGAATTGTTTTTTATTATGAAACACTAAGTTGCCTCCCATGAATGTTAGTATGTCTCATGGACTCTATTTTATGCACTTGAATATTAAAAAAAACCCCCACAAAATGTCAAAACAAAACCAAACAAACTACAAAACCCATGGTGATAAATACTAGTGGTTACTGGTAACTTCAAGTAACCTGCTCTTACAGAGCACTCCACGCTACTTAGTAGATGGAAGTCTTATGAACCGTGAAATAAGAAACCCACATGACACAATGTACCCATTTGGAATAAGACTATTTAACATGGCTGGGATTTTTCAAGATGTCCAAGGGATATCTGTCTGCACTAGCACTGTAGTGGAGCTTGCTGCAGACTGCTCTAATTTTAGGTGGGGGATGTAGGCTCTGTAGTGTGCATGGACTGATTCATCTTCCATATGTTTGTATCTGCCTTAAGGATGGAGAAAGCCTCCACTGGAGAGGATTTTCCCAGTTGTGTGGATTTTTTTGTGAGGTAGAAAAAGGAGAGCTCAAGATTTGAATGTGATCTTGCTGAAGATGTGGTTCTCCAAACTTTTTACAGGCTCCACACTTTGCCATTTTTGATACTGCAAAACCTGAGGGAGCAATATGAGCTTGGGTTCTACCTTTTTTGCAGCTGATATGCTGCCTGGAATCTGGCTTGTTTTGGGTAGTCCTTCAATACTCATACTGGGTTTTGAGTCAAGAAGGGAATCAGCTCCCTTAAATAGCTGGGAGTTTGGTCTCTGTTAAGATCATCTTTCTTTCTAGCCATCATCACTGTCACCTTCCAAATATTTAAAAATAGAAATAGCAACAGACTTCCCTTTCTCATCCTTCCTGACCAGCAAGAAAAATATTTGGTTAACATCAAAGTGGTAAACATCACGTTCTTGCTCAAGTATGAAGTTAAAAATGCCACATATGGATATATCTCCCTATTTTGCTCATGTTTGTAGCTACAATATTTTAATTTTAAGAGATAGCATTTCTTAGAAGTATAGCAGGAATTTCCACATTCCCGTTTCAATAGATTATATAAAATCTGCTCCCTGATTCCCCTCTCCTCCCCACCCCACTTCATTATCTAAAGAGCCCATTAGCCTTTCCTATTGTGCCCAGTTCTTCAACTTCATTAGTTTCTCTATTCAATGTCCAGTGCTGCAGCCTGAGCCCAGGGCCAAGCAGATTTCTGATTTAAATTAGTCACACTGGCCTCTCTTTTAAGCAGCTCCCTGAGGTCCCTGTTGCAATTGCGTGCTTTAATGATGCCTGAGCCATCCAACTTTGAAAAGTTTGAAAGCAGCTAATATGCTGTGACTTCTGCTTCTGATGCTATTTATTAACATATCCCTGTTCCTGTTCGCCATGTATTTGCTATATACCACTTATTTAGGTTTAAAGCTCTTTGTGGGAGAAATGGGTTTTGATATTTATTCATACAGCACCAACCACAGTGGTGTAGAACCTCAAATGATACTGCTACCCTAGTAATAGGTGATAACATATGAAAATAAAAAGTAGGCAGTGAAAATCGATCTATCTAGAACTCTTTTCTTTTTTTTTAAAATCTGAATTGGTGTTTCTACCCTAATTTGAAGCTGAACAAGTTAATCTATTTCTTCATGTCCTGCACCTCAGTCAAGCCTGCACAGACTAGTTTTTTTCCTTCTTGCCTTGCTGTGGCAGCAGCACACTGACAAGTTATATGGTTGCATTTTCCTGACCCAGGGCTCAGTAAAATTGGGAAGGGTAAAGAATTGCCTTCCCTCTCCACCTGCTTGTAGTTTTATTGCATGAGGGAAGCTGGAAGGAGCCACTTGGTATATTCAGGCTCTGCTTGCACCCCACTGTTTGTCATCTGGACTAAAGTATATTTATGTACAGAGTTAGTCATGGCTTAGGTAGCCCTCTGTTTCAGAGACTGGGCTTGTAACTTGCTTTTTTACTTGTGGAGCTTCCTTACTTGCCTGAATTTGGGATCAGAATTTGGTTTTCAGACAGAAATAGGGAACTAGATGATCAGCCCTGCCATGACTGGTGGGAGAGGCACTCTGATGCCTCTTCAGAGCTTGGGCCTTTGCTGTGTGGTAGGAACATTGCTGTGAGGTTCCCATCTCTAAAGGTTAAAAGGCTCATGTTTTTCTGCAAACTTGAACATCTTAAAACAAAAACAACCCACTGTGAAGGGTACTTACATTAACCCATTGGTTAAATGCAGCTGCTTCTGATAGAGCAGATAACTCCTGATTACAAACAGAAAGAGAGAGCAATGAGTACGTAACCTGTAACTAGCTGTACGAAAGTACCCTTGGTGTAGCCTGTGGTGTAACTCACTGGTATCTGTCCTGGTTGATGTGACATGAAGGAGGAGGTTTTCAGTGTGTGTGAAAAGAGAAGAATGTTCGTATTTTTTCTAGTACTGATACTTTCTGTTACCCGCTCCTCTGAAAATGGGGCCATCTATCACTTAGGTGTATTAGGTGTACCTGACCTTGGCATGTAACTTGTACTGACTTCAGGCTAAGCACTAATTTTCTGAAAATGTAAACATAGATCTTTTCTTAAATGCAGAATTAATTGGGAGGAAAAGTATGTTGTTTTGCTTGGTATTTGTACAACATTTTGCCTATCATCCTGCAAGTGGAGAGCCTTTATTCTGCCACAGTAATTTGAACAGAGATAGATGATGAGATGATGGTATGAGCAGGGATGGCAGAGAGCGCTAAGAGCCATGTAAGATTATTGCCAATGGCAGGGATAGCTGACACTTTCATTTTTCCTGCACTGTTAAAGGTGTATTTATTTCACCAATTTACTTGTTTCGGTTTTATTTGCCTGCTATTCAGCATGATTTGTTTTAACATGATAAATTGACTGTTGAGATAGACCTCAATGCAGAACTTTAGAAGAGCTGGGTGCTCGTTGCTCCCAGCTAGGAGGTGAGAGCTTAGTGCTTCTGCATGTTAGGCCTTTGAGGCTGGCATTTTTTCATTTATCTTAAAGAAATGTGCTTGTATCCCTTAGGCATCTTTCCAAGCTATGTCTTTAAGCACAACAGATCATTTTTGTATCAGGCAAGAGTTTCCAGGAGGAACACTGTCTGCAGATAGCACTGGTGGGCATCATATTTTTCTAACTGTTTATAAGGGCTTTGCTATCTCTATGGTTAAGATCCAGTGTGAGAATTGTGCAGTAGCTCCTGTACTCAGTGAAGATGACCATCTTACTTACATCTGCAGCATTTCCATAGCATATTCTACCATCTCCTTCGTAGCCCTTTGGGCAGACACACTCCCAGCCACGAGAAGATTCAAACTGACATGTTGCCTTTGAACCAGAAGGAGAAAAAATTTGTCAAATACTCAGGAGAACACCCAATAGCACAGATGGCCTGTAAAGCCTTTTACTGAAACCCATTAATATACAAACTTAACAAAGGATCTTCATACCATCTACTGTGGGTGTCCTCACCCCCTTGTAAGACAAACTCCACCAACTCAGTGCACTAACTCCCTCACCTGCCTGTCATGCATTATGTCTATAGGAATCTAAACCCTTGTTCCATCCCTTTTTACTTCCTCCCTACATAAACTGGGCCTTTTTCCTTCACAGAATCATAGAATTGTTTAGGTTGAAAAAGACCTTTAAGATCATTGAGTCCAACCACTAACCTAACTCTACCAAGTCACTGCTCAACTGTTACGGCAGATTCATCCTCTGCTCCCCAATGCTCTTTGCTTTAGCTCTGTCGGTGTGTCCCACCTGTGGCTTTTGCAGGCATTGCAGAGCCTGCAGGTCTGCTGAACACGTGCATCCACCGATAAAGCTGATAGATGTCTGCATAGAGATGTGTGACTTGGGTAAGCATCCCAACAGGCTAGTGCATCCAAATTTTAATTGTTGGTAGAGAAGTAGCATTTATTTATTCCAGGCTCAAGAGAGTCCTTCTGCACAGGCAGAATCGGGAGCAGCCCTTGTAGCCTGCCCTTAGTGCGTGTACCATACTGACATCGTTCATGTAGCATTTTTAGTGCTTGTAGCACTACTTGGAAAGCTTTGTTCCAACTCAAACAAATTGCAGGCTTGGAATGGCAAGGAAATTCTTTGGTGTGCGCAGGAGGTGAGGTGTGATTTGTATCTGAACACTTTGTTCAGGGAATGATTAATTACTCACCAGATGATGACATTTTCCATTTTGTTCCAGGCATGAATTTATGGGTGTGCATTCAATTCCATTCCCTCGAAATCCATCCTTACACTTGCAGTCATTCTGTCATTTCAACAAAATACAGCAATTCATTAAAATAGTGTGCGTATTCTAGATGTGGTGAATTAGTCTCTCTGTGTTTCTGTGTAGCTCCATTGATTTCAGTGGAAAGACACTGATTAATAGCCCCAGAAGATCTTTATACCTGACATCTACTAATATACTTACTAAGAAGTATTTTCTGCCAGAACACCACCACATAGGAGGGAGGGTACACTGGGATAGGAAATGAAGGAAACTGCTTTGGGTAGAGAGTGAAGTTTGGAAATAACCTTGTGGCTGGGAAGGAGAGGATCACTTGGGGAAGAAAACGTTATGTAGGTAGGAAGTACGGTAGAGCAAAATGGGCAAGGACTTGTGACACAGCTGGCAATAAATGTGAGATGACATACCTGGCCTGGCCCAATGTATATGCAGGTGGCATTTTTGTGGCACCCTGCTGTGGTGGGCAGCAGGCAGTTGTTGATGGGTGAGCAGTCCTTTCCGTTGCCCGTCCATCCTGCCTGGCAAATGCATGTGTGCTCTCCTGGGCCCGTCTGAATGCACTCGGCCTGGGGGGTGTAGAGCATCCATTCAGGACAGTTAGGTGGCACCTGGCTTTAGGTGTAAGGCTTGTCTAAGCAATAGCGGTGCTGCTATCTGGGGAAAGAGCTTGAAACTGCAGTGAAAATTGTGACCCTTCCCTCTGCAAAAGTTTCTGGCCAAATCTTCCTCGCTGCCTATTTTTCTGTGATGTCAGGCTCTGTGGGAAAAGCACATACTTACATTGGTATTGCAGCCACCTGGGTTTAAAGCAGCACAAGGATCAGCTTTACTGCAGCTCATGCCATCTCCCTCATAGCCAGGTTTGCAAACACAGCTATAGAGACAAGAGGACGAGGGAGGCATTAAATGTGATAGGACAACTGTGGAGTGAAGCAGTTGTTTTCCACTGTAACGTGCTATTTATAAGCAGCTTAAAATGGGTAACCTTGGATTCATGATGCAAATAGCTGAAGTGCATACATTATGGCTTTCTTTCAAAATATTGACTGGGTTAATTAAGCCAAATCAGGGATCCATTCTCTGTGTATGAGATGGGGAGTGAAATAATTGCACTGATGTGACCTCTGCAAAGGTGAGCTAATAGGTCTACATTAATTGTGAGCTGGGGTTGCTCTTTCTTGCAGTGACACAGAGGATAGCTCTCTCTGAATGCATGCAAGACAGTGACCCCCCCACCTGTTTTCCTGGATTGTCCCTCCCCCAAGATTAACCCACATTGCCACTTAAGCACTCAAGTTACACAGCATCCCCCATTCTGCGTTCTGTGGTGACTCATTATGAACACACTGCGGCAAGAGGCAAACTTGCTGCGTTTGAAGGTGAGTGTGAGGCAAGCACAAGGCAGCTGTAGCAGTTGCAGAGTTTTGTGACCTGCCCTGTCAGGACTGAAAAGTCTGTGCTGAAGTCCGTGGTGTTGTGACATGCAAACCTTACCTGAGCTATCTATGCCCAAACTGCTTTTCACTGTTTATTCAGTAAGGCTAAAACTCCTAATTCACTAAAGGATGGTTAGAAATATGAGGTTCCTAAGAGCCTTCGTAGATGTTGGTAGGAATGCAGTGTTCTGAACAAGTGTTATATGCATATGCATCTATCTTACCGGTGTTCAATATAAGGGTAGAGCATTGAGAACTGTTAATTACTATCTCGCAACTCAAGGCTGATGCTGTGTGTGTTTACGTTTATTTGCTGCATAGCAGTATTTTAATGACTGATGTTTATGTACTGATACGAGACACTGTTTTTATCAAGCAAATGGGAAAGAGCCGCAGCATAGTTAATATTAATTAGATGTAAGGTACAGACTTACCTCACTGCACCATTGCTAAGCTGACAGTCTGCATGTGCATGACAGAGCCGCAAGGATGGCTCGCAGGGAACAAGTTGCTTATCGCAGAGTTTCCCCACGTAGCCACTTCTGCACGATCCAGGAAGACACATCCCATCGCTGTCTATTCGGTTATCACACTTCCCATAAGCGCAGAGGCACTCTACCAGAGATAAATTACAATGTGCAGTTCCATAGTGGTAAAAGACATCTATCCTTACATAGCATTTCTTATGAATTGGGTCCTCCCTTTTTTCTAGAATCTAAAGTTTTGTATTTTTAAAGTCTCAATTTGGGGACTTTATTGTTTGTTTATCATATCCATGTCTTTTCAGGTGTGTTTTGTGGGTAACTATTTAAAATCTATCGTGTTTTTACTGCACTTATTTATCAATTAATTTCAAAGTACTGCAGAGAAGTAGGAGCAAAATACTATGTCCTAGGCTAGTAATGCTAAAATTATTTCATTGCACAACTTTTGGTGTACTTTCAGTAATATGGGAAGCCTTTTAATACTGAGCCCACAATCCTACACATTGCACGGTGCTGGGTTAGTATGCAGAGCAGCAGCACAGACCTACTAGCACTTTGTTGGGGCTGAGTAGTGCTGCTGGGAGGCACAGCAATGTGCCCAAAGGACATAGTAGGTAAGCAATTTGCAATCCCAAGAAGTGCCAGTGGTGACTAATTAAGCCAACACATGTTGCTCTGGCAGGATTGGCGCTTAGGCAATACCACCTTTTCTTATGGAATTTGTCTCTTAGTTTTTGTCTATGTACCTCTAAACCTTCAAGTGAGCTGTGCTTCATGAAGGACAGGCTGTTTCATAGCAAAAAAGACTAAATATGTTTTTTTAAATGGGGTATATAAGTATTTAATGTTGTGTATTCTGTAGACTCAAATGTAGTATGTTTTGACATAGCAGGATTAAATCTGTCAGTATATAGAAGATGACTGCTAGGACCATAAGCTATTAAATAGATCAGAAATTATTCACTTAGGATGATTATTAAGTGGCTCTAAATGAAATCTGTTTATAGATCTAGTTGTTCTTAGATTATGTATGTTTGTCACTGAGGCAGAATCTGTTCTGTTGTGGTCAATACCAGATGGGAATGGAATAACAAACATTTTTCTTCTCAATTACTTGTGAGGAAGACAGAAATGAAAAGAACAATAAATTAGTATAAAGTAAGCAATGACCCCTGCAGAAAGCCCAATTAAGTCAGTGGGAAGATTTTTACTGACTATGGTCTTATGATGTATCCCTTTTGGAGTAAGAAAGTATCCCAGACACTTTTCTCATCCACCTTAGAGATTGTTCAGCAAGCAGTTAACTCTTACCTTAATGACACTAGGGTCCAAAAGAAATAGCCTATGCTCTCATGCTGAGGAAGTGCGGCTATACTTACTTTTATCACATTGAGGTCCATATTTGTTGGGGTCTGAGCAGAACTGACAACGTGAGCCTTGAAATGCTGCAGCACAAAGACAGGTCCCATTTCCATCCAGGCCGTCCGCGCACTGTGATATGGAAGAGAGGTGACTTCTCTGTATGAGTTGGAATAAATCTTTATCCTTCTCCCCTGAGGAGAAACTATATGCCTGTCTATATGATGGCCGTGATAGACTACCAGGAAGAACTTCAGCTTTAATGAAAATGGTGTTTCAAAGCAAAAGCTTTCCTTGTGCTTGTACTTTGCTGTTGTGTATTTTTCTTTCTTTTGCAATTTTAAAGTTAGAACAGTGAGTTGGGTCATTACCCTGAGCTGTGCAGAGTAAAACTACCAGAGTGGGTCCCCCAGCCTTGCCTGTGTGCTGTGTGTTGGAAACACAGAAACTTGCAATCTGGACATCAGAGAGGAGACTGATTCATTTTTCCCTCCTCCGTATAACTGAACCTAAAATTCACATCTATCATTGGACATAAATGGAAGGTGCAGATCTTGTGGAGCCTAGCATTCCTGTTGTGTAGCAGTGCTTCGGGGACTTTTGGGACGCAGTCTGTCCTTCCCCTTCATGGGAGTGAATGGTGCTGCTGGATGCTCTGCTTACCTGCCCGTTTCCTGAGCAGGGTTTGGAGAAACCTCCTGGACACGGACTGCAGTCAGGGCCAAAGAAGCCTTTGCAACACTTCGGTTCCTGTGAAATAAAGCAAATATCTTCTTTTCCAGTTCCTTAGCATGGAGGCAGTGCACAAAAGTGAACTCTCCATAGTATTTTGGCCCTCTGGCAAAGTCCTGTAGGGGCAGCTGGCTCTTAAAAAGCTTGAGTTGAACAAGAATCACCTCTGCAATGGCCTTGTTAAAACCAGGAAGAGTGTTGGCAGGCCAAGAAGGGGATGCACAGACCACTAGATTCTTCCCTTGTTCTTATCAGAGACAGCAGTGTTAGAAATCTTTGATGTCACCAGTTACAAACATGCCTGTGTGCATCTGCTCATATTGGGTGCGCTCTCATATTTGCCAGTGGGAGTGCTGAGCAATTCAGAGGCAAGCAAAGCAGTCTCCTTTGCATCTGAGATCAGGAACTCAAAGGAAAGTTTTACCTGAAGGAGATGCTGTGAAAGCTAGACACACTGCTTTGATCTTCCTGCTTTCCCTCTGCACCAGTGTGGGATTTAACCTACTGCACAGCCCTAAATGTTTTTCTCGCTGCATTTTTTGTTTTATTCATAAATTGGCTTCTTCATCCATTTATTTCTCAAAAGCGCAGAAAGCGTACTAGAAAAACAACTCATCGACATGCATGATTCAAGGGAAACAGGAATTAGCAAAAGGTTCTCACAGCTTACAGATTTGTAGACTTTTCTGCTTGTTACTTAATGGTGGTCATGAAACGTAGATGCCTACTTAGGACCTAGAAAGGTGTAAGTACTTTTCAGGGGTTAATAACTTCTGTGAGGACTAGACTTGCCAAGGGAAACAAGCGGAGTGCAGTTTTTAGGAGCATTTCTCATCCATTGCTAACCAATATCATATGAAGTCCTAGGACAGGAGGGGCTGGTACCATGGTGGACCAAGCTATCCTGTTCTTCATGGGTGAAACTGTATGGGGCAACGACAACATCTGTTCTTGCAGCCTTACGTGGAAACTCCTGCGTTACAGAGTATGAGAGCATTGTTGTCAATAAAGTATAGCAGCTAAGAAAACCTCACTAGAATTTACCTGGTATTTTGATTTCAGATATATAGTAGCTCCTCTCCAAACATGTCTCAACTCCAAAAGGAAAGTTCACAATGCAAAAGACAATATATTGGAAAACTTTTATATGCATTTCACCTTAAGGAACCGTAACTCTATACCTTTGCCTTCACCTTGCAGGCTCTAGCACAGCCAGTTTTTTGAAAGGTTGGGCCTTCAATGATGCATCTCCGCTTTGAGAAAGGCTGGAATATGCACAAAATGGAAGCATTAGTACTTCTAAGCAACATAGAGTTCTGTGATACAGTTTAATATCACAACATAATTTAACTGGAGAACAGAAAACACCTCGCTATAGTGTTGCATTTTAAAAATTTATCAAATTATCTATTTTTTCATAATGTGAACTTCTTTTCATTGTTACTGAGTAATGGCATGTAGGACCAACTACCAATGATTTTTTTGTAACATGGAGAATAAAATTCCTGTGGTAGCTAGACTTGAATTTTGTATGTGGAGAAAAATGCAGCCAGATTGGCATGTCTTAGATGGAAAGCAGATGGAAGATTTCCAATCCTTTCTGAAGCTGCTTCTGCAGACAGTTACTTCTGGGAGGATGCTTAATCAAAAGGAAATTTTTCACAGATGTGAGATCTGTTTTAAATGTATCCCTTCTCTAGTTTTCATTTACCAATTCTCAAAGCATAACTGTAGTAATTCTCATTCCTCACCTCTCTCTCCTGCCAAAACTGATCTTAACTTTGCCTGAGAAAAGAATCAGAGCTTCTATGATGTCTACGAGGGATCTCGCAACAGCAAACAAAATAATGCTAAAATTAACTGATGGTTCAATCATTACCAAAAAGAGAATAAAGTATCATATATATTTGTATTTTATGCAGTCTCCTTTATTCATAGCTGGTTCTTTTGCTTGCTATATTGCAAGAGCAGTAATCAGAATATGGAGATCCCTTCTCTCTATATGTTTTGTACAACTGGGGAATCTGTCAGGAAATGTCACTTACGATGGGCTTTGAATCCTGTGGACAGGGAGCCAATGCATGTGATAAACAACTTGTACAGACACCCTAGATGGAAACAATACAGGCAGTGATTTGAAAAGGCATTATACCAACTACTGAGAATGCATACTTATGGATGATACACCCTATACATTTTAAGTACATCTGCTCTATGACTTTAATGGCATGGATCTGGAACTGAACAGCAGCACCAGGGCTATATCTCCCTGCTTTGATTTTTGCTGAGTGGTTGTTAATTTCCACTTTTCCCTTTTTATCTTCATTTGTTTTCCCCCCACTCCCTTCTTTTAAAGAACTGGAAGCTTCCTAAACAGAAGATAAACATGGGCACGAATGCACTGGCATCCTTTGTTCAAGACGGTATCATATATTAACTAATATTGTATGAGTGTCTAGTGCAGTCTACACACTTAACTTCTATGAGAATTTTTTATTTCTTTCCAAGAAGACAATAAATTAGTTGTCTCATATATAGATAGTGGGAACAGAAATTTGTCTCGTGTATAGACAGTGAAGAGAAATATATTGTTTGTTTCCATGTTGTGGACCCTGTACTCCACTATGGTCCAGCAGTATACAACTATTTTTATTTTTTCACCTTTTGCCTTCACCTACCAGCTATTTTTTTTCCATGTGGTGGTGACAGAGACTGACACTTAGAGCACTGAGGAGATATAAACTCCAGAGGCAGGTTTAAAGGTGAGTCCTCTCAACACAAACTTCAGAGAGGCTGAGCCCTTCAGTCTGTGAATATGGAGTTTGTCAAAGCTGTGTTGCTGTGACTGCTAATGCCTGGTGTTTTGATCAAGTTAGAATAAGTCCTAGAGCTAGCAGCCAGTGTGTTACTTCACTGTGTTTCATAATCAGCAGACAAGTGACTGTGAACTTGAATTATGGCATTGTCTCTACAGATTTATCACTAGAGCTGCAGGGAAACAATCAGGTACTGGTTTGGATTTAGTAGTCCCTCACGTTGTACAGCACTTAAAGGAATAAAGGACCAGACTTAGGTATCAGATAGTTGAGGTACCAATGCTACTACTACATTTTAAGGGTCTGTGGGTCAGATGTGTTTTGGCAAATACATTTGAGCATTATAAAAGGTCTTTGATGAGATGTATAGTTGTGGCTAAAGTTGACTTAGGCTCTTAGCTTTCTTTGCACTTCTGAAAATCCTTACAGGTGCCTCTTTTTTTCTTTAGAACTTAAAAATCTAATTGCTGTGGAAAGTGTTTCTCGTTGTTGGCATTGCTCTCCTTGCTGCTAGGGGCCACTCAGCATCATCTATTTTGTCCCTTTCTTCACCTGGGATGGTCTCAGCCATTGATGTGTATCTGCTCCCTTTTCCTGAGGATGAGAGTCCTGTCTGTCCCCTCTGCCGTGCTGCAGGGGACAGGGAAATGTGTCTGCACTTCCACTCAAGGTCCAATCTGCCCATTTCCAGCAGTAGATTAAGATACAGTCTTTGCACTGAAGTGTCTAAAGCAT
Organism: Eurystomus gularis; assembly: GCA_013400335.1. Classification (NCBI taxonomy): domain Eukaryota; kingdom Metazoa; phylum Chordata; class Aves; order Coraciiformes; family Coraciidae; genus Eurystomus; species Eurystomus gularis. The sequence goes on from VZZY01015872.1 coordinate 101,959, forward strand.
AGACATGTGTTCCCTTCCACCAAATTTGCTGTGGGAGTGACCTCTGGGAAGAGGTGGAGCAAGCATTCAGGTATGGTTACATCGATATATGTGTCAACATAATGGTTTGATCTGTAAGGATGCATAGTTCTTGTAGGTGTGTAGAACTGCCAGATCCTATGAGGTTTGTCACTTCTCACTGGTACCACGAGTAGTAATTACAAGGTGGAATTGCTCATGTTTTTTCAAAGGGTGAAGAAGGTGCATGATGGCAGGTAAGAACAGCAAAACCACTTCTCCCTCTGGTATTGTCCTTGGTAGCAGTGCTCTGCTTAAAGCCTTGGATGTTTAACTGTGTTTTAAACTATGCCTGAGGCTTTCAAAGCTGGCAGAAGTTCCTGACTTCACTTTGGGGGATAATTTTTGTGACAGATGCTGTTTGTTTTGTTTTTAAATAATTGTTCATAGTGTTGCTTTAGGATTGGCTGATGTCAGACATAGATTGTAGGTAGGCTCCTGATAGGGAGCGTAATTTGAATTTGTAAAGTGTTGATCGCTTTTTGTATCTGAGATTGTGGCTCGGCACTCTGCCTGGTTTATGATTATGTTGCACATATGGCACTTTGTAGTTACTGCCAGAGGTAATAGTTCTTTACTGCCAGCTCTTGTGTTTTCTTCATTAAATTTTGATGCTGCCCAGTTCTGCTGGGAAGCTCTTTCAAGGCTGTGGTTCTGGATTGTTGTAAGTTAATAAATGTTTTGCGTTACTATACCGGAACAGTTACTGGCCCAGATATGTGCTTGAATATGGTCCAGTAACAGCTCATTGGAGCCATGCTTGCTGCAAACTAAAAGCTCAGTCTTATACTCAGGCTTCTTACCAGAAATAGTATCTCAATGTTACAGAGTGTAAAGGCCTGTACTGTGTCACCAAGCTGAACAAGGTGTGTTGAAATCCACCATTTGAAATATGAAACCGTTTTGTAATTCGTTTTGAAGAAAACTGGAAGAAAGCAGGGCTAGGGAAAATTGTGGCTTCTGAAAACAACGTATTTCTAACAGAGTGATATAAAATCAACTATTATGTTAATTTTTAACTTGCTGGCTCCTTTCCCTGCGTATTTAGTAGAAATGAGAATACTGCTCTGGAGTAGTTTCCCTACGAACCTGAGAGTGCTTACTGTGTACTTGTATGCACAGATCAGCTTCAGGAACTAGAGGAAAAAGTTTGACTGGAGAAACAACATATTTTAAAAGGCTACTGCAAGAACTAGATGTGTTAAAGTGATATAGGATGTGCTCCTATGTGTTCCCTTTTTGAAAATTGTTTGTATCGGTGCAGTACCACTAGCCAGGTGGCTGTCTGTCATTGATATATTAATTTCCCAAAATATCTTTTTTTCTTCTTTTTTTTCTTTTATGGACAGTATCAGAGCAAGTAGTGAAGAGGAAGCTAGAATGCCTTGTATGGAGCAGTTGAGAGCTATTGGTTTATTGTGATTCTCTTACCATTGTGACTTGACTTCTTGTCTCATCACACCGATGTGGAAGAATTGGAACAATTGTGGGTGGGATAAGAACTCCTGTGAGAGTATAAATGCGGCCATTTTTTGCAACAATATCCATTTCTTCTATTTCTTCTCCACTCACCAAGACCTGTCCCTATGAAATAATAATTTATTATTAATAATAAACTATCAGAAATTGAGAAGCTATGAAAATTTTAGGCTCAAGAATTTCTAGCTGTACTTCTTTAATTGTCTGTCTATTTTTTGTTATGCATATGCAAGAAGAATGCATATGTTGTACATTTTCTTGAATATTGGTCTACAACAGCAGTATATAAAGTTTTCCTGTTAATCTGCACTACTAGCATGTGGAACTGATGACTGAAAGACTGGCCAAAATAGGAAAACTAGTGATGACTTTAGGTGCTGATTCCAGTGGGCACAAGCATGTATTGGTCCTCCCTCTGACAAAGGCAGGGAAAAGTGAAAGAGAATCTGTGATCTATCTAAATCCACAGGAGGAAAAAAGACAAAGTATTCTTTCTGCATTTACTTATGTAACTGCTCTGCCTTTACAAGAATCTTCGTAGATGCATCTCTTCTCTAGAATATTCAGATTTAGCTAAAATATTTAAAGAACAGAAGAGAGTTCAGCATATCAGATAAGTCTGGCTTAGCAAAAGTACTGACAAATTAATACCTTTAAAAAAGTGTTCACCAGGTTCATCAGGATCAGAAACTATAACATTAAAGGGAATGAAAGGATATCTATGTCTGTGTTTGCTGAGAAGTGATTAAAAGAACCAAAATATGTAACAGAATTATTTAAAATAAATTTTAGGGTTTTTTTTTGTTCTGGAGTTTTTGTTTTGTTGTTGCTTTTTTAAACTAGGCAGAGCATAAATGAGGATCATTCCTGGATTGGGGCTGACCATAAGAAAAAAGAAACTGTGAGCTGTCTTTATATACTGGTCATTTGCTCTGCATCCTTTATAATACTGATTTCTAACAGTAGGTGGGAATGGCAAGCTGAAAATTTCTGCCTCATAGCAAGAAATTCCTCTGCTAATGTCCCCCCTCCTCCCTTTTTTTAATTTTTTTTATTTCCCCTGCATGCAAACAGTTGCCTAGAAGAGCAATCTGCTCACAGGTGGAAGTTGCCTTTGACTTACAGTGCTGGTCCTGTTAAAGTAAATGAACTGCTTCGCCATGCTTCTGATGTGCTCTATTGAGATGAGGCTGGCAACCTCTAGCTGAAATGAATATAAATTGATTGAAAGAAATGTAATATCATTATTCTTTTCAAATCCAGATAAATTTCACAACAAAGACCATCTCTCTCTTTAGGGTGAGCAAATGACTCAAATTAGCTATGTGGGCAGCCTTGCATTGACTAGCCTGCTTGTGTGACAAAGTTAGAGTGATTAAATTTTGACTGAGCTTGCTGGTTGCTGTATGTGAAGTGCTTGTTGCTCAAAAGGATGATATTTTTTCTCCTAATTATAGCAACCAGTCTAAATAAAGTTACCTCCTCTTCCTAAAAATAGCTTTGTTTGCATCCTTAGAACATTGTGGGAACAGAGGTGCTGATATCCCATGAAGGGACACATAGATCCCGTGCATCTGCTGCCTGTGCTCCTGTTTGGTGCCAGGAGTGACCTCTGCCTTGGATGCTGCAAGTGGGTCCTTGCACTAAGAATACAAGCATTTCCTTCCGGCCCCAGAGCAGGGTCTGGGTTAGGGATGAACTTCAGTCTCCTCTAGCCTTAGTTGCTGGTGTTGTTGCTGGGTTCCAGGGGACTTACTTAGAGGATGACAAAATCACCTCTCTCTGATAAACAGAAGACTAATCTCAGCAGAACAGGTTCAGAGGGAACTTGATTTCAATAGCAACAAGTACTTTTCCTGATATGTGTCCAGCAGCTCTGCCAAGCTGACAGTAGCCCCTGACAGTGGTTCTTGCTCTGTAGAAGGCTAAGGCAGCGGGTCTCAATTTCAGGTTGACTATATATATTTTTTTTTTTTTTCCCACTTGAGCTAATTCGCCATCACCAAAAAGTGTATTTTAAAGTGGAAATTGTCACTTCAATGTAACACATTATTGTGACAACGCAGTTTTAATTTGCCAGGGTTCAAGGACTACCCCATGCCTCCTAGCAGGGTTGTGTTCTCTGTTAGTGACCTTTATGTGTCTACCTTTAGTAAAGGCAAAGGCACAGCAGTCCTTTGCAGCCTTGCTGTTAAGCACCAAGTGGAGGTTGTTCTTGGAAAACCTCTGCCTTCAGAGTGGCAAAGAATTTGAAAGTGCTCTTACACTCTGGGTCAGTAAAGCAGATGCACTCACCTCAGTATTGGAGACAATGTGGTATCTGACAAGTTCCAGCAACTTCCATGAACCCTATCAAACCAGAAAAGGAAGCTGTTTCAAAACAAGTCACACATACCCAACCTGGCCTGTTGAGAGGACATGGGGATGAGAATGGTGTCGCTGGCTGGTGCACCAGAAACCTCTGAGTCAGTGATGGTGCTCAGCTTGTGGCATATGCCCTGCCATTCCACGCCCTCACCCCTACATGACTTTTTATTTTGTCATAGGCCTTTCACAATTTGTGTGTTGGGAGAGGCAGGAGGTGTCCAGAGGACTGGATGCCAATATCCACCTCCTGGGATCTCGCCAGCAGTCTTCTAGGCAATGAGGCCCTTGTGGCATCTGCTTTCCTTCACCGTTCCCACCAAGAGTGACAGCCTTCCAGGAGAGGGTTTGTGGCTTTGCCATGTGGCTCTCTGGGCAAGAGAAGGGGAGTGGCGGCTTGGTGTGGGGGATTGTTGTTGCTCTCTATGAGGAGAGACCCCAAATCCTGTTCCTCTCTAGGTGTTGTCTTGATCTTTAGTTGTTAGAAGTAGCTTAAGCCTTGATCGTAGGAGCTTAGCTTAGATGAACACTGGACAATGTATGTATACATCTGCTATATATCTATGTATATATCTACTATCTGAGAAAGATTGGTGTTATGTAAAGATTATACCTCTGCAGAAAGCAGGTAATCCAGAACCTCAACTTTCATATTACTCAAAGCCTCATTACTTGGGACAAAGACTGTGTAAGGCCTGTTGTCCTGCTGTAAATCCATTCCCAGGCCAGTTTTCTGTTTTGGTTTAAAAAGAAAAGTAAAATTACTTATTAATATTAAAGAAGACCTGAAAATAGCTTTATGGAATTGCTTTTCTAGCTCCTTACCTCTATCAAAGATGTAAATTGGCTGTATCTTCCATTACCTTGAAGTACTGACATTATGGTTTCCTGAAATAAGAGGAAACTAAGATTTGTTTTCGTTTGGAACATGAAATAAATACCAATTCATATAAGACACTTTCAGAATTACTGTATGAGTTTCAGTTATTACAGATTGAATACGTTTAGGCTGCCTTATTGTTTGGGTGGCTTGGCGGTGTCTGGAAATGTCTGAGAAGGTAGCTCTCTTATTCTAGTGCTATACTGGCTTAGAGTTAGGGTTTACCATTGTCCTGAAATACTGTACAGTCACAGAACATGCAAATAGTGTGTATATGGGGAAAGTGTTATTTTCTCTTCATTCCCAATGAGAAAGGGCAGAGAAATAAAATATTTGCAGAAACACCATGTGAAGAAGTGAACTCTCAAGGAATCGTGCTAAGCAGGGTACCAAAAAGCCCAAGGCATCCAAAATTCTCAGTTTTACAATATTAGCCCTTTGAGGGGAGGAACTGTTGCTTTGAACACAAGTCTTGCCTGCTATCTGTCCAGATGTCCCTCCTTGTAGTGTGTTGCTCTGGAATTCAGTGAGATGTACTGATTGTGACTGTCAATTTCCCAAGGAACCACTCAAATGCAGTGAGTACAACCAAATCCTTCACAGACCAGCTTGGCAGAAGAGTGAATGTCTGTTTGCTGTGGAAACTGTGTCATTACCTTTCATTTTAAACGTTGCTTCTCTGACTTGACGCACAATGGCTCAGCAGAGTTTGTCTAGCTGCTGTCAATCATCCTTCTTTGCACTAAACTGATGTGAAATTATTTTAAAAGAAAGTCTGATGTTGCATGTATATAGCTTATGGCTCACCTCTTTGCTGCTTTCAAATGTTGGCCCCACATTGTCCATGGCTTTGTCAATAATGTGCAAAATCCCATTGGAAGCAATAATATTTCCCTGCAAAAGTTTTCCTCTCCTCCTTCCTCCTTGGATTCTAATTCTTAATTGGTTATCCTGAAAGAAGGCAGGCAATACATAGTGAGCTCTTTTATTATGGAGTGACAACAGAGTGAGTATACATGTTGTATAAAGTCACCACCCCCTTCCGTTGCTAACACCTGGGCTGTTTAAAACCAGGGAGGCTAAAGTTTGCTTCCAATGCTTGTCAAGGAAATGGAAAATATTCCTTTGACTTTGGATCAGGACCATGTTATTTTGTTCCAGGACAACAAAGTTCGGAAAAGAAGCAGGGCCAGACTCTGTAGGAAGAGCAGTGTACCTAAAAGGGCTCTTATGACTGCTAGCAATAAAAATCTGTCAGGAAATGTTCTAAAATGTGACTGTAGAGAAAAGGTCAGCTTCTGTAATCTTAACAGACTACAGCCCATTTCCTTATATTATATGTATATTTAAAACAACGAAATGTTGCTGATTCTGCACTGTACTGAAGCCTGCAGGAAACTGACAATTCTCAAACAGCAATGATATTTTCCCTTTACAAATGGAGTGCATACTTATTAAAGAAATATAATAGTACCCTTTTTCTCAGATGCCACTGATCTACTACAACACATGAGAAGTACTTGATTTCAGCCTTCACATAGGCCTAAATCATTAAAAGACTTTTAATGGGCCAAGAACAATAATTCTGGGTTATAAAATCTATTATATCAGCTGTAGAGAACAATTTTTTTTAAACTGTAGGATCACATCACCCTGATGCTTGACATCAAATAAGCTGGGCTAGTGATGAGCTTCACTCAATATTTTTTGTGATAAATTGCCACGTATATTTTATTTTTGCTGAAGACTTCTATTTGCTGCATCACTCAAAGGATGCTGATGATCAGTGGGATCTGCAGTGCAGTCGGTGCTTGCTCTGTGTGAGCAGTACAGACAGGTTTCTAGCATAAGATACTTCACCTAGGGTATCTTAATGCTCCCCCTCTCCCCAGCTCCGTTGGTTGTGTCTACAGATTTAAGATGACTTTGTTTTAGCAAATATTTTAGAGCAGTCTGTTAGACAACTATGTCACTCTGTGGTGATGCATCTTAAAGGTAATTTTTGTGGGAATTGATTTTAGTGGGAACTTTAATGCTGGTGAGGTTCCAAGTTTCACTTGAACTCCTTGTAATGTGTGGCCACAGCTGTGGTTTTCCATAATACAGCAGCTATCCACAACCTAATGTCTTGCTGCAGAAGCACCTTTCATATTCTTCATTGAGTGGACAGATAGTAATATTCTTGCTGAGGTAGGCTGGAAGTCCACTTACCTTTTCTCCCTTTGATATCTCTCCTGACTTGCCGGTCAAAGTATATATTACATTAGTATTATTCAAGCTACTGGTATTCAACTGACCAGCAATTATATGGAGTTTCACGAAGTACTGTGATTTCTGTTTATTGTTCAGAAGATCCTTTATCTAGAAGAGCAGAAGAACAGAGGTTTATTTCAATGCAGGCTTCATCTAAAAAAATCTCATGCTGAATGCTTTTTTTTCTCTCCAGCTGTTACATTCTGAAATTATACATTTTATTCTGAAATCAGGTGATAGGGTCTGATCAAATGGAGGCCTCTCTGGGCTTCAGTTCAGGTTGGATTACACCCTCATGTCCATGCATGAGCAGTAAGTGCCTCCAGGGTAGTCCTGACTTCAGGGGAAGGTGCCACTTACATATCAGGTCACCTTTTTTTTTTTTTTNTTCCCTTTTTTTTTTTTTTTTTTATTAAACTGAAACCATTATTTTTTAAATCACCTTTACATAAAAGGTTACCCATAGGCCTCCCTGCTGGAAATTCAGGTCTTAATTCAGACCCTATCTCAACCAAATGAAAAAACCTTGAGCATAGCCATGTAAGGCAATCCAGAATTTACTTGGAGCATGACTGCATTCTAGCCTGACTTGCCAAATTATTTTGTTTGCCTTTAAAGTAGGAAAAAGTAAATCTCTCTCCCCTAGATTTAAATGTATCCGGAAGTGTACTAGAGCAAAAAGTTCTTCTGAATCTGTTGCATTGAAACACTTATAACACTGATGAGATTTCTGAAGGAGCTCAATCCTTCCCCCCCAGTTAAAAACCCTTTCTGTTTTTACTTACATTTATACCTTTAAGCCCCTTGTTTGTTGGTACAAGCACAGTAAATGGTCCCAGAGTACTCAGCGGCCATTCATAGACATTTTCTTATAAGGAGAGAGGAGGGAAAAAAGAGTTTTAAATGTGTATTGAAAAGCTCATTGGAGGAAGGGACTGTGTAATCAGAATAAGAAAGAACACTACTATGGTTATTAAAAGTTAATTTAAGATTATAAAATTCAAGTTGTTGAAAGATGAGAGGCAGGTGCGATGTGAAATCCAGGTGCTGCTGTATATTTGACACAGAATGAGACACAAAACAATCAGAATGCTTCTGGCACTTCTGATCCCGTGGCATGCAGACCAGGGGATTGGACATGGAAACAACATTTCTTTGGAGATGTGTCTTTACAGGAAGACAGTCTCCTCTTTAAATCTGTTCCGTCTTCATGGGGTGAGGGTTATGCTGATGACAACCTGCTGGTAGCACAAATATCAGCAAACACATAGCCAGTAATGAAAGCCGAGGCGCTGAAAGTTAATTAAAGTTCATTTGTTACACTGATGGTATTTCTGTTTCCAAGACAGCAGTGTAAGATCACTGATTCTGTAGCTGAAGGCATTAAATATTTCTAATATTCAGCTCTTTTTCCAGAGGTTTGAAATCAGAAGTAAAACTCTCTTTACAGTCATTATAGGTATGTTGTATCAGAGAACATAATTCAAAGTATAGCGTGGACTATTCCGCTGTATATTCTTGTTTTTTGAAAGACATTAATGTGGAATGAATGTATAGTAAAAAAACCTGTGCAGTAAGTCTTTGTTGCTGCTGGCTAGTAAATAAAATGGCACTTTTATATTGAAAACTTAATCAAACAACATAAAATCTGGATTGTTGTTAGCAAATGGTGGCACCTAGCATGTCAGGCACTTTTCAGACACATAAGAAGAAACACACAAAGAAACTGCAACTTAGTTCTTAGTGCTGAGGCAGTGGATTTTGGCCTTCAGTACTGAACATGAAGGTCACTGCTAAGCTTTGTCTTGGGTTCTTACTCTATTCTGGTCAGGAATTCAGGATCTTTAATTGCTGGGTTCAGCAAAAAGGAGTGAAAAGGAGTGAGCAAATATTGTTAAATAGGAGAAAATTTTTCATATTTACAAATCTAACTTGAAGATCAGGCTCACTTCGCGCAGTGTTTGTTCATAGCTCACATTTGTGGCCATGCAACAGAAGATGAACTGTTACGCTGTTCTCTTAATGATGTGGCTGCAATAACAGTGGAAGCTGTGAGCCCTGACAGGGTATCCACCTCACCTTGGCAGATAATTTGAAAACCTGGAGAATCCCCCAGGTGTGGCTGAGGTACTCTGGTGGGGGGTTCTGAGGGTGATGGAGACCATGGATGGGATCAGCCTCTTTTCTTTGCCTCTCTCCACTTTCCTGGTGAAAGAAATGCTGCTGCTTATGGCTGGGGACTGGAAAAGAGGGACAGCTGGGAATCCTAATGTTTTTTTGTGGGCTTCTGTGCATCATTCTAGATCAAATCTCAATGATCCAAATCAATGGGGGCAGGGAGGGAGAGTAATTGGGATGATCCCGCTTAGCCCACTATGGGGCAAAACCCACAGGTGATATCAAATGATGTGTCAGAGGTTGTGGGAACATATTTAGAACTTCTGCTTGGAAATTCTTGCAGATTGCATGGCATGGTGAGCAAAGGCATCTTTAGGTGGTCAGAGGGAGTCTGTGGTGAGTAGTGTGTGCTGCATCATGCTGTTAGCAGCACCTTCCTGCAGCAGAGTGCTGGGAGAAGACAGAGCAAGATCAACCCACCCAGCAGTAGCTGACTCCGCTTGCATGTGATCACTTACCCATGAGCAATATGGAAGATGTCAGCTTGTCTTGCCACCGTCCTCCCACTTCAGCATTCAGGTCCCGGAGACGCTCCATGATGTTTCCGTAGCACACAAACCCATTCCCCACGAAGCCCTTCTGACATGTACACCTGTAAAGGGATCATCATTTTAGCTGTGGGATGATGCCTTGTGATGTCAGTGGGGCTCTAGATAAACCTGCTCCAAGGCTTACTTAATTGTTTCTCTGAAGTCATTTTCAGGAAGCACCAATGCGTTTTAGTTTAACCTTTGCTTCTCTGTGCTGTAAAGTATGCCAATGTGTAGGACAGCCTGGTGGCTGCTTGCCTGATGTGATGTCCTTCTGTCAGCTGGGCCAAGAGGCCTCTTTGAATGGGGGCTATGTGACACCCTTGGCTGCGGTGCAGCCTCTAGTCCCCAGACGTGGTTTCTGGAGCCCAGAAAGCTGCTGAACCTGCCTGCCTGTGGGCAAGGAGAAGCTACAGCACAAATGTGTGGGATGCTGCCTCTGCGGTGGGGAGGTGGCCCTGTGAAGCCTCCACTTGCTATGTGGGACTCAGCAGGCTTAAAGTAGTCATGTATGAAGGGGGTGATGGCAGTTCGTAAATCTTTGTGATGGCTGTGTGGAACTGGTAGGAAAAGGCAGGCAGGGGTGCCAGCCCTTTCGACAAAGCAAAGCGGTTACCCTGCACTTCAAGTAATGTGACCATTTTGGGCAATGGTACTTGTACTTTAACATTCTCTTTTTTGCTGAAGCTGCTGAAGTATGAAATCTCATGCTTTTTCAGACGTATGCTTTATGCTGCTGCAGTGTCTGCACTGAAAATAGCATCTCATCTGTAACACCTTGGCTGTCCCGTGAGGACTGCAACCTGTGAGAGGTGTCAGTGAGGTATGGTTGACTCAGTCCTAAGTATGTCCAAAGCAGGCTCAGGCTGTGGTGCCCATAAGAGTGACAGGCAATGCCTTGAGGTGGCCTCAATGTCCTTACTGCCTTAGGACGGGTTGTGTTTGAAGCAGCAGGCTAAATCTAAAGGAAATCAATGGAAGAACAAGGGTCAGTCTGACATTTTCTGTCCTATGAGGAAAACTAAATCTTATGGCCATGGAGGACCTTAACATGGCAAGAGACCTGGGGAAAAAAATTGTTGGTTGTCAATCTGATTGACACGTGCTTGTTATTAGGTGCCAATGGGTACAAATGGTTGTGGGTTTCAAAGATCAATGAGGACTTGCGTATGCCTTGACCTTGTGTCAGCCTCTCACCAGGAGAGGTGTTTAATACTTTCTAAACTATCTGGACTCTCTAAGAATGCCTCAATATGAGAGGCCACAAATGCCTGATGGTTTTGCCTATCTCAGCTCTTTCTGTTGCTGTCTTCAGAAAATCAGCCCCTGCTTATCTGCTCCTGGGAGACTGGCTGGAGGTGCCAGCTCAGTCATTGACTCATCTTCAGTGCTAAAATTAAAGCAAGCACTTGTCAACATGTAGCCTACACAGAAAGAAACCTTAACTATATTTAGGAGGTTAAACAACTATATGGTATGTATTGTCAAACATTGGCTTTTTGATAGTGCTGTTCCTTATTAAGTCTTCAGGATGTTCAGTATTTGTATAAGCCCTATCCATAATGATTAATCTCTCTGGACATTTTTCCTAAAGACATCATTAGAGAAAGAATGTTACCCCATGCAAACAAAAGATATTCCTTATATATGTAATGACCCAATCATTTGCTGATTGTTACAAATACACATCTGCCACTCACACTACGCAGTAGTATCAACATGATGCCAAATCCTCTGTCTCCCACATATGATCTCTACAGTGGCTGTTTCTCTGATTATACCAGTATTATCTGAAAATCCTCACTGTCCCTGCAGTCTGAGAGGCTACATATAGACTCAGAAGGGTGCTGGGACTTTGGCTAAGAGGCTCAAGCTTTGACTCCTTCTGGTCCTAGGTAAAAATAGCAGTCTAAAACCATCTTAAATTTTTAGGATGTGATTCTGTTGGTGAGCCCTCTTCTTTTTATGGGGATTTCTTGAGCAGAGGGCTTGTCTGTGGAGCCTGGATGAAGGGTTTAGGGCTGGGAGAGAGGAGCAGCTCCTCCTTGCGAGCTGACATCTTTCTTCTGATGGGGTAAATATTGCTGTATAGATGTACATAGATCCTTTCACTTCTGAGCAGAGAAGAAAGAAACTGAACCTTCAGCGGAGCCAAGAAATAGTTTATATATAAAAAAGAAACCACCCTTGAAATATTGCACTGCTCAGATCAATGCTTTAAAATAAACCTCTCCTCTCTTTTTCATCAAATGGTCATAATGAAGCAGGTGGTTAAACATAATAATTGCTTTGGCTATTATTTCCAGGGGCACAGTGAACAGCAGAAATACCTACATAGTTTAAGACTTGTTTTCTGAGGACAATATTGATTATAACTGAGTGGGCATCCAGTAACATGGTTTGAATTTAACTAACAATGGAAAGCATTTAGCAATTGCATACTAATGCCTATTGCATGGGATTAAATCCTTCAACCTATCTGTCCCCTCATCCCTTTTGATGGAGTAATTTACTCTGTGCTAGGCTTGGAAAGGACCGGCTGGGTGACTGACTATATCAGCTTTGTCTTAGCTTTGTCTGGAGGATCTGGTTTGCAACTCATAGTGCACATGGCTTTATAGGTTTTCCTTTGAATGCTCTGCATACTGTACAGGCTGGGTGCCTCTAAAGAGGAACAGCTTTACAACAAACTCTGCTGAACTATTTAAACTTAGTAGTTTGATGTTTTCATGGTGTGCTGCGTGGCCAGTATACACAGGACTGAAAAAACTGGGAACTGTCACTGCTTTAGCTTAGTCAAAAGAAGGCAAAGAATTGTATCTCCCTGGAAAAAGGAAGCTCAGCTTTTGGTCTCTATTTTACTGAAACCCATATAGTAGAGTTTTAGTTTATGAAGCTACTAATTTTTACACTGAATACATGGCTGGAGCAAAAATAAGAGTGGGATTAAAAAAGCAAATAACTGAGATTAGCTGAGTGAAACCAAGTCCTGCTTGGAAACTGGAGAGGTTACAGTCCAATATACAGTGTAATTCTGCACCAGTTGAAGATTCATAGCTTCTGGGCAAGGCTGAACATAATTACTGTGCTGAAGCAATGCCATAGAAATTGTCAGCAACCACTCAAGAAAGATCTATATGGGAACATAAAACAGAGACAATCTCGATTTTCCAGGGGGTTGTTATGTTCACAAACTAAACGTTTGTCTTCTCTTACACAGACAAAGATATAGAAATTTATTCCTATACAAATAATTTGACTTTGCAGAAAATAAAAGTGACTCTATGTGGGGGAAGCTAAAAGCGCAACTACATCTTTAATAAGAACAAAACCAAAAACAAAAGAAAGGAAGCAATGAAGCAGCTTTGTGTTTTAGAAGAAGTAAAAATACCCCACCAAAACAAGCCCTACCAAATACATTTAAAATCTGGGATGCAGCCAAAATAGCATCTGTCACTTTTGAGAAACAATTTACTGTGCCCAGATTTACCAATAATTTTTTTTTTTGCTAAGTTCCTCTTTCATAAATGGATTTTTCTTAGTTAGAGACTATTCAGTATAGTTCCAAATTTTTGCCAAAGAATTAATTTTAGTTTGATTTTAATCCAGTTCCTTTCTTCTCTATTTCTTTTTGCCATTGAAGGTCCCTGAACGAACAATGCACAAAGCATTTACATCATTTTAACCTCCTCCCCTCATAAATTTTTAATTTTCCCATTCTAAAATTCTCAGAACTTCCTCAGCTGTTGAAAATTGAGTTGCAACAGTGAAACAGTGACAAATTAGGTCCTGATTTATGTGATGTGAAATTATATTTTAATTTTCAACTAATGTAAATAAATATATACTAAGTGCAGTTTGAGTAGTTTAGTACACTGTAGAAATGAACTAGGGAGGGGATATTCTAAATAAACTTGTTTGATATGCATAATAGCTTGAACAAAAGAGAGGTTGTTATTGCACGGTAAGAGAAAGCTGCATGATGAAGCGAAAACTGGCAATAAGAATACTCTCCCAAGTGAATGCTTTCTGTCTATATAGATCTATACGATAATTCATTTGTTCCCAACTTACAACTAATGGCCTGTCTTGTCTTTCATAGTCAAAACTCTCAGCTCCTGAAAACTAGCACTTCAGGGGCATCTCTTTAAACCACGTACTAGCCATCACTGGGCTATAGAAACATGTAATCCAAATTGTTTGGTTTAAGGTAGCTTTGTTAAGTTTAGTGTTAAAACTGGCTTTCCTCCTAATATCTGTGTAGTAAATTTGTGTACAGGAAAACAAACTGCCAGAGGTTCTGCAGTTTCCCACATGCTTGTCTCAAAGCTTTGAGGAATCTGCTGAGATTGGTGTTGCTTTCACAGCATGGGGGTCAGATTCCCTAGTATTAATGTATTAAAAAGAGCCAGGGATCCAGCACTGTCCCATGATAACTAATGCAGATTAATTTTTAGCATGCTGCCTGGCATGTTTCTGGCCCGCACCAAGTAGCATTTTCCCAGGCAGTGCCCAGGCACAGTTGAAGGGATAGAGTGTGCCAGGGACCTCTGCCAACAGGCAGTTACTCTGTTTAGGAAGAACACGAGACTTTAGCTGTGAGCCAGACCATGCTGCTTGTCCTTAGAAACAGAAAAGAGATCTTGGTCCTTTTTATTTACTAGTGTAGGAATGACCTCTAAGTGCTATAAAACCAAAACTTAGTAAGTATTAACAATTGGATGGATGAAATCAAAGACTATGTTAATTAGTTGACCCTAAATCCATTAAATCCTGTAGTTTGTCCTTGATAAAAAACCCATTAATGATAATTTCAGGAGATGTTCATTCACTGGATTTGTTTTAGTAGCATGTTTACTGGGGGGAGGAAGGAAAAACTGGCTGAAAGCTTTAATAAGCAAAAAGACTCACATAATCTGTCCTGGTGCAACCATTGAGCATTTAGCTTTTTTATGGCAGGTGTTGTTTGTTTCACAGATGTCGATCATGCTGCATCCTTTCTCAGGTACAAAGTTTGCGTAATGCTCCTTGCATTCACAGTGAGACTAAATCAGAAGGATGGGAGAGAGGAGGGAAAAATTAGACATGAACAAATTGTGGATTTCAGCGTACTTTCTGGAACTAGGGTCTACAGACAATGAACTTCCAAAGCATTAATCATCTGGTGAGTTCAGATGCAAGTATAAAGCTTACCCATTTTTATAACACTAGGTTTTATCTGGTCCAGAAAAATAGTGACTCTCACACAATTTTTTTTCAGACAAAGCCCTTTAGATTACCTTCTGTGACCAGAGAACATTCAAAATCCGTGGAGGTAGGTCAGATTTTTTACTGCTGTTCCCACAGCCCTCTGCCTCCCAAAATGAGTGTCAATCCTTATTTTTAACAAGTGAGGCGTACCAGCACTTATATAAACGTGAACTGCTGGACAACGGTGGATGACTGACTCCCTTTTTGCCTCTTCAGGCAACCCAGGCAGAACAGGCACAATCTTCTGAAGTCTCGCTTTCTTGGTGGCAGGACTTTTACACAGAGAACCCTGAGCCAGTTCCCAACAGCATGAATAATATGCATCCTTCTTATGGCACCTTTCATTGGCAGTCCTCAAAGACTCAGATTACTTCTTTCTAAGTACATTCACTGCAGGCATTTATCTGTGGTACCTGTGTAAGAAGCCTACTAGTCCTACAAGCCCCCTGTGGTCAGAGAGAGAAAATTGATTGAGCTTGATTTCAGAGCCACTATTTTGGGGAGGCAAATTTAAGCCAAAATTTTCTAGGAAAAAGAACACTATTGCCATTTCCATTTTCAGAAGGGTAACTACCTCATGAATGCATAGAGAGGTAAAGGGACTCACCCCTTGTCACTAACAGGGCTTATGCCAAAACTAGGAGTAGAGCTTGGCTTTCCTGAGGCCTGTTCCCATATCCTCATGACTTCTTTTGGAGAGAAAGCATTGTTCCTTCCTAGGCAGTTGACATAGGAAATGTCTGGGGCACCCATTCACCACTAACCTTTCCTGGACCATCATATATGCAAATGGTAGACTGTGCAGGGCAATTCCCGTATGCTGCTTGGCAAGGGTCTATAGGTAAGCAGACTTGACCATCTCCTCTGTAGCCTTCTTGACAGGTACATTTATGCTGATTTGGTCCAAGGTAAATGCAGTCAGCATTAGGATTGCAGACCTTTTTGGAGCATGGGTTGATCGCTTGTGAAAAAAGAAGTAAATAAATTATTCCCCACAGTTCTGGAAGAAGATGAGGATTTGCCAGAGCACCTCCATGCCAAACAAAGCCTGCATAGACTAAACTTCTCATAACAGCCAAGTCTGAAGTATTGTGGTGGCATGAAGACAGAAAGGAGGAATGTGTTTATACTAACGTAGCAACCAACTGTTTGCTTTTGAAAAGAAATGATCTCTTAACTTGGCAAATTGAGTTATAAACAGATTAAAACATGTAATGTGCTCATTAAAATATCACAACTATTTCCTTGTTCTCTGGTGGATTTTAACTAGAGAAGGTCAGGTAGGTGATATGAGGTCTGTACAAGATTTAAGCTCATGTTAGATCAGTTGGAAAATATTTCTCAATACAATAGACCTTCTCTGTTTTGTTTCCGGTAATTAAACAAGACAATGTAATCCATTCAGCTATATAGAAAACTGGCCAGCAAGTACTTTATTTGAGTCTTCCACACTGCTGTAGTTTCAGGACTGGACTGGAAGCTCACTAGTTATTTCCATGAGTCTTTTTTTCTTTCTTTTTTTGAGGCAATGGCAATGTTTGTTCTTGTTCAAAATGCAGTGGTGCTTGGAGAGCATCTTCTCACATCTTCATGTCCAGCTTAGAATATAGTCACACACACATTATAGCTAGAAGGTGGCAGACCTTGGACCTACCTGTCTTGCTCTCTCCTTCTTCCTTTCTTCACCCCTCCTCCTCCCTTTCTTCCCCCTCAGCTGGGACTGAGAGAGGTGGCAATGCTCAGCTGCACTCTTTCAAGCCTGCTCTTCTATTCCAGTGTGAAATCATGCACACACATGTATTCACAAGCTCAAATCAACCATAAGCAATGCCACCTACAAGCTGAGTCTAGGGCAGCCACTGTTATCCTCACTTACATACTTAGCTGCACTGCAGCAGCTTTGTCCTCTGGTTCCCAGACAGACTAATACAAAAGACACTAGCTTAAGCCACAGGTGACCCCAGTATCTAAAGGCACAGGGACAGAGGACCAATGTCCATGCAGGCTGTGTTGATACAAACCCCAAGAGAGGTAGGGATACTAGCATCCTCTTTCTCTGCTGGTTGCTGCAATTTCTTTGTGTCCTGTCTATGTTGTCTACTAGAAGAATCTCACGTTCCCTGAGGAGTTACTTTCTGATGTCTTGCTCTTGGATGACGTTTAGGCTTATTCAGAGAGGATGACACCATAGTTAGGACCAAGAGGATTGAATGTAAATATTCCCAGACAGGATAAGAAGTATTGTATTTGTGGCCTGATCCACGCCAATGTTTACTAAATAGCGCTTCCAGCATGAGAGACACCATTCTCTTCATTGCAATTGGTCTAGAAGGAAGAGCTGGTGCTGTAAGACACAATGTAAGTAGAGGAAAGAAAATCTTCGCTCTTGTTATACAATTAATTTGAGCATTCAGTGGCAAGTTTGAGGAGTCTATAAAGACAACTTTAAGGTAAACTTTTACCTCTAGCTGAGATACTATTAGCTTTAAGGAACAATAGAAAAGCTAAAATGAGCTTTACTTGTCTGTAGAGTTTAAGCTTAGTGATGAAGCTGAGTCACCACATAATGGATGTTCAATAAATAGAAGCCCTTGGTTGCTGTTGTTTAGTTTTATGGAAGCAAACTATGAGGTTGAACTTCAGCAAGTAGAGGGGCATTACAGAAGTGGGTTTTAAGTACTGATGACCCAGTATCCACACTGTATTTTGAGGGGGTTCACTAGATTTTGTCTGGTTGCATGGACTGAAACTTGTTGGCAACTGGACTGATGTGTTTCTGAAGCACAATTTAGGGTTTAGTTTCATCCTGAAGGAATCTAGTTTGTGCACATGAGACTGCTTTGGGATATGAACCCAAGAACAATTGGATATTGAGATTGGGCTCAAAAGTGTACTCAATATCTAAACTATAATACTAATTTAGGTATACAAAGAACTTGGTGGACATGAAAACTACTCACGTTCACATTGTGTACCATCTCCATGGTAGTTGGGCAGACACATGCATTGCAGTTGTCTTCCATCCTCACCTGAAGCAGTACATCTGGAGTTTGTAGGGCACTGCAAGGCCTCACATTCAGCTATTGCTGAGGGACAGAGGATAACAGGTTAAGCTGCGTTTTCACACTGTGCCAGGAGGCATTGTGTTCTGCGGTACACTAGTTCAAAGTATGCCTGGTCTAGGGACCATCAATCCCATTGCTGTCATCATTCTTCTGGCAACTGAAGTGGTGATGGTGGTTGTGGAAGCTCACACACAGGTTTGGTGTATGTTTGGTTGCTCTAGTGTGACTAACCTGAGACTAATTTTACGTTCATCCTTACTAATTCTAAATCTGAATTTTTGAATATATCTCATATAGAAAACAATCTACTTACGCTGATCACACCTGAGCCCTTTATATCCAGACAAGCAAGTGCATCTTCCATCCCCTGTAATCCCACTGTCACATACTCCATGAACGCAGTCGCAAACTATATGGAGAGATGGATTAACTTTACTGAATAGAAATGGTGTTTGGAAAGACATTGTTAGTTGTTACCCATAGCAAATAGTGTCCTGGCCAACAGTTTGGACAAACCAAGCTTTGAACTGAGTTCCTGAATTTACAGGCTTCCGTTATGAGAAGATCAATACTCACAATTGCATACATCAGTAAATAACATACTGATTTTTGCAGGCTGTTAACACATGCTATAAACACCAAACTGGCTAGTTGCTAATACCACAAAACTTGTAAAATTTGACATACAGTTTGGAGCTGAAGTTGAATCTAATGCGTAACATAGACCATTTTTATAACTGTTAACACATTGCTCAGTTTTGCTTCATTTCCATTTGTCTCTTTCAAACACCTTCAGAAGAGATGTGTTTTGTGACACTTTTCTCCCCCTGGACAGAATTTATTTAGTTAAAAGCATAATTAATCACTGTGTAGATTTCAGGCTTTTTTTCTGGTCCCGTTCCTGTATTCTGTTAATTCTGGTTATAAACCTTGTGACAATAGGAGAACAAGATGCCATATTTAGAGTCTAGTCAACTATGAGACCCCTTTATAAGTGTTTTTTGAAGACTTAAGCACATTTAAAAAGCTTTATAGTTGTAACAATTTCAATTATGGTAATGATGCTTTTTAAAAAGGCCCTTTACAGTTACACTTGGAAAAGCCCTTAAGATGTAGAGAGTTGTATTGCTGACTCAGTGTCAAAGCTGCAGTGAGATAATGTATCCTCTTCCCTTTCCTGTGTTCATGCAAATCACCTGCACTAATTAATTAGTAACATTTAACCTATGTTAGTAGTCTTAATATAAAAACCAGGAATGTCTAAGGTATCGCTGAAAAGCAGTTAGTCACAAATGCATAGTACTTATAGGTGCTTAGAAAACTTGGAGGAGCTCAAATATCTGAAAGCTGAAGTGTAAAATGTTGCTTAAATTCATATGCAATTGAGTCCTCTGGTAGCTTCTTGGAAAATAACCACATTTACAATATTTAATTCAGTCAAGTACCTGATTTTCATGAAAATGCCGGCTGAATTACGTTTCTGTGTATCAACACTGGCATCCAGTGGACAGCTGGTGGAAAAGGGGCCTTTGAGTCAGCAGTGGTGTAGGATTAGTGTAGAAAAGCTAACGTAGATTATTTGAATTGAGGACATTCATTACTGTTTTTAGAAGTAACTTTATGTAGATCTTAAGAAAATAAAAATAGTTTTGCTTGGGGATAAACAACTGTTCCCCCATAAAAGATATTTCCTAATATTTTTTTTTTTCAGGCAGCTTTTTGATTTGTTAGTTTAATGCTCAGCAGGCATCAGGAAGGTAAAGAAAGTACTAGAAATCATTAAGAAACAGGCAAAACTGGAAAATATTATACAAATATGTAAACTTGTGATATGTATACATTTTAAATAGTGCACATAGCTCTCAATGTCCCACTTCTCCTAAAAGAAGAATGGCCAACCAATGAAATAATCTATGAGCCAAACCCAAAAACTGAAACCAAACCCATCCCTATTCACACTTCTGACTGAATTATGGAGTTCCCTGGTGCAGAACACTGTGGAGAGCAAAAGGAAATTGGGTTCAGAGACAAGGTAAATAATTTATAGGAGATGGATCTAGGAGGAGCCTTTAAAAGCTACAATTTGAATGCAATCTGTAGCTGCTTCTACTTTTTCCCTAGATAGCAACTATTAGCTTCCAATATAGGATACTAGGCTAGAAGCACTTTTGTCTTGATTCAAAATTTCCTTTTTTTGAGTCAGATATACTGATTTAAACACCATATGAGTATTTAATGCTTTAATACAGGTGGTCCAGTTTGCAGATGTATTTAAAAACCATGCCAAAGCACCGTAAGCCACTATAAAGAATTCATTTTGTATGTTCCAATCCAATATTTTAAGTGCCATAACAACCTCCTGTATTTAGATCAAAGAGATGCAAATCTGTAAGTTAGGGTGAAGGGTGGATAACATGATAATTAGCTAACAGGGAGGCATAATTGCAGGAACACACAGATTATTCTAATCCCTAATTTGTTTTACTATTGTCTATAACAAAGATATTCAAGACAAGATTAAGGTATTTTTGTAGTACTACACTGAATGTGAGTCCAGAGCTCAATCCAGCCTCACTGAGTGAAGAATTGAGTAGCTGTTTATTTTCTTTCCCTTCTGTGCTCCTCGAAGCAGACAGCAGCTCTTGATGGGAAACCCTTAGACCCTCTACCCATTTCACTGTGATTACTTAGTGTCTGGATACAGCTTTCACTCACCTTCTTTTCTCCTCTTCGATAGAGAAAGCTCAAACTCACCTGATGTGCAGTAAGGACCATATAAATTATCATCAGCGCATTTTTCACAGGCTGTCCCACCAAACCCTTTCTGTGAATTACAGAATGGAAATCAAAACTCAAGTTTCTTATCTGTTTCTATACAGAGAGATATATGCTTAGCAGCCTGAAAACAGCATCTTTAGATGACAAGAGAAAAAGACATGAAAGGCTCAATCAGCAAATCAGAAATGACTACTGTAATCTAGCAAGCATTGTCTTTTGAATGATTTTTCCCCCCTGTGCCTTTTTTAAAAAAAATTTTTTTAGGTCTTATATTTCAAATCAGATGTTCTGAATATCAAGTTAACAATAAAGAACAGTAATCAAGCTTGATGCCCAAATTTTTTTTACAATTGTTAGGTTGTATTTCTGACTATTTCTCACTCTCTCCTTTTCACATGTGGCCAGATGTGCTTCTGATATAATGGAAAGATTAACTAGTAGAGGGGAAGGTAGAAAAGATTAATTTGAGTTTTGGGGTTTTTTTTTAAATCTTTTTGGCTGAAGTTATTAAACACTGCACTTTTCACTCTCAGCAAAGGAACACTGAATTGAGAGTATTGAGTTCCAAGTATAAGTACTTTCTAATTAGGGCAAAAAGTTGTAAGTAATAGCACACTCTAAAAAACAGATGAACTCAAAAGCCCCTGTTTCAAGAAGGCAAGATGGAAGAACTTTTAATAATTTCAACCAAACGTGCTCAAGTCTGTAGAAATAAGTGTGAAGATTAGTGCAAACCAAGCAAAAGAATGGACTCCAAGCAGATAATCTCTGCTATTTCTGAAATACTTTCTGTTAATGTATTTATACAAAGTAGCATACGTTATTTCTCAGCAGAGCTTTTGTTATATTTTTTCATTTAAAAGAAAGGACCTACCTGACAAGTGCATGTTCCATCACCATCTATACCCTGGGAGCAGCGTCCTCTCCTGTTGCATGGTGAAGCAGCTCCTCCCGGACAGGCTAGAAATGAAAACATCTAAGCCATCAGACAGCTCTCTCTGACCCTTATGCTTCTCTTGCACATTAGGGGTGACAACCTTGGAGAGTTTTGGGCCAGACAGGGACCTTGAGTAAAGGCTGCTGTTTTGCAGCTGCATGAATCTCTTCACTAGAATCTCAGCTTCAGCAGAGACCATCACACTTTCTAGTCTGGGAACTTAAGCTAGTGTCTGTAATCAAAGGATTGCACACATACAAAACTTTTCTTATTTTGAAATATCATATTGATTTTTGTCCCTGCTGATCCACTTCTATCCACAGACACTCTAAACTTTTAGCTTTTTTGGATGCAATTGGAGTTTGCCTGACCACTTCTTCCATATGTTAGTATAACTCTGAGTAATTGAACAATTGCTGTCAGAATTATATTTGATGCTAAGTTAGAGTTTAAATAAGCCTTTTTCTTTTCCCTGCAAATTGCATTTGCTTTATGTGGAAAGCTTCTCCTTTTCCCTACCACCTACCGTAAAACCACGATATTTTATTCAAATGATCTTAGAAATTGAAATTTGGGTATCTCATAAGCCACTTCTATCCAATGAGCTGTGGCCACTAGTAAAGCTAGTGCCAAAGATGTGCTATGCTCTTCAGATCTCCTGGTGCTAAAACCATTATTACAGGGAGGATCATACCAGGTGAGACAGTCTGGACAAAAACCCCAGCTAGCAGGAGAGGATAAGAAACAATGACGGTATTTCCAAATCAAAATAGTTTAAATTTTGGTTGAAATATTTGAATATTCAAATTTTTACTGTGAGGTGGCCTATAGGAAATGTATATTACAGTAATTTTTAGTTAGGTTGTTCTGTCAGGTTTTTCCCCATGTAGAGTTATCCTTATTTTTTATAGTTCTACAGCCTCTCCATGAAAATGATTTATTAACTGCCTTCCATAAGCCTTTCCTTCCCCTAACTGGAGTTCCCATTAGGAACCATAATCCTGATGCAGGTGTGGTATTTAAATGTATCAAACTCCCACTGCCCTCACTGGTTCTCTGCTGTACCTTACTGGTAGATTTATTGCTTATAAAGAGTCTCAGTTTGTTCTGTGTGGGTGGAGATGGGCAACATTGGATTTATGCTCCCACTGAGTAACTTAATTCTGATTTATAGTGTTTAAGTGATGCAGAAGACTTCATGAAAATGAATTTGGATAGACTGATGAGCAAATAAGTGGATGTGTACATATATACACCTAATTTTAGTGAAGACTTTGGCTTTATACCAATCTGTTACTATTTCTTAATTTATGACTTAATGATGAGTCTGAGGTCTGCTGGATCAGAGCAAGCTTCTTGTGAGAAGACAATAAATTTAAAGAGGAAAATTTTAGTGTAATTTATCTCACACATTTGGAAATAAGAAGATTTATTAAGAATTGAGATAAAATAACCAGAAAGGAGGTAAAATAATAAAAGCATATACTTTAATCTTTAAAGTGGCTTTCAGTGAATCTTGTTTTCTGGCTACCATGTGATAGCTAAATCTCATCTTTAGGACTGACACAGATGCAAACCCTTTAACATTTGCTCTAAGCAGAAACAGTTTCACCTGCACTAATGTTTTCATTGAATGTTTAAAGATAGAGAAAACCCAGAGTTTATGGTATAATTTTTAGGAAGGGATACTTTAAAATTTCTGGCAAAACATTTTTTTTTTTTGCAGTGGGCATTTATTCCCCTTATCTTCACTACCTCTTGTCACTTGTTTTGATACCACCACCAAGGGACAGCTTTATCAGAAGGTTAGCAAATGACCATATTGTTTTATGAGTTTGATCAGGCAGATAAAGCATTTTTCCCCCCTCTGGCAGGGCTGCAGGAGGCAGTGCTGGGACACTGGCACAGTCATCTGCCACCGTATCAGTGCTGGGGAGAAGTGAGACCTTTGCTTTTGCTGAGAATGTTTATCAAAAGATAACAAGAAAGAGGTGCTTCTGCTTAGCTCTTACAGCTGTCAGAAGATGAAGGCCAAATCTTTATATCTAGGTCAAAAGAGCTTAAATCTATCAGCTTTTTTGCCTCATAGAGTTTAATTCAGCAATTCCCTAGAGTTTTCTGATTACTTCACCTGATTCCCTGCAGGCTGAAGCAGTGCATAGAACTTGTAAAGATGTATTTTGGACCGTATAATTTGAGACTGTGTTTCAGCGTGTGCTATCATTTAAGGAAGTCAGAGTGCTATTTAAGACCCAGTTTCGTCATTGCCACCAGATGCTAAATGTGAAGCAAACCCCCAGTCAGGGGTTTTTCTCTGGCCTCAGGAAGGACCGACTTTCCTTCAAACGTTTCAAGGAGTGCCATTTGCTCTTAGAGACATTGAGATAATGCAAAGAGCTATTTTCTTCCTCCAAATGACAGGAGAAACAATGTTGGGACCTTGATTCTTTGCTTTCTGGGACCACCAACTTTGTCTGAAGGAAGAGAGAGCTTCCTTGCCTCTGCAGCCTCCTGCAATGATGTAGGCAGGGCTCAGGGGCAGTGAGCTCTGCCCCTCTCTAGAAATACTGATGCCCCTTGTATTGCCTCCCAGAGCACCCTGAAGTATGGGATGACAATCCCATGTAGTGTTGCTTTCCTCCTACCAAACACTTGAGCTGCATTTGGTGGGAAAATGGTAAATCACCAAGCATGTGTTGATTCTATGATCTTCAGATGAAGACAGGAATGCACATGACATACTCAGCTTTTCTATAGAAGTAGCTCTAAATTGCGTTTTGACTATTTTTCCTGAGTAGATAAATGACTGGTGTTTAAATCACAGCTTGAGCCATGCTAAAATAACTCATTTATCTATTTTGTGGACAAAAGGACTTCACAGACATCGAACCAGGCCTTGACCCTGTTAACTAAAGGAGGAAATGCTCTTGCAGGGCAGGGAAACTTCCTCTGTGATTCTTGATGCTCACCTCAGTACTCTGAGGTTTAATGCACTTGTGGAGATGCTGAAAGATTTTTCCTGAGGAAGGGGCAGTGGGAGGAGAGGCACTCCTGATTACCCTTGCTTCGGTAACGGCCTTTAGCATTTGCTAGAGGTTCAAAAAACTTGGAGGGAAAAACTGTTTCAAGTTGAGCTGAAAAAAAAAGCCCTCCTTGCATCAGAAAGTAAAGAATTAAAGAGATTTGAAATATTTCATTTCCTATGAATTTTTCTTTTTAAGTGAAGCTTTGAATATATGTTTTGTTCCAAATCCTTTAAGTTTTGGCTGAAAATTGCTGTTTATTTCTACTCCTATAATGAGCTCTGAGGAAGAAACTTCTCATGGCAATAGCTACTGAAAAGAAGAAAAATCAATACTTCTACACAAATTCTAACAAAACAGCTTACCCATGCAGTCTGGGCCCCAGTAGCCCTTGCAGCACTCAGGTTGTTCAAACTCCTTCATACAATGATGCCGACAACCCGGAAAAGAAAGTGTGTGCGCTGTAATTTCTAGATAATACCTGAGGAAAAGAAGTTTTAAGACTTTCTTTAAAGTACTTAAATGCCTCCTGCAGGGAAAAATGAAATTCTTAACCTCCTCTTCTCCTTTCAGTGTCAGGCAAGAACACTTTAAATTTCATTGTATTGATCTGCCCTTTTTTCTTCATTAAACCATACATTACACATCAAGGTCTAAAAAGGTCCTTGCAGCTGTTTCTTTTGCATAGTATATTTATCTTTTCCCCCCGTTTCTCTAACCTAAATACAACAGTTTTTTCTAAGTGTTGATTTGAAGTAGTATTTTAAAAATTATTTAATATCAAAGTTCTTTAAATGCTAAGTAAGCTCAAAATAGTTACATTTTCCCTAAAATACTGTTTTTCTTTTTTTTGTTTTTCAATTTGAAAGGCAAGATTTCAAATTTGTTTTGAGATATTTCTTCCTGCCTTTCTTCCCCCACACCTCCCCAGTCTGTCAGTTTGAAAAATTTGTTTCTGATATGATAATATACCATATGAATGATACAGAAATGTAATTTGTATGATAATAGATATAATATATTTATCTGTCATAACAAGTATGCAGAATAAACAAGGAACTCTTTTTATAACATATAATTTTACATTTTATAACATATAATGTTATAAATAACAAACATTTTAGTGTTTGATATCACTCAAAAAAAAAATCTGATAGGCCATTGACAGCAATGTTTATTTTCCTCTTATACCATTTACTGATTAACTTTAGGCTTGAAGTACTCTGAGTGAAGCTTGACTTCTGGAGTTGGCGAAGCCAGTGGTAAATGTTCCTTTAGAACATTGCATAGAATAGAGCATTCATAAAATGAATTAACATTTTCTAATTCATGAAGAAAAAAAATAACAGATAAAAGCTCTGACAGGAGAGATACCTGCAGTCTGGTATCCCGGTCCCATTGGTAATTTTGGTGTAACCAGCAGGGCACTGGGTATTGAAGTTTAAAGAACAAGGTACGCATTCAGTTTTCATTCGAATGAGCAGCTTTTGATTACATTGCTTCTTCATCTGTAACAAGAGAAGATTAATTAAAAAGAAGGAAAATGTTCTCTGAGTTGGTTTAACTCTGTCTCCAGTAGCATTGCTGAAAAACGACAAATTCAACTCAGCTTTCTTCTCACAACCACAAGTTCTACCCTGTTCAGCAGGAGCTTCCTGCTTTGGAGCTAAATGAGGTAACAGACCACATATTAGGACACTGCAGTAGTCTTGTCTGCACAAAGTATGTCCAACCACTGCAGAGTAAACCTTCTTAAGTGTCATATTTCTCCTAAGAGTCTTTATGAATAAATGCTAAGTTCAGCAGAATTAAAAGCCAGATTACCAAGACAGCACCATTATACAGAGCTACAGAGCATCTGTTCTGAAGTTGTCTCACAAACCCAGAGCAGGATGGAGAAAGACAAGTGCCAGCATGTGCCTTCTCCATTCAGTGGAAAAGCTAAACTTAAGGTGTGGAGGAAGTTCCTTGTGGCTTTGTGCACACAGAGCACAGCACATGCCTTTGTTCCTCTCAAAAGCAGGTTTCATGTTATCAGCACCACCGTATTGAACTAAAGGACTATGGCTGGTATTTTCAAATTGGCATAGAAGAATGACGTCTAGCTTTGCATTCCAATCTGGTAAAAGTTATGGGCCTGATCCCAGCAGAGCACATTGAGATGTGCAGCCTTCTCCTTTTTTTGCCTAGAGAAATCCACAGAAGGAACCAGTTCAGCTTGGGAAATGTGGCTGTAGTCCTCTAGCTCAAATGCCAAGGGCTTGTGCCCTTTGCTGTGGAGGTCCAAGGTTCGAGAATACAAATCTGACAAATGACTTGAGAAGTTGGCAAAAAGGAGAAAAGGCTTAGGGTATTTGTCACAGTGTGTCACATTGTATTTTGTGGTTGTAGAAATCATAGATTTGAAAATGTCTATATACCAAAAATAGTGCCTGTTTCCTACTACTAAAACAGTCAACCTATTTCAAAGCAAAAAATCTTTGCTGAACTCCATCTAATATTGGCTTCATCTTCTTTCTTCCTGGTGAGGATTTGTATAAGCACGTTCATAATTCACAAATCACAGAAAGGTAGGGTATGGAAAAATGGTGAGAAATGATCTAATGCAAAATATGATCTCTAAAAACCAACAAAAAGTAATAAATGAAATAATTATTCTTGGAGAGGAAGTACTGTGAAGTGCTCCATTTTCTATTTCAGGATAATGATTTTTCCACTGTTCGCTAAGTATGGGCCCATTTAGGTGGTCTTAACTCACCCAAGCAATATTGCCCATGAGAGACTTCCTATCTAATACAATAGAATTGAAATGAACTCTCTGAATGGGATTTCAATTAAACAGTTGAGAAGTCAATTAAGACAATGTTTGAATCATTACCAGGCCAATGTGAGGAAGTGCTTAACATTTATCTTGAAAAATTGTACCTACCCACTGTGTACGTGCATGTTTGTGTGTCTGTAGGGGCCAGTTCTAGCAGCATCATCTATGTGAAAATACTTATATATGTCTGTGGACATTTAAAGTAGTTTCCCAGATTTTAAAGCCAGAAAGACAATTATACCAGAGGAGCATAGCACAGGATAATGGAGCTTCTTGTGTGAAATTTAATTTGGACAAGAAGACATTTTAGAAAGCATTCATTTGATTTGGAAATGGTCAGTTGTGGAGAGACAAACTGTGGTATGCTGCTTCTGTAACAGTTTGTCTGTGATGGTTTTGCTTCAGTCTCCAGCCATTGCTCTTCTGTTGCTTGCATTACAGACAGCGATCTGTTCTGTTACAGAGTTTACTACTCCCTTCCTATGAATACTGAGATCAAAGTACATTTTCTTTGTGCACCTAAATAGGTAGCATTTCTTGAACTCCCTGTTATGACTTCTGTTTCTTGAGAATTCTTGGGTCATCCCCCACCTCCCCTCCAGAGCCTGTCCAGTGTGCCTATACCCCACCTGGATGGGAATCATCAGACCCAACCTGTCTCAAAAATTCCTGTGTGCATAAATGGGGCCTTCACACTCCTCCTGCAAGGTCTTTTCTGTTCCCTGCCTTGGCAAATTGACAGTTAACCCTTTGTGCAGCATCATCACAGCTTCAGGTCATTTGCTATGCATGGTGTATTCCAAGCCACCACTTCCAAGAATGGAGACCATAGCAGAGCTGTTGTGTGTTGCTTTATGGATATCCTCCAGTATTTCTGTCCAGAGATTCCCAAACAACATATGTGCAAATGCACTCCTGTGCTATCTGGGTAGTACTGGACCTTCTGGGCATACAAGGGATGCTGCAGCCTCTTTGCAGAAGCTCACAGTTGACCTGGCTGGGTACACTTGCATCTTGGGCAGGTTTTCTATGTGTGCCACAGCCTAGCAGTCCTGGACGAAGCCCTTACCCCAGTGGTTTCTCCCTTTGTTAGTCATTCTTCCTTCATTGTTTGTGATAGCACCACACTTCAGGAGTGAAGGTTGTGAGGATGTATGACTGATAAGAAGATAAAGCTTCATGAGCTCTGAGGGACTTAATTTTATAGTTATCACACATTTATAAGTACCTTTCAACATCTGTTTAGTTGTCAAATTTTAGTTTTTATAAATATACTGTTGAAATCTGATTTGGGTAACATTCGAGTACGTGGGTAGTGAAACATCTTACTGTTGTGTAGCTGCATTTCAGGCATCTCTGAAATAAAAATGAGACCTTTCTCCAGATACAGGTATAAGGTGGCTACAGCTTGATCAAACCCTTGGCAAAACAGCAGTAAGCAGTGCCGTGCTGGGATGACCGAGCAGCCTCCCTGCCCTCTTGGCAGAACCCAGCCCTAGTACTGCACCAGAGTGACCTGTCTCTTTGGGCTTCAGGTCTAAGGTGGCTCCCACAAACTCAAACCAGAGCATCTCCACCTTGCTTCCTATCCAAAACCACCTCATGAGGCATCAACCTGAAGGGGCTTGAATGCTTCCAGCTTTTCAAAATGCTGGTGCTCAGCACCAGTGCAGCCACCTTAACAGCCCATCCTTAATGAGAGATGACTCATGCATCAGAGCAACAACCAACACAGCACAAACATGTAGTCCAGGCACCTTAATTTCTATGAGCACTTCCACTGAGTCAAATCAGTACTGCTAGTGTTGAAGAATCATAAACTCTAAGTGTTGACTGACTTTTCTAAGTCTTTAATCAAATATGGTACTGAAGCCCTGCTTCTTGCAGGTGCTCGGGGTAAGCTGTTAAGAGTCTGAAGCTGGATAAACGGATGGGCTTGAAGGGTATTCAGGTTCAGAAGTGAAAAAGCTATTGGTAGGAGTGGTTGAAATTATCTAGTTGCAGAAGTTGTCATCAAAAAAGCATGCTAGAATATTTCAGTTTTGAAACAAGAAAATGCAAAAAAATTTTAAAAAGATAAAATCTAAATAAAAATACTGTATACCCTTTCCCTTCTACCAGCTATAAAAAAAAATATTTGTTTTAGAATAATGGTGTTATTTTTACTTTCTCCCATTTTCCTCATTTTCCCTTTTTGCTGTTAGAGAAAATGAAGGAAAAGTAATTTGTTAGTGGCTCTTTTTTTTTAGAGACAGAACAAGTATAACACATTTCCCCGTACCCGATTTTACTTTTCAAAGTATTTGTACATTTTAAAAAACCCAACCAAACAACCCCCCCACACCCATACTGGCTTCCTCCCTCACCCCCTATTTCTCCCTGTTGTTGAGAGGCAGTTGAAATGAATGAATGTCTTGCTGTTGAACTCCTGGTTCAGATTTGTAACCCACAGCTTTCTGCCTTTCTGTGAGAGTGGCTGTCAGAAAACAGATTTTGTGAAATTCCACAGGTCCATAGGATTTGTAATGACAGATGTACCACTTCCCCAAAACCCTACAAATATTTTACTTACATTTATAACTTCATGAAATTACTTCTAATAGCTCAATTCCTTAGAATTTCCCCTCACCTATCTGATGAAATAGCTTTTCCTCCTTGTGGTTCATAAAGTTGATAATTTTCACTATGGAAAAAATTCTGCTTTCATCTTCTGATTTATCAGAAATTCTAACGGTTTTCTTTTGTTGCTTTTGATGAACGTGTTGACTACAGTCTTTTGCCACATATGTCATTTCTAAGAGATACTTTCAGTGCACTGATGGCATGCTTTAAACCAAATTCTCATGTGAAATAAACAGATGCATTTCTGTTATTTCAGAGGACTGAATTACAGAGCTCTTAGTTTGTAACTCCGTGTCATATGCATCAGTGACTGCTAAAATGGGTTGTTCTTCTGGAAGATACAGTATCTGGTAACTGTTCTCTCTAGAACAGTGAAACAACCCCCACCCCTATAGTTGAATGCAGACATATAATAATTAATTGCTTGAATAAAAAGCTGCTTCTTACCTCATCTGGGACTTGTGATGTCAAACACAGTTTCATTGCAGACAAAAACACCAAAAAGAATAGAACTGGATTTTTTTCCATTGTGAAGAATTTGATTTTTTTTCCTTCAGAGCCCTCCAGACATAAGAACTAAAATTCTGACATAAAGTAATGGTTTTTTTAATAGGTGTTATTTCTTCTGCATTCTTGGGCAAACAGTTTAACAAGACTCTTGTCTTCCTGAAGAAAAATGAGTGAAGGATACAGCACGTGAAGCTTGCCTGCAGGCAGGAAAAATTCCAAAATGCAGGGTATTTGCCAAAAGCTTTCACTGTGAAGCTGAATAAACCCTTCCTAACTGAATGACAGGATATCCTGATGGGGCTCTGTTCATTTATCCCTCTCTCTGAAGCTGTTGACAGCATGAAACCAAGGACACTGAACTGTTGTGTCAGAAGATGTTTTCTTCTTTTAGGTGGGCATAGATAGGGGACTGGAATAGCTGCTGTGCTTGTTTATCGTTACACTTGTTCAACTGATCTAAGGCAGAGAAAAGGATCTCTGGACGTTGACTTATCAGCCCTAATAACATAAGGGTGGGTCCCCTGAATGTGGTTTTGGGAGAAGTACTACCAACTTTATCTCAGGAGGCCAAAAGAACATCTTCCAGCTTTGGTTAGCCAGATAAAAAGAGGGATTATTTTTTTTCTTTCTGCTATTTTTGTTAAAGCGCTTTGACTGATTTCCTGGAACTAAGCAGAGGCAAATTAACTCATCTATGTTTGTAGAATAATAGAATGTGTTGGTCTGGAAGGGACCTTCTGAGATCATCTAGTCCAACCCCCGTACAGTCAGTAGGAACATCTCCAACTAGATCAGGTTGTTCAGAGCCCTATCAAGCCTGGCTTTGAATGCCTCCAGGGATGGGACATCCACCACCTCTCTGGGCAACCTGTTCCTGTGTTCCTCTACCTTCATAGTAAAGAACTTCTTCCTAATGTCTAATCTAAATCTACCCTTCTCTAGTTTAAAACCATTGCCCCTCATCCTATTGCTGCATGACCTTGTAAACAGTCCTCCCTGGCTTTCTTGTAGGCCCCTTTTAGGTAGTGGAAGGCCACTATAAGATCTTGGAGCCATCTCTTCTCCAGGCTGAACCACCCCAACTCCCTCAGCCTGTCTTCATAGGAGATGTGCTCCAGCTCTCTGATAATTTTTGTTGCTCTCCTCTGGACCTGATCCATCCAGATAATGTCCTTCTTGAGTTGAGGTTTACTTGCGTATGATTAGGAGGCATGAGAAGACAGATATTTTGAGTTGCCAAAAGCAAAACTTTCTTTTTCTTCTCAGTTGTCCAGTTTTTTCCAGTGCTGCTCTTTGCTGCTGCTCTGATCAGTCTTGTAAGGGCAGCCGCTCTCATGTCTTGAATACCTAATAATTTGGCTGCCTCCAGTTTGCTATCTTTGCTTTGGGCCACATACATTTTCATTTTTCAGTCATTTGAAGGCACTCTATAAGGGTGCCTTAATGCAGAGTTGTGCTTTGAAGCTAGGTTAACTTTTTGAAGAGTCCATGGTGGCTATAAACTTTGTGCTTTCTCCCAGACTCCTATCTGTAGCCATGACTAGATGCTGCATTCACCTTTAGACCACAAATGTAATGTTTGATGCAGTTGTAACCTATTATCTTGAACTCTATCATTTTCCTAAAGAACTCTGTGGTGATACATGTATAATACACAAATTTGTCTACTTTTGTTATATACTCTGAATACTGCAAAATTACTGACAGGAGATGGCAGGGCAAGAGGTTTCCTGCACGCTCATCAGATCCTGTTCCTTTCTGCTGTATGATGAGAAGAGTAAGTAATTTCTTGTTTATGCAGATAAGATAGCAGCCAGGGATTGTGATGTACACGCTGACGGTATGTATGGCCCTGAGAAGTGCTGTTTGTCTTTTCCGAGGTCAAGGCCTCTGATGTTTTGTTTTGCATACAATGTACAATGTGGCCTGGTGGAAGGAGTGGCTCAGGTTTTTCTCCAAAAGATCAGAATCCGAGTGCATCTCCTCTCTCATTTGTTGATAGCCCATGGCTGTGTCCTGTTCTCTGTGGGTTGTTTGGGAGTTAAACTTATCCTTCCTCTTCTGCAGCTGTGCCTCGTTGGAGTGTGGGCAGGGTGGCTGTTTGGGCAGGGTCTGTAATACCTGGACAAAACAAGTTTGCCTGGTCCCTGCATGTGTGATGGCAGGAGTTGACAGCTTCTGCAGCAGCTTGAGGTCAGCTGGGTTTCTTGCCTGTTGCCACTTCAGACAGTGCAGTGATGAAAGGAGCTGTAAATCAAGCACGTCCCTTTCCTGTCCTGTAGACTGAGATAAAAAGCAACATGCATCAGCTCTCTTGTTATCTGCTTTTGCCTCCCGTATAGGCATTTGTGTAAAGTAAACCATTTTTCCCTTTCCTTCCTCTCCCTTTGTGTCGGAACACAGCCTCCCTGCTTTCCCTGCTCTGGAGGGACCAGCCACTCTTTCCTTGTGTTGGTTAAATACAGACTGTGACAGGCTCTAACTATAACTGTGCCTGGCCAGCTCCTGCCACACTCTAGGCAGAAATACAAGTTCATACATCACCTGGCACATAGGATGGGACTCCCTGGGGACTTGGGGGGTGGGAAGGTGGCAACCCCGCACTGGAAGCAACCTGTGCAGTGTGGCAGTGTACCTGCTAGCCAGCCAGGGAGCTGGAAATACACCCTTACTCTGGAGGAGGCTTCCTTGGTGGCCAGGGCCTGAGGTGTTGGGAAGCCACTGACTCCAGCGCTGTTGTCCATGCTACTGTTGGGTGCTGGCATGCTATTGGTATGGACAGGAAGCCCCATCTGCCAGGTTTTTCCCTCTGCTTTTAGAGATGTGATGCTGGTGGTCTCTGCAGGCTGGGACCTACATCCTTCCTCTTCTTGATAGTGCCTGGGCCACAGAGGGGTCTGCACACCTCTAGCATCCGCAGTGGGGATTTCACCTGTCAATGCGCTACCCTGCTCATCGCCACATCTGTGCCAACTTTTGTCTTGGTCATCCTCCAGCTCCTGCCCTTGATATGTTTGTATCCCATCCTGGCCATCAAGCCCCCATGTATTTCTGGGGCTGTCCTCCTCTAGGGTGGTGTTGGCAAGCTATCACATCCTCATTATCTTGCTGCTTATACAATTCAGCTGAGACCATCATGATCTTGCATTTCCTACTCTTGCCTGGCTTTAGCAGGATATTTTGTTTCAGATTTGAGCTGTGCCTCTTGCTGTGTCCAGCTGGAGTGGTGGAGAGATCTTGGATCTCATTTATTCCTACAAGCTGATTAAAATTTTTGAAGCCTTAGACAATTAATATCAAAATACAAATGTGTCTATGGACTTGGTCTGCTTGCATTTTTTTAAAAATAATGCTGATACAAGTGAGGGAAGCGAGAGAAAGGAATGTGGGAGTGACGAGGACTGTGGGCATGGATACTTTTGAAAGCTGGGATCAGTTTGACATGGAGGAGCCCAGCCATGCCTCCCTGAGGATATCCCAGCCTCTTGGATGCTCCTGGTGTCAGCTGCCAGTCACCCTTGTACCTCTGAAAAGTTCCAGGTTGCAAGCAACTTGGTGAAAAAGATCAGTAAGAGTCATTGGATGTGCTGGAATACTGCAAATGCCATATGCTGGAGCACACACTTGGGTGTGTCACAGCCTTTCTCCGCTCCATTACAGCACTCCTGGGCTGGATGCTCCTACTGATTGACTTTTTACTTTCTTCATCCACCTATTGCGTCTCTCCAAGTTGCTCCTTGAATGTAAACCAACCAGAGAAAATGTGATGGTTCATTTATGTAGGTGTTTTTGAAAGCAATGCTTTGTGCTGCAACCTATTTCAGCGTTATAAAGAGCTACTTGCTCTTTTTGAGAGTCAATTATCTGGCGCATGAGGTCAGTTTAAAAGTGAATAAAAACCAGGAGAGATACAAACATGATGGTTTGGTACGCACCTCCCTCTACACAGTTTTAATAACTGCCTAACTTCTTGCATTTTAACATTTTTTTAACTGATTATTGACTGCATAACTTGCTTTGTAGATTGTTCCCCTGAATTTTCTGAATGAGAAGCTCTCAACTGGAGATAACTGAAAAAGCATATGGTGAGCTTTCAGAGACTCATACAAAGCTCAGCCATTTCACAAACAATCATATGACAAAAGCACCATTTTAGAGGAAGAAATAAAAAAGAAATATGACCATTTTGAAGCAGAGCACTCATTGCAGCCTAAACATTCATGAGCTCTGTGTAATAAAAGCTGGTACTGCTTTTCTGGTATGTCCCACCCTACTTGCAGCTCAGCTCTTTTGCTTGGGGAGCAGTCTCACTAGTGAGGTCTTAGAGACTGTCAAGGGTGAGGGCAGTCTTGAGCTAAATTTAATATTCTTACTTAGTAATTTGAAAGTGAGCAGCAGAAATAAATAAATTACTGTTTTTTACTGCATGTGGCTTCTGGTTTAGAGCCTCTCACAGCAGGAAAACTATCCTGAGGTTGTTTGAATATGGTTTGAGGCTCCACATGTCTAGGGAAAGTCACTTCGCTCTTTGTCTGGAAACTGGCTAAAGCACCTTGCAGAAGGATAGGAAAAGATAAAATGTGCTCAGAAGAAGAAAGCTTCCTAGGGGGAGGGAGGCTTTGGCTCTGCCAAGAGAAACGTCTGAATGCTAATTGTAGGTCGGAGGAAGGGGGGCACAAACCATCAAGTTGCCTAGGAGGAGGCTTGGGGAAAAGGAGGGGGGGGGAATATTTGGGAAATACTGCCTTTGATTAACACAGACTTAATTGGAACGTAACAAAGAGATTAAAAAAAAAAGGTTTGGCAAGTTAAATCTTTCCAGTGCCATACATCTGAGGAAGCCAACGGCAGCCTATGGAGAGTCTGAATGAGCAATGTGGAAAATTCTAGGGGTGTGTAATTTTATCTGTGGGGTTATGACAGCCATCATTTTGAAACATGGTGACTATCAGAACTAATTAATTCTCCAAGCCCATAGGATGCATTAAGATAGAGCTGCAGCTGGTATGCTGAGGAATGCCGTGTGCCCGGGAGAGGCCATCGCTTTTATCAGTGTTAATGAGGGAGAAGGCACAGACAGCTGATCTAAACCCGAATGTGTTCATGATGCATACAGCTGATGGCAATGCAGACTGCCAGTCAAGGGGTGGTCTTAGCCATAGATTAGATCCTCATAGTGGCCTCTTCAGCTTTCTTTCATTCTTTCCCTTCTTTTTTTTTTTTTTTTTTTTTTTGGTTCTCAAAAGAGTCTTTCAGCTGGTGAAATTGTAAACAAAAGGCATTCTAGCTGAGGCCATGGTAGAGAGGGCTCTGCTAGGGAGACATGAGGAGAGTAGCGTGCGTGGTGCTAACTTGGACAATGTTATTTACTACAAGTTTTAAGGAGGTATTAGGTGGGGGAGCTGTAAGTCTGAGCTTATAATGAGCACAATGCTCTAAAAAACTACAAAATTAGGAGCTGCTCACAGGTACGTCTACTATCCTTTCACACTATAATAACATGTTGCTTAAAAAAATGAAAGTGATGCTCAAGCCATAGGTAAGGCCCCATGTCCTGTAGGTCCAGGAGGATATAGAACTGTATTCATAAGTGCCTGATTTGTGGGAAGCAACAAAGATGAAGATGCAGTGCTCCTGGGTGGCAGTGCCATGCGGGCGAAAGAAAGGACTTAGTAACCTGGACCTGGAAGTGTAGGTGGCATAAAGGAATTTTAAAGCCATCTTTGTGTCCCTGTCTCTGCTCTGTATCTCCTATATTGTAGTTTTTCATAGACCATGCATAGACTGTGGTCCCATGTTACTGCCAGCTAATGGTATAATAAATGCAGAATGTATTGCTCTGATACAAAATCCTAACTTTTTTTGAACACTGTGGCTCTCCCTCGTGATATACCACTCTTTGGAATAATTAAATCTCATATTTAGTGGAGTATAAGTATAACACATGTTCCTTGCACAGATTTGGAATAAAATGAATCACCGTTATGAGCTGCTGGATAAATACACCGAAATAAACTTGTAATTTGATTTAACATCTACTTGTTTGTGTAATGTCAGCATATAAGAAGCTTCAGCTTTAAGATGCAATCAAAGAATATTGGAAACTAGGAAAAAATAATGGGCTTACATAGTATGAGAAGATGGCTCAAATCGATCTTGATGGCAGTTCTCAAACAAACAGTTTATATATAGTGTTGCAGTTTATAAACGTTGAGGTGGGAAGGAGACTGGGGTTGTTTATACATGTGTCTTGTACTTCTGCAGTTCTGCTAAGGTTGCAGTGTGTAAGGCCCAAATACCAGAAAAACCCTGAGATTCCAGGAGCTGGGATGGACAGAGGGATGCAGAGCATAGATTTCTGGTGCTGTAAGTGTTACATCGATTTCACCAGCCCCATGGTAGAGAAGCAGGACAGACAGCGGCACATACATTTCAGATGTAACAGCTGGCAGCGATAAGACTGGGGACTTTTGGAAACTTCAGGCACTGTAGGGTAAGTGAGCTTATGGAGTCAAGAGAAGTGGCAGAGGCTGTGTTTTTACTGCAGTGTTATTACTTACTGACTTCCATGCTCTAGAGAATACAGAGGGTTCACTGTAATTTTGGCCTATGTAGAGCTTGTATGCTTTCATACTAATGCTTTTGTTTTGACTAGTCAGACTTAAACAAAGTTAGCTTAATATAATTAATAATTTACTGGTAATAGAACTGAATGGCAGGTAATGATGTGGAGCAATCATCCTTTGCTCTTTTTTCTCCCCTCCCTTTTAAATGCAGCCTTTATAACATCACCCAAATATGTGTGTTTATGGCTATAGTAAATTGATTTCAGCCAATTATGTTGTCCAGGAAAAGCCATCCCAAAATTTGTTTGAGAAACAAAATCACGCAGAAGATAAGCTGACACAATTTCCACAAATAAAATAACACAGTGTTTTCTTTCATTGGCTTCCTCCTTATGATACGTGAACTTGCCATGGTTTACATTGGGCTAAAGGGCTCTGTTAAGTGCAGTGCTAGATGGCTAGCACAGTGTGGGTATGTGGCACGAAAATCCCTAAGCTGTCACCCAAGGGTGGGCAACAAGTTGCCCACGGGGGCCTCTGATATACGTGGGAAGAGCCAGGTGCGTGGCTGCCTGGTGCGTGCTAGCGGGCTGCAGCCCAACAAAGGTTGCAAACCGCTGCCCTAAGGAGTAGAGCAGGACTTGGGATGAGGAAGCTCAGGCTGTGTTTTTGGTTCCATTGCTTAAAGATGCTGACAGGCTGCTCTCCCTTCTGCCTTGGCTACATCTTCTCTCCTTTCTGCCTTTCTATAGTTTGCCTGCCTTTCACTATGGGTGTGTGTCAGTGCCTCCAAAAGTGACACCTGGGCGAGGATGGTTCCAATACAAGAATAAAATGTAGTTTTCCCACCTGCATCCTTCATCCCTCTTCAGCACGTGCATTTTTTTTCTTAAATCTTTCTTGCCGCAGCCTGCTGGGGAGGAGAGAGACAAGGGTGGGTTTTCTCCTTGGCATCTCCTGGGTCCGTCTTGCCCTGTTCTGGGGCAGTCTGCAGCGGGGTCAGAGGCGGGGGGCGAGCAGGGGTCCCCGGGAGGGAGCACACAGTCCCCCACGGAGGGACCTATCTCCGAGCCCCGGACCCTCCCCGCGGGACCACCGGAGGGCAGCAGAGCCAAAGCCACGGCTTCAATCCCCCCAGATCCGCAGGCAGCAGCACCTGGAAGGGGCTCCTCGGTCACCCTGACCCTCTGCGAGTGCCGTGAGGGTCCCGACGTGGGGAACCCCACCGCCACCCAGAGGAGACGCGCCGGGGTGTGGAAGTGTGAGCACGTTTACATGATGGGGGTGTACCGATTTCCTAAAAGTCGTCTGAGGGCATGTGGGTATAAATGAATGCATAAAAGCAAATACATAAAACATTTATGAAAAGAAATTGTATGCAAAAGCATATAAAATAGAAAATCAAATCTATGAAATCTATAAAATGAAATATAAAAATATATAAAATTCAATATATAAAATGTGATTATGATAGTATTAAAATGGTGCATGGTTTTTATGCAGTTGGAGAAGTTTGGAAGCATTCATCTAGTTGCAGAGGGTACATAGGACATGAGGTAGAGGGGAGAGGATGCATCCAGATACCTGCACAAACATGCACTGCAGCTCAAGAACTGAGCACCCAGGGAACTATTCCCTTTCCCCTGAAACCCACTAAGTAAGTGTTATATGTACACTATGAAGAAAAAAAAAATCAGAGTGGTTTCAAATACACAGGAGCATCTACTGAACTTCTATCTAAAAGAATCTGCTTTGTACCTTGTATGTTGAAGACCAACCTTCACCAGAAAGTTTACTCTTTTCTTACTATGATGAAATAAACAACAAGGATTCCTTCTGATTACACACAAGCTATGGTGAAATGTCTATACTTTGTGTTAAACACACTGGAAAGTCTCAATAGGGATAAAAATGTAAAGTTACTGTAACTAGCAATGAGATTAGACTGAGTACGTATGTGCAGAAAAACCTCTTGAAGGGCTCACAAGTGTAGCAAGGCTCTGTACCGAATTAGGAAGGTACTTTGGAAGAACCATGCAAAGTCCTCATCTACAAACATAGCTTAAGTCTTGGATATGTCCATGTAAAAAAAAATAAAGCTACAGTTTTGAAAGTTTTGATGAAAAAGTCAAGTATTTAGAAGTATGAAGAGTCCAGAATTAAATGCCCTCCCCAAGAGGATGATTTGGTTTAGCAATTAGAGCCAGTAACATGTTTATCTAAAAAGATAAAAACTAGATTATGTCGGGGCTATAAATTAGAAAGTTTCTAAATTTCGAGTGTTTAATTTCTTTTGAAATTGTGGTTGTTTGTTTTTTTGGGTTTTTCTTTTGGAGATGTAATCACCTAACTTACAAAAAAACCCCCACAAAACCAACAAAAAACCCACAAAAATACCCCACTACAAAAAAGAAACCCAAAAGATCAAACCCACCTATAAATGAGAGCTCTAATACAGTGTGGTTTTTTTTTTTTAATTCATTGAGCTTATAAGCAACAGAAACAAGGTCTGATGATGAGAAACTCTAAGCAGGAGCAATGTTAACTCTGATCCTGGTAACTTCATTTATATTTGCAGATGTATCTTTACCTGGCACTGCCAGAGAGTCTTCCAAGGCTCTCACCCAGAGCTATGACTTTGTGATTGCAGAATGTATTTTAATATCATTTAGCATGAACAATGTTATAGCGGTGTAAAAATAGACCCTCCCGTATTCACACACTCTTTAGCATCCTCTTCTTGTGTATCGTCAATGACATTAAACCAGCTGGAATCCAAAAGTCCCTGCAGCCCTGATGAGTTGTACCATGTATGTGTCCACACATGATAAATGCTGACTAGCTGTGTGTAGTTATTTAGGGATAAGGAACAGTGCTATAGGACAATGCAATTAAAACTTCAGCTTTTTTTGTTTGCTTTTAGATTTTGACATATAGATGTGAAATGATGTAAAAACTTCAGATATCAGTTTAGGAAGTAACATTTTTGCAGAACAACACTATGGCATAAATTTATGAGCCTCACCATGTTCAATAGCATTAATATGATAAAGTGAATTAAATGCTAGCTTCTTGCTTGACCTCTGCTTCCTGTGAGAAGATCAAATAGATAATTAAAAATGTGGCCCAAGTATTTTAATGACAGAAATTTTTTTCAGTCTTCTTCTGATTGTGATGTCCAGTTCTGATCACCCCAAACCGCAAAGGATATAGAAGGATTTGGAAGGATCTGGAAAATGAAAATGGTAATGATTACAAAAATAAGAAGTGATAAATGCCTGTGTAGATTAGATAGAAGACTAAAAAGATATAATGAATAGAGGTATTCTGAAGAGTGTAGAGAGGGTAAATGGGAAATTCTTAT
The DNA here is from genome assembly GCA_013400335.1 of Eurystomus gularis. NCBI lineage: Eukaryota > Metazoa > Chordata > Aves > Coraciiformes > Coraciidae > Eurystomus > Eurystomus gularis. The sequence goes on from VZZY01015872.1 coordinate 142,636, forward strand.
ATTTTCTTTTATTGTAGTTCTACCTTAAGAGAATGTTTGAATGAATTAGCTTTAATAAAAGACAAAAGAAAGTGTATTTCTTTGTAAATAAGAGGTTAAAAAGATTCTAGTCTTCTATGCTAGTGCAACTTCTTATTTTCTTATTGTCTAATTGTAGGTAGGTGAGTCTTCATATCTCTTAGAAATTTCTGGTTGAGAGGAACAAGGAAGAAACCTGTTTCACAGACTTCCTATGCAGCAGTTAGCTGGAATCTCTAAGAAGCAAACTCTTCTTTCTTGTAGAAAATGTTTCGATTTTGAACAGCTTTGTTTTGTTCCAACTCAGAATGTAAGTATTCATAGGCCAAGTTGAAGACATTTGACTGCAGAAAAAATGAAAACGTTCACCTTTTCCTACCTTGCCTGCTGGGTAAAGAATCTGCCTGGCACACCAAACCCCTCAGAGATGTAGTAGCTTGTCTCAAACTCTGCCAAGGAACAGAAAGGCTTGAAGCAATTCAGGTGTCTAAACATAGGCATCTAGTTCCTCTTTAGATGCCTTTGGATGTTATGTGGCCTTCTGGAGTACCACCTTGCCACCACGTGGGAAACCATGAGGCATCTAAAACAGTCCTAGCCAACTAAAACACACCCTATGGACATAAGGACTCCAAGTTCCAGAGGCCTGGGCCTAGGATGACCACAGATATCTCCTTTCCAAGTCCCTGTTAAGACAAATTCTACGGAATTACAATTTTTAAGATGTAGTCTTTCTCACTTGTTTGGCTTCAGTGGATCCCTAAGTTGGGAAGCACGGGCTGCCTGAAGGTTCTGAGAGCTGCAGAGGAAATGATGTTCTGCGGGAAAATCAAACGGATGCCTCAAAATCGATACCTTCTCCCAGAAGTGGTGTTTTGGAACCCAGGCTTCTTATTGGGAAATCAATATAATGGAAAAATCACAACTGGTTGTTCATCTGATGCAGGCTTCAGTCAGAGGGTAGAGTAGATACTCATCTGTTCCCATCAACCACCGCTGAGTATCTCAGGAGATGTTATGATGCAAGTTTTCTGTCTGAGATCCAGCTCTTACTGGCTTGGCACTCTCAGCTGTGACTAGTTTTTCAAAAGAGCTCAGTTCCCATTGTGACTATTATGACTAGGTTCTCAAAAGATTTCGGCACACTGAGTGCTGAGCTCCTTTGAAAGCCTCCTAATAATTATTTAGGTGAGTAAATAGCATCTGAGTCTGGTTGTAAAAGCTGACTCTTTCTAGATCTTCTTACCACAAAGCTATGTATATTACCAACCTTAAATTTCCCTGTCTGTGATTTTCCTTTATATGTTCTCAGCATTTGAGCTGCTTTAAATTTTCGTTGAAATTGTTCAATGAAAATAGTAGAGCAGCTACAGGTTGCACTTGGGAGTACTATTGTTAGTTCAGGATCACTGCAATGCAGCCTTTTTCCATTGAAGGATCTATCATGTTAAAACTTGCGTGCTGTTATTGAGCAAAGTTTCCAGATCTACTGATAAGTAATGAGAGGAGATACGGTAGAAGAGTGAGGGTGAATTCTTCAGCTAGTGTTATACATCAAGACCTAAAACCTAGGGAGAAACAGACTGTGCTGATGACAGTCTTGCACCCAAGAACAGAAGCCGTGAGGACAGCAGCGAAGATTTTAAGCACTGTGTCTGTTACAAAGTTGAATTTGACTAATTCCTGTCACAGTGCTTAAGAGGCAAAATGCCCAAATTTGTATTCTTGGCAAAACTCCTGAGTGAAGACATTATTCTGGGTTTAACCCTTCATGTATATGAAAATGCAAGAGCATAGCAACAACCATGCCATATAAAATAAAAGGCCCATTTAGTCTGGTATCCTCTTCCTGACATTGCCTGATACTGGATGTCTAGCAAAAGAGTATAAGAAACAGATCAAATGTAGAATAATTTTTTTAAAGTACTTCTCCAGAATTCCACCTGTAACCAGGTATTTTCACTCGGTTTATATTCTTTCTTTCGCCTCCGTAGCATCTTGCGGCAGTGACTTCCACAGTGTAGTTGCACGCTGTATGAAAAAGCCTGTCTCTTTTATTTCAAACCTCCTGTCACACACTGTGGTTGCATGTCTGTACGTGTTTGGCTGTGAGAAATAAGCTAATACTCTCCTCGTGACTTTGTGGAATTGTATCATACCACTCTACTCTCTGTCCCCTGTATTTTTATTCCAGGTACAAGGATTGTAGTTTATTCTGTTTCTCCTCCAAGGTGAGTATTTTTAGACCTCTGACCCAAGTTTTGCCCTTTTCTGAGAGAAAACTTTTTGCTCATTTCTGTTGCTTTGGAAGTGGGATGAGCCGAGTTGCTTACAGCATTCAAGATATTTGTGCCTCATAGATTTCTGTTGCTATATACTGGTATTTTTTCTGTTTCGTTCTCAATTCTCCTTAAAATTCTTAGCATTGTATAATACTTTTCTGCCTACTCTTGAACCACTGAGCTGATGTTTCACAGAGGGAGCCATAAGGCTCTCGGATCTTTTTGTGAAGTACAAATACTGACTTAAAGACCATGCTTGGGTCATGGTTATTTTTTCCACGTGAGTGTGTGGATTAATGCAGGGTTTCCTTTGCTGCTTATTCCCTCTGACTTGCTGTGAAATCCTTTTCCAACTTTCCACTCAATTGGCCTTACAATTGACCTCCCCAAACATTTTTGCAACGTGATATGTTTTGTTGCCTCATTATTAACCCCATTTTCACCTATGCATTCATTATAGTCATGCATCTCACTTCCTTGTCAGTATTTTCTCTCTGATGTGAAAAACTGGCAATCTATTCCTTTCCTTTATTTCCCATGTTTCAGTCAGTTAATAATCCACTGGAGGAACTTTATTCCATATGCACCTGATTTCTTTCAGAGGCTTTTGTGAAGGGCTATTACGCTCAGCGGCCTAGATGGCTGGGTCACATAAATGGGCAGGCGTAGGTCTGATGAAGTTTGGGGGTCTACACCCCTTGGAGGGGCAGACTATCTTAACAAAGTCACAAGTCTTTAATCATCTATTCCTATTCTAGCAAGTGCTGTGTAAGAAAAATCTATCTCAGTTTCTTGGCCAATATGCCTTGGACGTGTCATCATTTTGCCATAAAAAATTTCATTTTTCATCTATCATTTCTTTGTCCAAAAGCAAGATGTGGGTGCAGGCTTATACATGACTTATTTTTAAGGCAGGGAAATTAAAAGTTGTTTGGTCACTTGGCACTCCTGCAGAACTAAAAAAATATGGTAGTGATATAAAGTGAAATATTTATTATTTTTGCTTAAAGTTGAGTAAGAATATCTAAACTATATTTTGCTGGTTTTTATGAAAAGCCTGTCCAGTGAGCAGCATACTGTTCTATCATTTGAAAGTAAAGGTTGCACAATAGACAGAGTTACAGTATTATTTTAAGCAGTCTTTGAATAATTTGTTTTCTGACTGGCTTGCTGTTATAACCTCATGATGCCCCTGGTGTAATGTCTTAGATCAGTTGGAAATTAGATACCTGCACAGAGCTGAAAACTTAATCTGGAGAACATCAAATATAAAATCTCAAACGTATTTGGAGTGAGGCTGCTCTATATATTACATACAAGGAAATGTGCTTTGAGACAATGTTGTGGAAGTTGTATTTTCTTCTTTCTATTATTTAAACCACTTGAGCTTGTCTCTCAAACTTAATAACACCATGAAGATCCCTTGGTGAAACTACAGTTTATGATACCAGATAGAGTATATTTTATCCTCTCTTTCCTAAATTATTATTTGTCAGCAAGTGCTGCAGATTACTTTTCCGTAAATGCCTTCCATGTGATAGATGCACTGAGATGTTTTGTCTCTTAGACCCTTGGTCATGCAGAGACCTTTACAGAAGTATTCAGAAATCTCTCTCATTCTGATTATTGCTGATGTCAGATATGGTTTGGGGTTTGTTCTCTTTACTGAGTTAATGCTTAGGAAGTGCTTGGACACATGGTCATATAAATTAAAAACTCAACTGAGTGCTGCTGAAGACATGGATGCCCGGAGTCACAAAGTTTTCGGGTGCATCTTTGCCTTGCTCCCTCTGTGCAGGAGAAGCAGTGAGACCCTCATAAGCACCACACACACCTGGCCACCTCAGTTCCTGCATGCACCCACCTTTTGTCCCAAGACCTGGGGATCCCTTCACTCTCTTGATCTGTGGATGCCTGGAAGCACTGCCAGCCTGGCAGGAGCAGAGCAAAGCCTGAAAAGGGGTGAAGCATCCATTTATAAGCCTGCTGTGCTTAACTGGCTTGAGTAACCTGATGGAGAGGTGAACAGATCTCTCTCTGTCCTTCATAAATGTTTGCCAGGCCTGTATTAGTGTTTATGTTGTGGTGCTAATGATATTGTAGTTCTTGCCTGCCACCACGAGTAAAACTGCTCTTCCCTACCTATAGTGCAAAGCAGTGTGATCTGCGCCAAATTCAGGATGTATGTGGTTCATAGATGCCACATATGTTTTCATTTGCACGTCAGGGGTGTTGCTGGTACCACTTGCCTTCTTTTGAACAGCCCAGTCAGAGCAGTCATTTGGGAAATGGGGGATTTAACCTCTCCTTGGTTGTTTTTCCATCATTTCTTTCCTGAAAAATGTGTCACTAGCCCTGGGACAGGGTATACTGCTGTGTTGAAAAACTGTGTTCCTAAAAGGTACTGCTGGCTATGAGTGGGACTTAGTGCTGTGCCAGAGGATTTAGGGTGACGACTGTGAGGACTGGTCTTTAACTTCTGCCCAAGTTGTACTTTGTGGCTTTAGACCTTTTGCAGATTGGGGCTTAGGTGAGTGTTTGAAGTATGATTGGACAAGATGGCATATTTCACTTAATCTGTTTTGTGGGTTGTTATCAAGGAGATGTTAACGATGTCAAAGGTGAATTTATCAGGTAGGTTGAATACTGTATTCCTTGCAGCCCAAGAAGTGGTTTCGTGCCAGCAGCGAGTAGAGAAACTGCCCTTGAATACAGCCAAAATTTTTTTGGAGCAAGGGGAGAAAAACTGTGATTTGTGACTTAAGGAGGTATTTCCAAAACCTAGTCAGCTAGAAAAAGAGCCATTTAGTTGTAAGAAAAGGAAAGATTTTTCTGAAGTTTGTTAAAAAGGGAGAATAGGCGGTTGGCTTTGTGTCCAGTTGGCCTAGAGATGTCACAGGTAGGACTACAAACATAATTAGTGTTGGATCCATTCCACTTAAAATCAATGGTCAAACACAAAGCCACAGAGTGCTGTGATGCAGCACAGGATGGATCTGGGAAGAAATCTTATTGCAGACTTAAGTACTTTTATCCCTATATGGCCCTTCTTGCAGCAAGACTCTTGTGAAACTTGGAAATTCCTCAGCCAGACAAAAGCTACAAGAAAACTGGGAACTGTTACTGTCTAATTTCAGTCTTGGCTAGATCTTCTTTATTAAAACTCTGTTTTCTCTGTGTATAGAGATTAAAACGTGTAAATAATGTAATTCATCAGAATGTGAAAATTCTCTGATAATTACAGGGTTGGGAGTCAGACTAAGCAGGATGAATGTGGAAAATACAATTTACACCCTGCTGAATGGGAGGTCCAGCAGCACTATTGCTTCCTCTTGAGTGACAGAGTTACATGTTTTGGTGTTAAGGACGTCAAATTCATACTCTGTCAACCTGTGTGGTACAGATCACTGTAAATCCCTCTCTAAACTTCCATTTAAAAAGAAGTACTGGAGTCTGTCCATAAAAGCTAACATTCTGTTTCTCCCCCTAGTGATAAATTACCGTAACATTTGATAAACACAGTATGCCATAAGAGGGAATATCAACCACTGTTATCAAAAGTTAATTTTCTAATCTAAATATTCATTTGGATCATTAGAGCTATTAAATACTGTGTCAGTATTTAAGGAGCTGGCTGTGCCTAAGTGCTAGAAGGAGCCTGAAAAGAATCATATCCTGTCAAGATAAATGATTGAACTGTTCAATGAACTCTTTGACTGGCATTGGTTCCAGTCATGCCAGCTGAAGCTCAATTCCTCTTTGTCTGTGTGGTCTTGTTTTCACCTTGCCTGTGGGGTGAAAGCAGTTTGATGTGACCTCCTTGCAGACGGAGGCATGAGCCTAACCTCTATTTACACCCTGTCATAATAGGGAGCTGGCAAACACCGCCGCTTGCTGCCACTCTCCTCATTTTCTCTGCTTTTTTTGTCAAATAGTTAGAAGTTGCGTGTTCTAATAATAATCTAATTAGCATAGTGGGCTTATAACATCTTGTTTATGTTGTCTACTGTTTTTCAAACAAAAAGAAGTGGAGAAAATATAGTCCTTTGGACAGCTTAAGTACTGCCTTAGGGACTGCCTATGAAGCGTAGCAATAAGGTAACTGAGTGATGTATGTACCGTTTTGTCATTTTGAAATTAAAATTTGAGATGTGAACAAATTCTATTGTGTACCAAGTCTGAGGCTTGGACTTTAACTTGAAAGTTGATGTACAATGCCCTATACCTGGTTTATTTTTCGGCATTCATCAAAACTTCTCCTAACAAGCTGAGTGTTTTGATAGCGTTGTATGTTTTCACTGACTCTAAACTCATTTATTTTCTGTAACAGTAAAACTGTTGTTCAGCCCTTCTTCTTTAGGGTTAGATTTCCGATGCCACCTACCACCTCCCCCTTCCTCCCTCCCTTCCCCTCTGCTTCATTGCTATTTCTTGGGCCAGACCTGGAATGGCAAAGCAGCAAAGTTCCCCAAGATCTCTGAATGCAGCACTCTGATAGTGGTTGCCCTGGGGCACCCAGGCTCCTACAGAGCTCAGTGGGAAACATGCATCTCCCCTGGGAAATGGAAAGGAGGAAAGACTTGCTGGGGACTCTTACTTCTGGAAGATAACTACAGGTTTTAGGATTTTCAGGTGAAGTGGGATACTGCAGGTCCACTTGTATGTGTTGCTGCATTAACGTGGAACAGAGCCCTGTTTAACTCTACAGTAGCTGCCTCCTGACAGTGATTTATCACCGTAGTGTGTAACAAGTTTGTGACCTACAGCAGTGACTGATAGCCACCCTAGACTTCACAAAGGGAAAGAAAAGAAGCCTTATTTATAACTACAAAAAGAAGAGATGATTTTTAAAATAAAGAAAGAAAGGAAAAAGACCCTGATGAATCTCCTTTGTGTTTTGAGGGATCATTTCTATTTATACAAGGACATAGGTTATAAGTAGAACCACAGTATGTGTACCATTCTTTTATTGCTGCATTAAAAGGAAACAAGATGCAAATGAAATGGTACAATGTGGAGAGACAGCTAGAAACCTGTCGCATAATATACGCAAATATAATTTTGGAAAAGAAAGAGTTCCCTTGTAAATAATATATATATTTTTTTAATCCCATATTTTTAATCTGTTCAGTCTGTAATTCAGATTGCTAGGGTATTTTAAAAGTAAATTCTGACATAAGCAGGGGGAATAGGGGCTAGCTAAGTTCATTGGATGCCCTCTTGAGCAATTATACATGTGTACATACCATGTGGGAGATCTAGTGACAGTTGTGTCAAAGTGCTGCTGTATCTGTGCAGGAAGTTGAAGAAAGCCCCTAAATTTGAGGCTGTGGAGAAGACACTAAATCAGGTTGCATCAAAGGGTAAAATTCATTGCTCTCTCAGGGTGCTCCTGGAAATGGAGGAGATGGGTGGGCGAAATCTTTAGTAGCACTCAGAGGGAACCTTAACAACTCCTTCTCCGGCGTGCCTGATCTCTGCCCTTGAGGCCTAGGAGATGGTTAGTGATTTAGATGGTCACATGTCTGATCAATGACATCAGCAGAAGGTCTCTCTTCATATCTCTTTCTACATCAAAACACCTCAGAGGGGAAAACTTCCACTTCTCTCCCTTGTCTTCCTTTGTCTTGTTTGTATTAATCCTGGAAGGCAAAAATATCCAAATTCGGTTATAAATTTTAATCCTGTTTTAGACCTGCTGCCACGTAGGCTGGTAAGGATCTGGATGCTCTGTAATACTTCACTTTTTTGGTCCGATTATTGCTTCTGCCACCATGGGCCATCAGTGGCATGAGCTTTGGGAAACCGGCACTTCTGCTGTGCAATTATCATGCTGTACTAGTCCTCTGTGACTCGTAAGTGATACGAGGGATATCTGAAGGCTGTTGTAAATGGGTGTACTTGTATTGGAACTAGTTAGATACCTTCAGGAAGTGTTTCTTCTTTCCTGTGAGATGGTATTCAGTTACAACAAAGCCTGTTTTCAGGAAAAGACAAATTATTGAAACTGCCTGTTTCAATGTTTTCTATATGAAAATTTTCATTTTTCTGGCTTGGGACACATGAGATTATCAAAATAAAACATTTCAGCTGACCTTCCCCTTCCTTCTCTCTCCTGGGCTATTGATTTGCATGCCTTTTCAGGGTTTTGGCTTTTGGATCCTTGGGTAGGCAGAGGAGGGCTGCTTAGACCAACTCTCACACCCAGTGGTGTGGTTTCAAGGGCTCACAACAGTGAGGCAAAGCCTTGTGGTACGTTACCTTAGCCACCTTCTGGTCCCTGAGCAAGGCGCTGGCATGTGGCAGCTGCCGCAGAAGCTTATGGCAAAGAAGTCACTTGCTAAAGACCCTTCCCAGACCAGCTTTGTATGCACAGCAAAGCCTTTTTACTTGCGCTTTCCTCGGTGGCTCGGGATTTGTCCCTACGCTGTGACAAGCTTCGTGCTTCCAGGGGCTGCTTGGTTTCAGGGTAAGCCGTGAACTTAGAGCACCGATTGCATTAATTGTTTTCACGCCAGCATATTTCCATTGTGGCTGCCATTATAGTTGTGTAATGTTTCTTCTCTCTCTTCTTTCATGGCTTTCTTTGCCTTGACAGGCTCAGTCAGATTCCCTCATTCACATCTGCTAATGTGAGGGCTGAATAGAATAAATCTATGCAATGATGGCTTCAGAAAAGAGGGGAGAAGGGTGGGGGGAGAGGGAGCTGTCTCAAAAAATAATTTCTACTTAATAGGTGGGATTTCAATAGACAATTTCAGTTAGTTTGTCCAAGGCAAGATGGTTATGGTATGAATGGTAACAGGGCCCCAAATCCCAAAGTCTTGTGTCCCCCACTCCCCAAGACTTTTTTTCCCCTAACTTAAAAGTCACCCAAGCGAAGGAATAGACAATGCACAGATTACTTTATTTGGCTTCATCAGGTTTGCCAGGAGAGGAGAGTGCTGCCAAGCTCCTCAAGACAAGCCATGCTGGGTGCTTGCCCTTGTGCCAACGTGAAGACAAAAAAAAATCAGGAGCCTTGAAAAGAAGCTGGTGCAGCACATGGCTCTTTCCCACTCCTCACAAATGATGGCTGTTGTGCTCGTTAACCTCTTCTGGGGCTCAGTCAGTTCACGCTGTGCAGCAGCAGAGAGCTGAATGAAATAAAAGGCTTGCAAGACCCATAGAAACGCCATAACTCCTTCATTCCCAACGCACACGCAAAGGCTGCCTTCCTCACAGAATACCAAGTGCCTCTCGTCAAACTCTTAATAAGTCAATCCCGGCTCCATGTGGCGGTGACAGCTCAGATTCCAGCACAGGCGCGTGGGGCCAAGCCCGGCTCCTGATTTACCCCACTGGCTTTGGCAAGCCACCTCGGGCTCGTGCTTGGCTTTGCTCTGATGACATGCTCAAAAGAGCATTTTCTCACTGGGTCTTCTGCAAGCAGAGGTTCAGCTTGGTTAGACTAGCCTGGTTTCTGTGTGTAGGCTAGTCCTGCTCGGATCTTTAGCAGGGCTCTAAAAGGAGATGCGTAATGAGACTTTAGCTTAAAAGATCGTTAAATAACTGTAACTCCATAACATCACTTATTAAAAATTTCTTTTTTATCCAAGTGGCTATGGCTCTGATAAATGAAAGAGAATCTCCTCTTTGTGGTTATAAATGAACAAAGAGGACTGTACAAGCTGATCCAAGGCCCACAGAAATGAAAGAAAAACCAAAGACTTCAAGGCACTTCAAATGTAGGCTCTTCTAACTAGTAGCCTTTGATTTTAGGGATTTTTATCTCAAACTGAAGAGGACAAAGCTACTGTTTAAAATGAAGTACAAGCAGTTGAATGGCATGATTAACTCCCATTTGAGGTGTCAGGACTGTGGCACTGTGTGCCACAAACAGAGTAAGATATGAGCTGCAATATTCAAAAAAAAGAGGAGAAAATTTCAAACAAAACATAAAGCTAATTAGAAAAAACTCAGAAAATATAACAAGGATAAAATCTAAATAAAGTGGCAGTTCGAATGAAACAGGGAAACACATTGCACCACTGAATGTTTTCCATTAACATTTTTCGCCTGAGTTTAAACATTAAAAGGAAAACAGAAAAATAATAGATAGAAATTGCCACTGTGACAAAACATGTGTTAAAACACATGAAGTACGTTTAATTATGTAGTGTTTAATGCATTGCTTTGTGACCCCAAAATACAGTATCACCCATTGATTCTTAGATGTCACTGAGTGCAGAACAGAGAGCTGCTTTCCCTGCCTTATGAGTCTGTTGCCTTTCTGGATGATGTACTATTGCTGGAATCACTCTTTTCCTTTTTTACCTGCCCCAGGTCTGAATCACCATTGATTCACTGAATTCTGTGAGCCTGTGGATGGTGTTCCTTCTGTTAAGTAAATGACAATCTTGTTGTGCAGTCAGACTGAAGGAACTGTTCCCGTCATGCCTTGGTCAAGCTGAGAAAGCTCTCTAGGCTCACCATACAGTTAAAAATGAACCAGATCAGGAATTTTTATAATGGCAATTTCAACTACTATTTTAATAATCCTGTATATCATTAGAAGAAATGGTGTCAGAGAGCTTAAAAATTTTTGGACTTACCCTTGGAGAGTATCATTTAATTGAATTTATTTTTGTTTCAATTTAATTTAAATCTATGAATGTATGCGTGTTAGCCTACATAGCTGGTATGTGAAAACCAGAAAATGAAGCCTGGTTAGCAGAAGCAATAGCAAAATGGTATGAGTGTTTCTAAAGGACAAAAAGTGTGTGGTCTTCATTCAGATTTCAAACTGGTTTGACCTCATGTCATCCTACTGGCTTTAGTTATTGTCCTGATTTATGTTAGCACAGACAAGAGCAGGATTAGATATAAGTGTGGTAGTTCATTGTTTAGAAGAAATATATTTGTTTTCCATATTTTCTTCCAGAGAAGTTGACTTTAACAAAGTTATTTCAAATGTCTTAATTCTTTTAGAAAAAGGTGTACAGAACAATCTGAATGCCCATTTCATGCAGAATTCAGAATCAGAGATTTAGACAGAAAAAAGCATAGTTCTAGATCATTAGAAAGCATTTTTAGATGTATATCTTTTCTCAGTATTTCAACAATTAACATACATGAAAAGATGGATTTTATAAGTGAACTACAAATCTTACCAGCTGCAAATGCTGTGATGATACTTTTGATAAGCTGGACCCAATTAACCAGAAAATTATTTTAAAAGTGCTATATGCCTTTTCATGTGTACATCTCACAGAACATTGCACACCTGACTATGCTTATTCTTCTGAAGAGCAATGTTTTGAAAAGGGAATGATTTATTGCTTGTAAGCTGAATGTAAAATAAGGCTGTCTTAGCCTAGCTTATTTTTGGAGTTTTAATGTAGTTAGGGAAAAATTGCATCCTCACTTGTGTACAACTCTATGGACACTGGTGCTGGGTAGAGCCTGCTGAGCGTAGAATATGGCCCTTACTGTAAAGTCTCATATGGCTTAAAATTAGAAAGCAATATGAATAATATATATATCGCATTTGTGTTCATAACCTGATCTGATGAAACAGGGAACCAAAAACCACTTAGATCTATGTGGCGCTGGCTACCAGGAAGAGCCCACCAAAAATCAAACATAGTATTGATAGCATGTCGATAACATGTTGTAACAGGAAGATGGCATGAAGTTGACAGAGAAGAGTCCTGCTCAAAAGGCAAATGGGGGTAGAAAGAAAAGCTTCCACATCATGGAATTATTTCTGTTAACTGAACATGATGGAACCTGGTGTAGTAGCCACTGATGTCCTCTCTGATTAACTTTAGTGTGGGCAAAATAGAGCCAAGAGCTTCTAGACCAGAAGTTGCTCCCTTTTGCTGCCTCTATGTCTCTTGCTGACACTTCTGCAAGGTCTCTTCCAAAGGTGTTGTGATGCTGGATCAGGCCAATCTGATACTTGTCCTTAGCACTAGAGATATAGAAAGGTGTGAAGAGACAGGGCAGGAGACCAGTTGTGGAAGGTGGAAGGACTGGAGAGAGTGAAGGAGGGAAATGGGGAAGAGGAACTATGTGTATTGGCTTGGAGTTAGGTTTTGTGACCTCTGACTTGTGGTGTGGCCCATGTGAACAAAGGTTTGTGGAGTCCTGCTCTCAGACTGATGTAAGATAGTGATGAAAGGAAGTTTTCTGCTTGGCGGTATCTTGCATTCAGCGTTTTGTCCAAGAAGTTTACTGGAGAAATTGTATATGATAGTGTCTCAAAGATATGTCTCCCCAGATAATTATGCCTCTGGGGTTTATACCTCCATTCCTAATTTTGTAGGAATTTAAATGCTACATCAAACTATGCTGAGAACATTATTATTATGCAAAAGATGTGTAAGAGTCAAGAAACACTGAAACCAAATAATCTTCAGCCATCTCCTGCCGTATATGTGTTATCATACAGCTTTTAATTGAAGAACTGCACACTGGTTTGCAACAGAGTCTCACTGCAAAGTGAACATGGCACTGAAAAAATATTTTTAAAAACACTTTAATGATTTTTCTTGTTTCTAAAATAATAAAGTAGAGATTTAATAAATAGATGGACTAGAAGCCTTGCTTATATGTTGTTTAGTGTGGATGTATGTGTTTAATATGAAGAAACCGTATGAACATTCCTCCAGACACACAGCTGAGCTACTCCTCAGCTAACCACAGTGGTTACTCCTGCCAAGTAGCTATAGCAAGCCCATCACTGTAGCAACGTGGCCTCCTCATGACAGAAGAAATGATCATTTATCCAGCTTCTGCCTGAACTTTGGAGTTTACATTGCATTTTGTGCTGCTGAAGCATAGGTGATTTTAGTGTCTGAAGCAGCAAGTTAGCAGCAAACTCTGCAGTGACCTGCAACCATTGCCTGCAGGGAAGAGACAACTTCACTGTCAATCACTAAACTTGAATTTGATATTGATAATGAAGTTTCCTAGAGATAATCCTCTCTGGCTTAAGAATTGTATGTAGGGAAGCATGGCCTCTAGCTCAGGGTGCCTGCTATGGTAAGAAAGGACAATGGATGTTCTACTATTTTGGAGTCCTTTGAGAACATGGTTTCTTGGAAAACAGGTGTTACAAAGATTTTGTGCCTGAACATTAGGAGGCAGACTGACTGAAACAGAGCTGCTGCAGGCACGGTGACTTCCTCATACAGTACAGTGTGCCAGGAATAAAAATGATTAAGAAAATAGGAATTAAATGTTCTGTTAGTGCTGCAATTCTCCAGAAATATGGGAAGTCTTAAATGATGCATCATTTTGTGCTTGCCAGCAGTGTGTCCCTGTAAAAGAGGACTGTAGAAAAGGTCTCATTTCTGTAGGCAGCAGTTAGCTCTGTATTCTGGTGTTAAATCTGGCAGAGTGGGCTAGGTGTGAAACTGTGCTGAGGAGTGTTGCACTAAATCTATAACAGAAACTAAGAAGATGAAGCATTTTTGAGTCAGGTGAGGTTAAATCTCTCATCTTCATGGGAGGAAAATAATTTTCTGAAGGTCTGGTCCTGACTGCAGCCCAGAGTTGAATGCCTCACATTGTCAAGTAGTTCAGAAATAAACCCAAAAAGCACAGCTAGACTTTGCCAATCCACAGAAGATATCCTCCTCAGAATTAAGTTTATATTAAAGGGCCAGCACTTTTCTGAAATGCAGTTGTGTTGGATTTGTAGTCAGGACATCCCCCGCAAAAACAGAGTGGCTAAGACAGAAAGAGAGATCTTGGTGTCAGAGCCCAGAGATGATAAAACTTGCACAGTTGTCAGAAAAAAGAAGCACAAGGTCCAACATGGGTAGAAAGCTACAAAAGTTGGGCTAGATGGGGTCAGCCTGTGAGAAGCAGGGCCTTGCAGCCAGAGGAGGTGAGAGCAATGCGGGTGTCCGCTGCCACTGCTCACATAGATGCTGTCCCAGTGGGTACTGCACTGCTCACTGGTGAGCAGGAGGACCTTGGTGCAAAACCACTGTATTGCCAGGGGCAGGACTCTGGCTGACAAAACTAAAGCCATTAGAAAAGGTAGGGGTTAAATCAGAGCGCCTTCTGATTGAAAGAAAGTTGAAAATATCTATTGAGTCTCCTTGCTGCATCATGATTCTGGAAACAATGTGGTAAGTAGCATCTCTTATGAAGAGAGAATTACTGGGTTATGTATGCTAATTAGGGCTCTGATAGACATCGTCTATTGATTTGTCTATCAGCCTTCTGATTAACATTCATATTTCTCCATGAAAGAAAGCACTGAAAAATAGATTGTGTCTTTTTTCCTGCTGTCAACTGCTGAGCAAAGAGAGGAAACTGTTGCTATGGGTTCTTGCCTGGCTCCTGGGTGTTTGTGCGTTCAGCTTTCCTGCTCTTAACTACTTGTAACAACACAACATGATTTTTTTTTTTTCTTCTCTGCCATGTTTACAAATGTTTCCATCAGCAGAGAAATCAAGCACAGTACTAACCTTAGTCTGCTTGTGATGGGTTATTAATCATGGGACACCCTGACAGAAAGTTCCTCAAGGCATTGTTGCTGGTGGAAAAAAAGCAAAAGCAGCCTACAATGCTTAGAAAATGATGAATTTAAATATAAAGCAATCGTTTATGAAGACAAGTACTAGTGTAGGAATAACTATTGCCAGCTTTATTTTGATCCTTAATTCTGAGATGCAAAGAGAAAGTAGTCCTTGCCCTCTTTGGCAACAGAGATTGGGAAAGTTCATTTCTGGTACTCATAACAAAAGAGGAGATATGGAAAATTATGACTTTTTTTTTGTCTTCCTTTTTGCCAGTACTACTTCAGAGGAAGCCTTCCCCTTTAAATAAAGAGTTCCCTTGCTGTCAGCTTATTTTTCTACATGATTTTAAATCTCTTCTATAGCAAAGAAAAATTAAATGGGCTTTTTCTAGTTCTATGACATTTGTAACAATGCAGGGAAGAAAAAAAGCCCATACAATGGGCAGACAAAGGATAGGTGGAAGAAACTTCAAAGAAGAATGATGTACAAAGGAAGACCAAATTCG
Source organism: Eurystomus gularis (assembly GCA_013400335.1). Lineage (NCBI taxonomy): Eukaryota > Metazoa > Chordata > Aves > Coraciiformes > Coraciidae > Eurystomus > Eurystomus gularis. Next base: position 157,962 of record VZZY01015872.1, read on the forward strand.
TAGGAAAAACAAGTTAATGGAAGAGGCAAAGACTCTGTCTGAAATTAAACCCTAGATAAACTGGGCCAAAAGACAAATCCTGCAAATGTAGATATGTTAATTGACTCATATTTGTGAAAGATGTGCTGTGTGGAGCCATGTTTTCCATCTTTACTTTGTCTTTCTTGAAAAGGCTACTGTCCTTTTTTCCCACTAGTATTTATCTATGCGATGGAAAGCTTTTTTTCAAATAGGATACCTTTATTAGAGAATTAAAATAGTCAGTCAATGAAGCATTGGCACTGTTACTGAGTCTGTGAGTGGTGGAGGCAGGAGAACATAAAAGAAAAAAGCTACGCTAATAGGCTGCAGTAACAAGATAACACCTATGTATTTAGCTACCCAGAAGATGCTTTTAACAAAATACATCATAAAGGGAAAAAACTACCTGTTTACTGGTAAAAGTCAGTGTTTGTTTTGTATCCTAGTTTTGCTCTTCTCCCATGATGAAATGAGTGCATGCATTACGTCACTACAACCCTCACTCCTCTTGCTGAGCTCTTGAACTGAAGCGCTGTGATTCAAGGGGCTTTGAAAAAGAGTTCCTGGCTTCCTCCACAGCCATGCCCATCCACCTCTTCAGAACTGTGTCAAAATGTAGATGTCTAATTGTAATTTCACCTGTGTTCTCACCTGCATCTATATTCCTTCTCTGCAAATGGAGGACAGGTGCTACTTGATGTTTGCTTAGAAGGAAGGAGTGCTCATCCTCTTTTCATGTCCATTGCACCCAATAACATCTCTTTAGTTCTTGTTCCCCTCTTCCCATCAGTGGGTAAGATTTTTAAAACGGCTTAGAAATGTAGAGTCCTAAATCTCAGAGATATTACTGAAATTTACATTTGTTAAATGCTTTGTTCAATTTTGAAATGGGACATAGACCATATAAGACATGCTTGTATCAACTCTACCACTACATCTCCAGAGATTATTTTCACAGTAATTGTGGATTGTGGATCAGCTGGGCTCCATTTCCACCTCTCTTCTCTTAGAGAAGGATAGGAGACACTACCGAATGAATCCAAAAAGTGGACATACTGAGTGCAAAGGGAGTTTTGATGCATCTAAAGCCTTAGTGTTGCAGTCCTTATCCTTTCTCACACACAGATGCATGGACACACACACATAGAAACAAGCCACCCCAAAATGGACTTGTCTGTCCTCACCCAAAGTGATGAGTTAAGACACATGAATTGAAAAAAAATTGAGGGACTGACCGACTGACAGTATGAAACTTCAGTTTACTCATGTTGAAAATACAGTGTATTTGTTAGTTCACAATAAATCATCTCATTGTCATGTAACAGAAAGCACAGAGAATGTTAGTCTACATAAACATCCAATTTGCCTACTTGTAATGAAAATTCTGTTCCCTGAGAACGCTGCTGCAGTTTTTTACATGCTCTCTTGCTCACATGTGCATGCTATATGAAAGGATGCTGTTTTCATAACTGAAAAATATCACCGGAGACTAGGCAGTTTTATTAAAAGTGTGTCTCCTGCTGGCAGTTTACATGTTTTGACAGCCTCTTGGAAAGCAGCAATAATCAACTGGAGGCCACACTGAATACAGCCTCAGTGATGCATGGCAGGAGCGGTGCAGACCCAGCTCTGCATCCCGCCCACACTTGCCCCCAGTGTGCTGGAGTGGAATACCAAGTGCAGCTCTGCATTCATTACCACCTAATTATCTGGCTCAACATCTTTCAAAGTAATTTTTCCTCATCACTAAACTCAGTCCAAATATTTTTATTTACCTATGCTGACAAGGTTTTCATATTCAAAAAAGTTTCATCTAATCCTGTCTTGACACTCTTGTGGCTCCAGTCTGAGCAGAGGCTGCACAAAGGTATTAGATTTGTGTTATTTGGGGACACCAGGGAGGTCTGCTTTCTGGTTGCTACCCATAGGTAATTTCGCAAAAAACAGAGTCAATTCTGGGCTCACTTCTCTATATCCAAGTATAATTTCAACTGTCACATACATAAAATTATTATTATTTTTTTTTCTCTAGAGTGAATCCTGGGCCATGGAGTAAAGTCAGTAAGAGTGTGACAGCACAGATCTATCACAGGGAACTGTAGATTAGCTTCTAAATGGACTTTTAAATATACAGGCTGTCATCTTTCCAGTGCTTAATTTATTAGAAATGAAACTATTAGAAGGTGGCATTTGGTAGTATGTTCTTTAACTACTACTTACAGGTGGACCATTTGAGTGTGAATGGGGAGATAACACAATGTTTATGTGTTGTGGTGGTTGGGTAAAATGAAATTTTCTTGCATTTTCTGGATTTACTACTGGTTTTGTAGATACTTATGCAGAAATTACAAATAATAACATCCCAAGAAATAATAGTGGAGGGGGTGGAAAGAGTTTTCAGAATAAGGATAACTTTTTCCATACAGCATGAGTTTCACAGAGCTGTATTTGTGATCCCTGGGATTAAAAAAAAAGAAAAAAAAAATACTAATTTATTATAGTGAGCTATAGTTTCAGAACTGCTGACAGCACAGCACTGGCATATTTTGGCTTTTGAATGTTGCTCAGTTTTTATCTACATGTGAACAGAGTGGACAGTGCTGGGTTAATTCAGCAGCAGAACAAATGCATATGTAACCTAAACATCATGGATATTGGTTGGAAAACAGGTGATAATGTAAAATAGCCAGATACATCCCTGAAATGTGTTATTCGGGGGATTTTCTTGGGAAGTCTAAATAACATCTTGGGTACCAGAAGGTTGGAAAGCAATAAGGATGGATAGAAGACTTTCTCCCCTCTGGAAAGCAGTCACCACAACATAGTAAAAAGCGCTTTTTTTCATTTTTAATGTATTCTAAAATGGATTTTTTTAAGTCTCTGCTCATCCAGACTCCAATAAATAGAGGTATGAAGGATGTACTGATACTACTCCGTGATTACCTCTAGACACCTCAATAAAATTTGCCACCCTGCATTGCATGCACAAAATATGGCTTTTGTATGATGTAGGTCAGAAAATAATGAAGATAGTACAAAAAATCATGACGTTTATAGGTCAGTGAACCTCAACTAGAAGAGTTTCCTACAAACTCATGTAACTGCCATGACCAAAATGAGAGGCTTATTTTTCCTCTAGTGAAAAGGAAACTCAAGGGAAACTTTCTACGCTGCACATGGCTTTATCACAGCCTGATTGCCTCTGCTGAGACCCAGAGCTATGCATGTCTTATGAGGAAGAGTCTCATTCACCGCTTCTGACTTCTGTTAACGAAACATCCTACCAAAGCCTTTCTTCAGGCTTCGACTTGTCTTTCATTTGTCCTTCACCTTGGTGCTATATCTAAATCCATCTGGTGCTCCTCTGTTATATCTCATGAAAGTAGACTGCTCTTTCTTGTCCTTGCTGTGGACAGGAAAATGTTTCTTTCACTTAGACCGTCACCTGCAGACTAATTTAATTTCTGTAGATTCATGAGTGTCTGTCCCATCAAGTGTATCTCCCTAGATCTTTCTATTGCACCTCACAGAAAATATCACCATAATCTTGAAGTAATTTCTGAAACTTTCCCATGTTTCAAGATCCTGCTTTTGCTTCTTATTTTCACTTTGTCCTCTACAGCATTCCCTTTTGTTGCACCTAGTCTTCTTTTAAAAAGCACCCAATGTCCCCTCCATTTTATTCAGTAATGCTGGTTGTGACAAATGGTTTATCTGTCTCCAGCTATACTTTTTTTCTGATAGTTTCTTTTTCCAGCTTTTCTTTGTTGAAATACTAGCTGAGAGTGAATGATCATTAAAATAATTCATATGCATGACAGCCTGCATACAGCTGGCCTGTGCAACTAAGAAATCTTACTGATGTTACCTGCATCTGTTTCTGTTAATCTCTTCAATATTTGTTCTTTTTTAAGGTGTGCTAGCTTAAGTAATACCAACTTGTTTGGACCAGACTCAGAGATAATAGTACCCAAGGGAGACTTGGTGTGAGATCCAGCCCTGAGTACTAATTTAGTATAAATTATAAAACTTCTGATAAATGTGAGCAAGTCTATACATTTTCAGAAGGAAATATGGGATAATTCCTGTTTGATAGCTGGTGCTCTCAGCAGGATGTCCTGCTCATCCTGGTGACAGGACAAGCAGCAAAGGGACAAACTGAAACACTTTAAATTGTCTGAAGATAAGTAAACATTTTTTTTTTTAATTGTGGGGGCTGCCCAGAGATATTGTGGCATGTCTGTCTGTGGTGATACCCAAGACCCATCCGGACACAATCCTGGGCAACCTGCTTCTGTGGAACCTGCTCGAGCAGAAAGCTGGACCAGCTTCGATTCAGTAATTCTGGGATGCCTTATGGCTGAAGCAGTGAATTAGCAAATTGATTATGAGACCAACGAGGAGCTTTCTGTCAAGATGGTTTCCCAAGCAAATAGCCAGGTTCTACAAAATCAAAGTTATTTGGAAAAAATATTTGTGCTTATTAAAATTGTTCAGTATTGCAACAAGAATATTTATAGGGCTTATTTCACTTTGAATTGTTTAATCAAAAAAATGGTCTCTGGATTTTTGAGCTAATGTCAATGCTAAATTTTAAGTATGTTTAAGGAAAGCAGCACCCAGTGGACTCTAGGTGGAGTGCCACACAGGAGATACCATTTCAGCTTGCATATACAGTCTCAGCTTTGGGAGCACCCATTCCCTAACAGACAGCTCTGGGAGATCCTTGGGGCATGCCTGACTGGACCCAGACTTACTTTGTGTTCAAAGCTTAGAAGAAATAACGTTGTTTACAAAGGACAGAGCTGTAGCTTTGCATCATCCAAACCCCTGATTTTTCATTTTCTCCAGAATTAACCTCTTGGGTAAATGTAAGCCTCTCTTTTCCTATTATTGCAGTACCTGTTGGTTGTCATTAACATCTCAGCAGCACAAGGCAGAGGGGTTGCTGTTTTGAAACCAGAAGTCTGAATGTCTTTTTGACATCTGACTGCATTGCTGGACTTTTATTTTAAATATCACTGTTGTTATTTTCTAGATACAACATCATGGAGCAAGTCTAATTCTTGCTTCAAAATACAGAAAAAACTTCATTTACATTTGCACAGATCATTCTTAAAGTAGTACTGGTGTTTCAGATGTGTTTTGACATGGTGAGAGCCTTGCATGACTTGCAGAAAGCTGTCTCCCTTTCCAGTTTGGTCCAGAGAGCCAATCATCATTGAGCCTAGCCATCTCATCACCAACAGCTCTAGTTTGAGAAATGAGCCCATGAATCAATGTTTGTTATTTAGTGCCTGTCATGTTCATTCCATACAGTGCTGGTTTTCCTCAAGGTGCCATAGTTCACTAAGTTAGATATTTTGTACAAATTCAAGTGCATTGTATCAACACAGCCTGTGCAGTAAAAAAGTGTGAGGTACTCTAGCAAACAATGTATCCTGTAGTGATATTCATTGAATAGCCTATTTTCTCAAGTGCGCAGAAATGTCCACTTTACTCCCCTTGTGCAGGGTAGGTCTCAATGTTTAGATTTCCAGGGTTCACACTGGAAAAGGCATTGAGGATATCACGTCCTACTGGATGGAGTCTTCTAAATGCTTTTGTGAATCTGTGCACAAGGAGGTGAATAAATAATAGAAGCTCTTTGTATAAACCAGGATATTTCTTTAGCTTTCTTGTCCTGATTTTTTGCATCTTAAATTGTAGGCAATGGATTGATTGATTGAAATATTATTTCTGGACAAAAACAGGAAACAAGCTAGCACTGGAGATAAAAAACACTTCCTCAACAAGTTGGTAAAGGAGATTGCAGAAGTCGTACCTTACACATTGTCATGAGATGTGTGCTTTACCTTTGTTTCTCAGTATTAGTTATCTACCTATTGATTTTAGTTTTCCTAGAAGTGATTCTTGCTATTTCTTCCACATTTACCTTGTAATTGATGCAGTAACACTTTGCTGGCTTAGAAACATACTCTTTAAAATGCAAGGTAAATCCAGAATGCAAACCTTCTGTGTGGATTTTTCTTAGCTATACGGTAAGTAAAAGAATAATAATATTCTGGGCAACAAAATATACATATTTAAATGTTTATTTTCTCCTTATTGATTCATAAGCGGTGAGTACTCTTAGTTGTGACACCTAAAAGCATGTACTACTTGTGTTCAGCATGTCAGTAGAAAACTTCATTAACATTTCTAAGATGTGAGTGTGGCATCATGTAAAAAAGTGCTTCAACAGTGATTACAAACTAACAAGAAAGCACCTTTCTTCATCTTGATGTGTTGTATGTGCTGAGTGTTTTGATTTAACTGCTTGGAAAAAAATTCTGTGCCTCTTTAACACGCTCTATTTGTAGTGTGCCATTTTAACATAGATTACTTAATGAAAACATCTCATAGCATTAGAGCTTTGCAAGTATTAAATTAGTAGCCCTTACTTCACCTTAGAAGGATAAGTTAGTTAAGTGCTACCCTGTTTGACTTATGGTGATACTGGAGCAGCGGTAACACAAGGTTTGCTGAAGGCCATGTCATCTGTGAACTTGCAGCCTCTCTGTCTGTGTGCCACTGGACTGCGCTTGCTTCATGTAACAGGAGATATTTCTAAAACTGGAAATAGTTGCTTGGGTCTACTCAGTTATAGCTTTGCGATGCATAAAAATGTCCACATACAGTTACTGATAGCTTTTCATCTGAGGAATCTGCTCCCTGATGAGTGATGTGTAAAGAGAAAAACTCTGCAAGGGTCAGAGTTGAACTTGGCTTCTCATGCACTCCTGTTTATAAATGCTTTTTCCTTGCCCAGAACTTCTATTTGAGGTTAGAAAAGTTCAAAAAAATTGCTAATGAGAAACTCAGCAGACCAACAAGATTTGCCAAGGGGTTTTGTTCATTGTTTATTAGGTAGGAGGGTATGATGCTGTCCCAAGATCCTAGTGGTGTTGCCTTAGAAGTGTAACTCCATATGGACCCTCACCGGCTTCAAAGGATGAGGAACCTCAGCCTGCTTTTGGGAGAATCTGCATCACAGGTGATGGGTGTAACCAAATGCCTGGATGTGACCACTGTGAGCATTCAGGCTGGCTGTACTGCAGCTGTAGCACACAGGGAACAGCAGGCCCTGCTTTAGTAGTGTGGGATAAGGCAGATGCAAGGTCTTTTGAGAGGGTGGTGCGTGTTGGAATGTCTATCTGCAAACATGTACATCTATATGTACATAAAAAACCCTATGTATGGCTATATAGCCTCCTCCCCAAATCAGTGCAATCATATACTACACAGAAGAGTGTGCTCATGCAGCCATTGTAGGGGTACTCCTGTGGTCTGTGCAAGGGTGCTCCTGGCTGTAGGGAAGAGAAGGACGCAGCCCTATCCTTGTGCATGTGCCAAGAACGAGGGTGCTCCACACCAGCCATGTTTTGTCTCCACTGACAGTTTCTGAGGGATTGGTTGAGCGCTTTCGTACTGCCTAGTCTGAGATCCAGGGAGCTGTAATTTATCTGCTAATTAAGTGGATAGTATTTAATATCAAACGTATTAAAAATTTCACAAAAAATCAAACAGTTTTGGATCACACGCACAGACTCAGCACCTTATTTGCATTCATTGCTATGCAACATCTGAGGGTTTCTGCTTTTTTTAGCTTGCATTTAGCCTATGGAAATGCAGTGATTTTGTAGCAGCATTAAAATGACTTGGCAATATTAGCACTATTTCAATGTCTTCTTCCACACTGAATTTTCTTTCTAGGGGGATGTAAGAGCACCATGCCTTGTTTTGCTTTGGTGACTCCGGCGGCAATGTGCCTGGCTTTGAGGGGACCCCTCTGCTGCCCTTTCTTCCCTGAGTGTCCATTGTGGCGGGCTCATTCATGCATCCCTAAACTCAGCGCGTGCAGCAAAATGCCGACTTCCAGGGGCAGGAGGGGCCTTCCTGAAACTGTTCTGCTGGCTAGAAAACACTGCATTTGTTCTATGTCCTCCACTGGAAATAGCTGAGCCTCGAGGAGCCTGCCTGGCTTCCCACTTAGCCCAAGGGATCCTCCCCCAGCCCCTGCCCTGGTGATGGGGGAACTGTCCCCGGCCGGGCCCCCGGTCCCCCCTGCCCCCTTAATCCTCCCGCCCGTGCGTTGCCCAGCCAACAGGCCAGACAAGCAGGTGATGCATTGACAGGGAGCAGATGGTCTCCCGCCGAGGTAAGCGAGGCTCAACAATGAAACCATATTGATCATATTGCTCCTTTTCTCTTCAGCTTCAACTTCGGTCTTGAGGTTTTGCTGCTAATAACATCCTCCCTCCCCCTTGCCCCCCCTTCATCACAGCCCATCAGCACTTCTTGGGAGAGAGGAGTCCAAGCTCTCACTCTGCCCACCCAGCCCCAGCTCTATTTCCTCCCCTGCCAAAAATCCCTCTGCAAGCAGAGGAAATCAAAGAGTGCCCACAAATTCCCTTCTCTAGATGCAGTCACTTTCCCCTACCCCCAAGACCCTTTAACCCTGGCTCCCCTGCACCCCTCTCTCTCCTACCCTCTTTCCCATTCAATATGGGGGTGAAGAGACTGTGAGGCCCCTTCTGCTCCCAGCCCTGGGGTGACATATCGAGGCATGGCACCCTTCTCTGCCTTGTTGTGGACCTCTCCCTTCCTCTTTGTCCTGCCCACTTTACCTTGTTTGTGTGCATGCATGTAGAAAATAGACTGAGGAGACAACAAAGTTGCTCCTACTTGTGCTGGGAGGAGAGCATCACGGACCCCCTCTCCCTGTGTTGTCCTGTCTGTCTTCTTCTATACATGCCTGTGGCCACAGCTCCTTCAGTCTGCTCAAACACATTTAAATGAAAGCAAAACCTGATGCCTTTCACTCCCTGTCCCTGTTCCTTCCCCTCTTGACTGCACTATCTTCTCCAACAAATACGCATCCAAAAATGTCCCCAGTCTCTCCCTGTGCTGGTTTCTTGCCCCTTCTCCCTAAGTATGTGCTGGCAGAAGCCCAAGAAGGAGCCCTGGTGTTTGCATTTTGCTCTTTCCAAAGTGTTCCCCCCCCCCAGCCCCTCCCTTAGATGCTGATGTAGAGATAAATAAGAGAGAAAACCCAGCCATCAGCCTGCCTGCCCCCCTCACTCCTGTCCCATTCACCAGCCTCAGCCTTGTATTCACTGCTGTGTGAAGATGCTAACACTGAGGGCTTGAGCACTGTTAGCCACTATTCACAATTTTAATACTAGCTTCATAGCTGTCACATAAATTCATTACTGAGTTCAGGCTTAGAATGGCAAGAAGGAACTTAAAATAAAGAAGAAGGACCATGTAAGGAAAAAGAAAAAAGAAATCCTAAGGGCAGTTTGCTACGGTATCTGCACTTGTTTGCAGGTGGTTTTTGAAACTATAACCACTATAACTCCATGCAGTGTTCTTTAAAGTAGCTGTCACATTGTGTTTTTTTTTTTTAAATCTATTACCCGGGCACACACACTTTTTTTTTTTACAGTAGATAAAAATGCCTATAAAGGCTTCACTCCTCTCTTTTTTTTTTTTTTTCTGAGGGAGTGGAGAAGTAAGGAAAAGAAAAGCAAAGAAAAAGGCTCGCAAATGAATGGAAAACAATGCAGGGTCACAAAGCTGTCGCAACCAATGTCATAGCGGCGCTGCTGGGCAGGCTTACAGAGGACTTCTTGTTCCTTGATTTTTATGGTGATCGGTAGAATGCATGTAGCACTTTGCGAACAGGTTTAGGACAAGTGGAAAAGAAAAGGCCCCTCACAATAAACTCTTTTCTACAGCATTGGGAGCATTATGCCTGCAAACACCTGTGGTTTGCAAAGAGGGAGCTGTAAAGGACACACACAAAAAATATATATAAATAGAGAGGCGAGACATTGTTTTCGAGTTATGCTGCATGTCACAATTGTGCACAATGGTGGGTGTTTTAACTCATCTGAGACTATGGAGTTTAGAAAAGCCCCAGAAATATTACTGAATACAATTGCAAGCATTTAGAGGATGCTGACCTTGGGAGACAGAGAGATGAGATGAAAAAGAAATGGAAAGATCGGCTTAGTAATCCCGCAGGGTATCAGTACTGCTCTGTGACAATGTGGCAGGAGCTAAGACTCTATTATTCCTTCTGAAGCATGTCTCTGAAACGGCTGCCAAATCCCAGCACTCTCCAAAGCAAGGGCCTGCACCGAAGTCCAAAGAGCATCCAGACCTAGCTGGTATTACCGTCTAAACTTTCTTGCCTTGGAACTAGAAACAATGAAACTAGAAATATGATGAGACTGTTAAAAAAGTTTCTCTTCCTCTTTAATATTGGAGTAAAGTAAAGAACTATGGTTAAGAGAACTTATAAAAATGTTCCTTGGCTTCACCAACTTCAGGCTGGTGGAGCAGACATCTCTGCACCTCAGTATTTCTCATTCCAGTAAGTTTGTTGTGAGTCAGGTCCCCAAAAATTACTGGGGTAAACACCCCTATTCATTTCAGATTAGGCAGATATTTTCTTTCAAAACCTGTAACAAAGGTGCTCATTAGCATCCAGGAGAGCTCTGCCCAGGGGAGAAACCTCTTCTCCCCACAGAAGAGCTGAAGTTATTCTTTATTTCACAAAATTAAAATGTTGTATGAAGCAGATTTTCTTGCCACTTAGAAAAAAAAAATATAACTTATTATGACTCTCTAGATCTTTGGGCCATTTCCCTTTTCTGTTCCCAGTTTTTTAGCAAAGCCTGTTTTACTTCAGTAAATTATAAAAAACCAACATTCCTAGTCTTGATTAGTTCTGTTACTAAGAACTTTGTTTAAAAAAAAAAAAAAAAAGCATCACTTGCTCCCAAACTTCATCCTACCTCTTTTCAATTATCAATATAGTTATGCATGCAACTTTATTGATGTGTTGAAATATGGTGTATTTGGACCAGGGGAGATTGTTGTAGTTTTGGAAAATGACCTAGTACTGTGGCCTGGGCATTAACCAAAGGTGGGAAAACAGAACGTGCTCACCCATCTCTGGTGTGAGACTCAGTGCTTGGAATGATCATGTCTTGATTCATTTGGGAGTTTCTGGACTCAAGTATGATTTTTTTACTAGTACACAAATAAAGAATGTAGACTGCTGGATCACTTGAGAGTTGCGTTTCTGAGGGATCCACAAAAGTGAACTAATGCTTGATGGTTTAAGACCTCTATCCTGAGATCTGCAGTTCCTCTCTACAACTTTCCTGCAAATTGGAATGAGTTATGAGTTGCTATGATGAAGGAAGAACTGAACAATGTGATCCACTTCTTTTCTTAATATTTGAATATGTTTTGTTAAAAAGGGAGCTCTTTCCTTTTTCCTACTTAAGTTGAGTTGAAGCTTTTCAGTTCAATCTAAGCACTCTGAAGATACTTGTATAAAAAGAATTTAGTATGAAAAATCTACTGCAATTTAACCTTGTGGGTGTATGGCCTGTCCTACTAAACCTACAGTTCAAAGTACTATAGTTCATTACATTGGTTCCTAGTGCAAAATTCTTGTTTTTCCAGTAATCTCTTGTATTAAGATGCCTAGAATAAATGCTTTTTTACTCCTTAGAGAGATCTTAACTATAGAGTTGAAAGTACAATGAATCTTTCTGTTGAACTTGCTAGGCTTTAACTCACTTAAAACTTCTGTGAAGTTGTTGTACATGCTACTCTTATCTGATGAATTTTTACCCCTTTCAGCAAGTCTAATCACAACAGTAAGTTTCAAATCAAATGTACATGCATGTGTTCCTCTCCTCTTATAAGTTAGATATTGTCATCTTAGAATTGGCAACAGCAGTAATTATCCTGAGTTAACCAGCAATCTGTTATCTCTGTCTGAAGTGTAAACAAAACGCTTTGTCTGGGACAAGCTTTGTGATATTTTGTGAAAGCTCGATTCTGGCTGGTTGTGCTGGTGATACCACTATCACTCCCAGATCTTAGTGCCCAGCATCAGATTGGGCAGGGGAGCTATTTCTGTTCCCAGTCTGTGCAGACTTTACCAGAACAGGGTTGTGAAGAAATGGCATTTCCTTGCAAGTGTAAAGAAATTGCAGTACCGTGTGCATTTAGGGATTTTAGCACCTTAATTATGTTACCAGTGAATCTGCAGTTCTCCAAAATGCAGATGTTGAAATGCTGATGTTCTTACCTGTCCTTTGTGATAACAAGGTTAAGTAAGTGCAGCATGACCAGCAGTGATTTACTAGAAGGGTGATATTTTGCCTGTAAGTACTTGAGATTGATAGCTTGACTGTGTGGGGTAGATCTGCTTTCTGTATGCTTCACTAGTTGTCGCCTGAGCATGGACCGAGATTAAGATATTTTCTTTGCCTTTGGATCTGTTCCAGACACTTTTTTGGACATCTCTGGATCATTCATCTTTCAGAAGTCCAAAGAGATGTATACTATGGCCTATTTTGGTCAACTTGAAGTTGATCAGACAATGAACCTCATATTCAAATGGATATTGGCTAGGACAATTACAACACAATTAATTATTGCAATTTATCACTTTGTAAATCACTAGTTTGCAGCCTGACCCAGGAATTCTTCACAGTCTTGTGTAGTTCTGTTAACAACAATCAAGTGTGAGATCATGAGACCAAAACCTTTCAGGATTATCTATCTGTATACTTTAATATATAAATAGTATTACTGAAGTCCATAGGACCAGTTAGAAGCATAAAGCTATGCATGGAAGTGGTTGCAGCAGTGAATCCCTAATTGGCCCTTGCTCATTATGAATTGCTTGGCTTCAGACATGTATATTTATACACATGCTCATGCACAAAAGCAAAATTTATCTTCTCTTCTAACAGTGCCAATGTGGAACTTTCTTGACCGTAAAGCAAAGAATGAGTCAAAGTTTTTGAAAATCGTTAAATACTATTATTTGTACTTTGTCATTTAGTTTGGTAATGTCTATAGTCATGCTTTTTTGCAGTTCTCGTTGGCTCTGGGGAGTTTGCTGACTGCGGAAAGACTATTCTGTTTGAGATAAAGTCTTCCTGACACTCGGAATATACCCTTTGACCTACATCCTCTATTTCCACTTTCTCATATGCACACTCTTCCTTTTGTTCATGGCAAGGAAACAGATTAAAGAGATAGCAGTCAGTGTAAATTTTCAGCTCTGACAGAGCCTTGAAGCATCATCAAATAAGATTATTACTTTCAGAAGGGCAAGCAGTGTGCTTGGCTCAGCAGCCTGACAACATGTACTGGCTTTTTCTTAAAGGTCCTCTCCTGGGCAAAAATTGCTACCACTGAGCTGACTTGACTTGAGTAAGGAGTGCTGGATTGGACAAAATGGGCTTATCCACTACATGGCTTTTCGATTCAACTGGGTTTTTCTAACAGGGTTTTTAAGTAAACAGTTTTTCAACTTCCAAATGCTTCAAAATATAGCCCTGTCACATCCCTGGTAACTGCAGTAATTGGTTTCTGCACTGTGGCAGTAGTCTGGTTGTGTGAAGTAAACTGAGGGACAGGATCCCAAGTTTCCTAATTGTTTCCTGACTGAACAGAGCAGTGATCCTATAAAAGAGCTGGGATTAAATCTGCATCCGAGCAAAACAAACAGGACCCATTTGTTGTATGCTGAAAGAAGCAGACTGGCTATAGTTTCTGGCTTTTGCATTATTGTCACCATGCTACGAACACCATGGCTGCTTCCTTTGCACTGACAATTGAAAACTCCAATATTCCATACCTTAAAAATCTAGTGTTATAGTTTGTTGCGTGGTTTTCCACTCATTCATGTTGCTCCTCAGTAACTTAGCAATGACCAGTCAAGATATGCACACACCATATTGTTTTACATGTTTGACTAGAACACTGACAGATTAATAGGAAGGGTAAATAGCTACGCACTCTGTGGTGGCTCAGTGTGGGCTGGCAGGATTGACTGCTGCCAGACTTTGTTGTATTTGCACAGAGGAAGCCGCAGCAAAAGCCTGCTGGGGCAAGGTGACGTGGGTCATGGGTATTTGTTTCTCATCTCTATAGAAAACAATTGTCCTCTCAATGGAAGACAGCTTTTGGAAACTGTGTGGTTCCACTAGTGGGGAAGAGTGCTAAATAAAATGCAGCTATAGAATGGCTGATGCATTAAGTGTCTGCAATACACTTCATAACACGCATGAGAGTTTGGGTTCATACACGGATAAATTATTTTCATCTATTTCTTTGACTTGCTCAGTTTACAAGAAAAAGAGTATTGCTCAGGTTTTCATTGGCATTTTCCTGGCAATTTCTTCTACGCTGAATACTTTTCTATGACATCAGTTTAAGAGCACAAGGGGCTGCACTTGTCCATGAGATAACTATTTTAGTTATTACAAAAAGTCATTATTTTAACAATTGCTAGCACATCACCTAGTCATCTGAGACCACATCTTTACAGAATTAGAAACCACAAAAACACACGGTGACACTGAACTTCTAAAGTTGTTATAAATTAGACAGATTTCTTTCCGCAGTATAAATTAGACAGCAGTATTTCTTTCCGTTAGTTTCCAGTAGCAGGTGAATCACAAGGCCAGTTTTAGACAGGTCAGATACAGGCCTGAGGTCTAGGGTCAGGAGCATGGCTTCTTCAGCTGTGGAGATGCTGGGAAAGCAAACCGAGGCACTCAGGTAAGGTTGCTTGAGTACATGGTCTTGGTGCCTCTCCAAGAGATGAAAGTCATTGTGAAGGTCCTCTAAACATGTATTGCCTGGATATACACTAGGTATTCTAGGTACTAGTGGTGGTGTTGTGCAATGGTGGCAGTACAGAGTGCTGAGGAGGCTAAAAAAAACTCATTTGGGAGGTTACCACATTTTGATTTCCAGGCTGCCCTTCCTGTTCCCCTTGGAGTACCTGGGCTCAGTGGTTGGCACTAGCTTGGAGTTGCATCCACACAGACTACAGCCATGTTATCAGGAAAACCTAATGTCATCTCCAAAGGTCACACCTTGTGGCCTGTCCATGGCAATTTGAATCCACACTTTCTGAAACTCCATTTTATGTCTTAACCTCACTTCTTTCCTGAGTTATAACCCAGGTTTTGCCATGAACTGCAGAGATGCAGGGACTTCCCACACTGTCTGACCACCACAGAGTGTTGATTACACAGTGTTAGGAACTTTTCTGTGTATAAAGGTTTGTGTAATGTTCACCCATGGGATGTCCTGTTGTCTACTTGTTTACTGGGTATGATTTTATTCTAGGTATGGTAGTGGCTGTGTGAAGTGTGTGAAGAGCATCAACCACATGCAGTGTAGGTATATGCCCAAAATAATATTATTTTATCTCACATTCATGCGGTTCATTTCCTTGAGGATTCCTGAGACTCAAAATAGTCTGTGGTGGCTAGAGAAACTTTTAATTGCTTATGTATAATTCTCAACAATGTTGACAGCCCATAAGAAAATAGTATGGGAATTGACCCCCTATTTTTAAGATAATGTAAATATGCAACAAAGAGCACTAGCTACAAAATGGGAGGAAAAAGGTAGTTCTTGTCTCTGCTTCCTGCAGCCTGTTTTACCCTTTCCCTGCTCTAGTGTAATCATTTGCACTGTAGCAAGGTGGCCATAAAGTGCTATTATCCTGAAAGTGTGGTGGCACGAACAGGTTGCTGTGGGGTGAAGTAGTGTGTGAGCTTGTAAAGCCTCAGTCACTCCCCGGTGAGTTCCCCTGACCGCGCAGTAAATATCAGAGAGCTTGACTTTCAGCACAAGCTGCAAAATCTACTTTGCGTTGCTTGCAGGGTAAAAGATCATGTGTGAGATCATCATTACTGTAGATGGTAATACACTAGATATTCAAGCTCTAATTTGCCTTACTGTATTTGTTTTGTATAGATGTGATTTGATTTGGTGATATTTTACGGTAACTTTGTAAAGGTTAAAATGACTGCAGAAGACCTAAGGATCCAGACAGGGCCCCAGACGTTTTTTTCTCCTCAAGTAGAATATCTGAATAGGTTAATGGCCACAATAAACCTGTAGACCGTCCAGAACCACATCATGATGTGACAATGATTAGTTGCTGCTGTTTGGTAATGGAGACAAGACTCTCTTTTTCCCTCATTTACAATGACCTCGCCAGCTGTCACTGGATCTTTTCAGCATATGCAGAGACACTGCAAGGCCTCCATGTGGTGGAAGAGGGCTCTGTTTTTTCGCCATAGTAAGCTTCAAATGTACTTGGACTATACATCTATAAAAATAGTAATTTACATGTATATAAAAATTCAGGCAGTGCAGTCATGGAGAAATTAAATATACTGCTGCACTAAACTTTGTCTTCCAAGGATTCCAGGCTTGCAGCAGATATATTCAACTTGTTTAATGGTAAAGGCACAACGCAACTGCATGATAAAAAAATCTTTACTTTTATGCCTGGTATGCCAGACCGTGAAGTTTGGAGAGTCAAAAAAGAAGAAGAAACATAAATAAGAGACAATGTCAAATATGAAGGTGGTGTGATCCCTTCCTAACTCATACAACTGGGAAAATACTGGAAACTCCGGGTAAAGTTTCATGGTGTTTGGAGGCTTTTTTATTTTCCTTTGCTCAAAATAAAGAGCCCCCTGCCTGTCTCTCAGCAGCTATTGCAATATTTTCTTCCCAGTGTCTCCCTCCCATGGGGAAGGCTCAGTCAACCCAGGAATGGCAGCAACTCCTGGGTCAATGCAGGACATGAATGGCTTCAGGTATTGCTGGAGTAACTAGCTCAAGTAGACATCTTACCTTGGGAAAGGAAAATGCCCCAGTAACTATCTTCTATGCTATATGACTTTATGCTTCAGTATTCACAGAGGTTTTTACAGAGGCTTCCTCTGAAATTGGGGTATAGTTTCTTGTTCCCTATGAAGACTTCTGCTAGTAGGGCCTGGTGCTGGCCCACCGCACAAGGGGTGGCATTTTCTTCCCAAATATTTTAATATCTCAAATGATACTATTCCTGAGTGAAAAAGCTGTGCAGAAAAACTGCTCTGGGCAAAGCAATGCTTTAAGCTTGAGCAAAGGAGTTACTGCTGTGACCTTACAGCCTTAATAATTGCCTCTTTCAAAGTAGTTGCCTACGTGGGTAGAAGAAGGGACTAGATGTATGTGGCAACTGGGATGTGAGCAAATATACAGGAGGTCTGAGGGTGTAGAGAAATTGGGCTCCTTAGAGGGATGATATCCTCACTTCCCCGGGGTGACTTTTGGCTGAGTGGATCTATACAATACGAATGAACAGATGCTTTTCATTAGTATCCATCATATTCATGATGGATCTTCACCTGAATTATACACGGTGGGATTCATCAACAGCTGTACATTTAGGATTGGTAAAGAATGGAAGTAAACAGAAGTTGTATCAAATTTTACTGCTATAATTGTTTTTTTTACAGGTTGCCTATTGTAAAGTTAACTGTTTTTAATGGACTTAATAAAGTACTGCTATTGGTTATTTCTGGAGAATCCACCCTATTTTACATTTTTGAGGTGTTGTTTTTGTGTTTGCAGAAACAGGTAACACAAACTGGTACTATCAAAGATATTACTGGGAGTTAGTCACCCAGTCCCGACAGAAGTTAGTACGTGAAAGGACGTCTGCTGGTTCACGTAAGTAAATTGCCACATAGTACAATAAAAAAACCCTAACCAACAGACATCATTTTACCTTCTTTAATGAACCATGCCAATATCAAAGCAGACAGCAAGGAAAAGTACAGTGTGTTGCAGTACACACGCACAATGTCTGCTTTCTATTGTGTGTTTAATAATTTAAGGCCAATAAAATACCCTGATAGAGGCCAACTAGCTCCAAAAGACTTCAGACAGACACTGATTAGTTATGAGCAGGACTAAAGCCATAATGCTAATTTAATGAATTATTATATTTTTTACTAATTTGCTATTTTTACATACTCCTCATCAGGAAGAAGAGGAATGTAAAATCACTAATTTGCTTTCCTTTCAAAGCATTTGCATGAGCAGGGCATCCTATGGTATATTTCAGTCCCACAGTCCAGAGTTGCCTGAGGGAGCTGCTGTGTGGCACAGGAGCTGAATTCTGGCCCACTCAGTGAGGAAGGGGGTATGAGCTTGGGCACTGGTTAGGGGAAGGAAGGAGGGGAATAGGAATAGGAATAAGCCTATGTAGGAAGAACTATCCCTGATCACCGGCATGGTTTGAAAGTTTCAGAACTGGGAAAGACATACCACATTTGAAAACAGCTTTGGCGTCTTCCAGATACAATTAACAAATGTTGGTGGTTAACCCCCTAGGACTTGGTTCTGTCACCTTTGCTAACTTTAGTGCCAGAGTAGTCCCTTTTCCATGGTAGTAAAAACAGCAGAAAGGGGACCTACGACCTGGAGTTCCCTTCAAACGTACGACAGAAAGACCTCTATAAAATAGGCTGCTCCTTAATGGTTCAACAGTTAAACCTGCAATTAAAGATGAAATTTATAATACTAAAGCAGAATGGCTGGAAAAAAACAAAAGGTACATCTGAGTAAATCTGTCAGATAAGAAAGCCTTGCAGTGAGGAGGACTGGCCTCACTGCAAAATGAAGTATTCGGCAGTGTTGTCACCCATCTGCCTTATTGGGCAATGTATGTATAAGCTCAGGTGCAAGCCTGTGTGTAGTTCTGGATCATCGTCACAGTCCCTGGGCCCAGCTGACAGAAAGTATGTCTCTTCTCATTCAGACACATGGTCTCTGCTTTATGATCTTGTCCTCTTTCCATAACTTACAGTGCCACTGGCTCTGGGTTCATATAACTAACCGTCAAGTCATTTCCCAGCCCTTTCTATCAATACGATGGTAAGTGCTGACAGCAAAACCACTTGTTACTGGAGCACTGGTTCTTTGAAGGATGAATGTAAACTTGCTCTTCTCCTGCAGAGCACACGTTATTGATAGTTTTCTGCCACAGCGGTTTGTACAAGTCCTGGAACAAAAGGAAGGTTTCTTAAAGAGGGTGGATCATTTCCATTTTAGAACATACCTTTCACGAGTTTTTATTTCTTGCAATATGCCCCTATGCTGAGAGGCTGTTGTTTTGAAGGACCTGCTTGCTCTAGATACTGCCAGTTACTGCTGCAGAGCTTCCCTGTTCAGTGAAAAGTGGAGTGGAGAAATCTGTGTGGTTAGTGGGGATCCTGTAGCTGTGGGGACTGAGGACCAAATTCTAGGTTCTGCATAGAACTCACCCTGCTGTTATTAACTGAAAATTTGTAGCCATGATATTGAAGTTCACTCAGGATGAAATTTCATGGAAGCAAAATTGCAGCTGGGAAGCAGGTGAGTGGTTTTTATTGTGCTGGTTTAAAATATATTTTTTCTGATGAATATCAATATTTCTTTAGCTTTAAAATACTCAGAAATAAAATGTTAAAAACCTCACCACATGTCACCATTCAGAATGCCTATAAAGGCCAAGATACAAGATTTTAATTGCTGTACCGTATTCTTCCAATAGTCTTCCAAGGAGGGTTCAGTTTTACTTGGCCATATTGTGGCTCACTAGCATTGTCTGGTGGCTGTGGACAGAGTAGTCAACTTATAAGCTGTCTAATTAGTTCCTGTAGAATTTAATTAAAGTGGTCTGTCTACATGAGCACTTTTCCTGGGTAGGGTTTAGGAAAAGCCTTTCCTTACATAAAAATATCTTGGCTCTTGTGTATCATTATTCCATCTAGAGTGTTCTTTCCATCAAAACTTCTGCTACATTGAAAACCTGTGTCACGTATAAGCTCACTGTGGAGTCTGTAACTGTGACAAGAGCTCACTGCAGAAACAGAAAGTGCTGATAAAAGTGTTGGTGGTTTTGCAAAACAACCAGCTCCTAACAGCTAGAAAGTGTCATCTGAAATTAAAAATCTTTGCCCTTCCACCATTGGCTTATTTGTTTATTGATTTTTCAGAATATCAGTTTGTTCCTTCAACAAGAGTTTTTAAAAGTCAGACATGAAAAAAGCCTTCAGTGAACTGAAAATGCCTTTTCTTTTTGAAAAATGTGGAGATGAGCAAGCAGAACTGCAGATCCTATTTGCTTATCATGCCCTAACTTTCACTGGGAAGCAGAACCAAGGACTCTGTGCCTGCAAAATTTCTGACACTGAGCTAGCTACAGATTTTCACTCTTCTGAATTTCCACACAGAGGGCTGGCGTGGCCCTCCAGGATCAATCACCTAAATGACTGGTATGATGGCAACCTGATGCCTCACATGTCTAAGTCCTCCAGCTCCCTGCTGGTGGAAACACATCATGTACGAAGGAAAAGGAAAACACAAAAACCAGTTATAGATCTTTGCTGGATTTCTGATGCTGGAAAGAACCGATCGAAATTTCTCATCTGACTGTCCTGAAGAGAGGAAAAACACTTATCATAAAGATTCATGATATGAGAGTCTGATAGGATCTGCCGTTTCCATAGAGCCGGGCCCTAGATTTCCCTTTAATGTAATTAAGCCTGAAGATTTATGAATACAACAGGCCAGAACTTGATCCATGTTCATTTTCAATTACTGCAGTGAAAGGCCTCCATCCAGATGTCTCTATTTACAGCATTCACACAGGCAGGACTGGGGGCTGGGGGGGGAGGGACCACAAATTGTCACACTTGTTAATTCTTCACTGAGGACACTCAGCAGAGGTCTTGGCTTTGACCCCCCAACAAAAGGCAGGGGTCTGCTGGAGCAAGTGCATCAATGATGAGGGGGCTGACCTGCCGACCTGCTGGGGTCACTCCCTCTGCTTTGTAGGTATTTGGGTAATAATGGAGGCTCATTCCTTATTTTTATTTCTGTTACAGTGCCGGGGCATGGAAAGAAAGAGAGGAGCTCTGATGTGAAAGACAAACATACATAATGAGAGGATCAAGCGTCCCCTGGCAACAGTAACCACTATGAAATGCTACAGGGGAAATACACAGTACTTAGTGACCCACAAAATCAGACCTATTTTAGCAGCATTGTTTTATTTTTCTTTTGAAGCCTTTTATTTTTCCGTGTTCCAGATCCATAATTTAGTTCGAGGAGCAATATTTGGGCATAGTGTCTTTTCTCTATTGCTGGACCTAGCCTGATGCCCTAGGTAGGCTTTTAATCATGCGTGGCGGCTGGTACAATCCAAGCGTTGTGCTGTCTGTATGTATTTTTATTCCAGTTCCTCAAGGCTCCTGAGAAACTCCTGCTAGCTGCTTTTTTTTCCCTTTAAAAATGCTTAAAGAAAAGCAACTGAAGTGTCACTGTAAAAAGAAAAGTGTACCTTTCAGATATCTACACAGAGCTCAGTGCTTTGTTCGTCATCGGCAAAGCTGGTGTGCTCCTAAAAGTTGCAGTTCCTTTCTTATAATGGCATTTCTATTTTCACAGCACAAGGAATAAGGCCGTGACAGTGCAATATTGTTTTCACTGAACTATAAATGCATGTCATAAATTAAAATATCTTCATTAGAGCAAACCCTTTACAATTTTTCCAAAAGGCTAGAATATTTCTTGAAATAGCAGAAAATGTTCCACTCCATTAGCATTTCAAAGAGATTTATTCCTTTTGCCTTCTGACGCTGTACCTTTTTGGCTTGCAGATAGGTTTAGAGGTTTTAAAGGGATTTGAACAAACTTTGCCAATATGAAATTATGAGCAAAACCAGAAGCCCAAAGCATCCTCTCCACTTTCAGGCAGTGAATAAAAGCTGCACAAATACTGTCCAGGAATGGCTGCTATATAAAACTGCTTGGAAAAGCAAAACAAAAAGGGGGAACTGACACCTGATGCTATAAAATAGTCAAATTTTTATCACTTATCAGGATGCCATTCAAAAGTTCCTAAAAAAAATAATTGAGGACAAGCCCAGAGGAGTTGGTGCCACTAATTAGGATAGTCATGTTGCAATCTGTGTAACATAGAAAAGTAGAATGGTTTGGACTGGAAAAAGATCATTTAGTTCCAGCCCCCCCTGATTCAACATAAGGTTGAATCCTGCTCAGTTCACTTAAGAATTAGAATTTGAATGTGACTTATACTTGGCTATTCCTCACACCATGAGGTATATTTTAACTTTAAAAAATTGAATTTTAAAAAATTTTTAAATTTTATTTTAATCTTGTTTTTTTAGCAGAGCATTCACCTGGGACTTGCTAAGCCTTGTGGCTCTAGATTCCAGTGAAATGTGTTTCTGCAGTGAGGCTCTATGTTCTCATAGAAGGATGGTAGTCCTACCAGGGACAGCTAGGCACAACTACTGTTTCAGTGTCCCTACACAGGACATGCAGTTCTTGCCTATCTTTTTTGTCATAGAGTCTTCTTGTCATGCTCTTGATGTCCTGCACACTACAGTCACTCTGAGGAAAGTCTGGTAAAGAGGGTGGAGGGGATGGTAAGAAGGAATGAGAAGAGAAACAGCCTTCTTCTCATTAACCACCCATGGGTAGGATTGGACTGATTTCAACCAGTCTTCTCAGCCATTATTTACAATTTTAATAGGAAACAACCATTTCACTTCCACAGAAAGACAAAGATTTATTTTATAAACTAATAAGTGAAGTTGAAGTTATGCAGCTTTATCTTGCTGCACTGAATCTATTAAATTCTCGATTCTCTTATGGTCAGGAGAGTGACGGCAATGCTTTCCATAATCTTTAATAACCTCTGATCATGTCTTATAGTGCACACTGTGTTGGTCTACTGGGAATTGGGCCAAAAAAAAGTGTTTTAGAAAACCCCACCTGCAATGGCCTGTCATTAACACTACAAGTGTAGAGAAGTTGTTGTAAGTATGCACTTGCAGTTTCCATGCCATCTTGCTCAGCTGGTGCTCAGATTTTGCTTTGTTCTGCCTAAATCATCCTGAAGAAACTTTGTGAATTTTTATTTAACATAAGAATAGCAATTCCTTAATTTTAGTTATTTCTGATTAAAAAGCATTGATGAAAGATGACAGAGGAAACCCCTAGTTTGAATGAAAATTGTAATATGTAATGTGCTGGAAAAGAAGGTAGATATATGTTATTTATAAGGCTTGTTTTACTAGAGAATACTTTAACTTCACTTTATTTAATATCATAATTAAACATGACTACATCTTCAACACAGTAAGTAAAAAGCATACAAAATTCACCTTTCTTCTCCCAGGGAGATGAGATTTTCTCTCTCAAGCAGGGAACTGAGGTGGCGTAGATCAAGCTCCTCTTTGATGGAGGAGGGATTTGAAGCCTGCAGTGTAGACCACAGCTAGCAAATCGCACAGCATTGTTGAAACAGCCTAGGGGCTGCTCTCTGCCTGAGATTCACTTGTGTTAATATTCAAAGAAAAGTCTTCTACCAGATTCTCACAGAAACATGACCCTGCTGAGGTCGATAGATACGTGCTGATTTAAATCAGTCATTATTGTTTCTTCTTATTCAAGTAACAATGGTCTTGCATCCCAGGACTTCAAAATACATGTTCTAAGGCTTGACCTTCAAAAAGTTACATGTTTCTTTATTAGGTACTGAATATGAAGTATAACTATATTGTAATTGTAAGAAATAAATACTTTGTTGAATCTTATCATCTTCTTTTCATAACACTCTGAGACACTTTTGACTTATTTTTATACTGTTTAGTATCTTCTAAAAGGCTTCATTCTAAAATACATTGCTCCAGTGCACTTGAAATTTAAATGGTGGTGTAGGTAATGTAGTCAGTTATCTCTAATCCTGCACTGCACAGATGGGGAGGAGTTCTGCTGAGGCAGGGTTTTCAGGGTTAAAAATGCTAAAGCAATGTTTTGAAAAAAGAGCTTGCCATTTGGCTAAAACTTACCAGAAAAATAATGTAGTGGGTGCTATTTGTTGCGGTGGTAGGCAGTGTAGCTGCTAGGTGTGACCTTGCCTCTGAACCTGCATAGTTTTGATGACTAACAGACTCGAGGAATTTGGATGTTTGAGGTCTTGGTCTCTCCACATAGCCAGTTTACCTGGCAAAGGGCAGCATCACAAACCTGCCAGCTCTTCAAAGGGAGAAACCATTTCCTCTGCATCCTCCTTTCCACATAAGGAACTAGCATTTGGAGACCTCTGTGGTACCGGTCTGTCTTACCCATGCCCTTATGGAGGGCTCTGGATTTGACTATGAATCTTCAGGGAAGACTTGGGGTAAAAATAGGAAAGGGTAGCTTTGGATGAGGTGTGAAAGGAAGGAAGGCTCTTCCTGCTGCATCTCCTGGTCTCTGAGGATATACCAATATATATATACAGCTAGTGCCCTCATCAATATTCTTTTCCACAGTAAACCTGACTGCAATGGTCAGGGGTCCCACATATACCCAGGTTGCATGCCTGGGCTTAACCTGGATTTGGTTGATTGAACAGTGGGACAACTCTTGGTACAGATAGGGTTGCGCATATCCTTTATAGGTTCAAAACCAAAGTTGGTGGGTCTGTGGTTGCATCGCTTCCTTACACAGTTGAATTTGCCACTTGGCAAAATGACCTGAGATGATGTAAGTTGCTTTATTAATAAGACATAAGCTTTCCCTATCCCCCATACTCTCTTGAATTCTGTTCCAGGGATGACTGAGTTTACCCTAGATAATCACAGCAACGAAATCTTGTTACTTTACTCTCCTTGGAAAGATAGTGTAAAGGCCTGAGAGTGGTAAGAAGTTACGATTTACTGCCGGCAACTCTGACTAATGCCAGTACACAGTCTATTTTCCAGTATTCCTCTTTCTTTATTAACCACAAACAGTAATGGTATCTTAAACTTTTATATATTGGACAATTTTTATTTGTTCTTCTGCAAAATGTTAGCTGCTTCGTATTGTTATTTATCCTTTAAATAACCATCCTTTGTGCCTGTAATTACATGTATTGGCTTTCATCAGACCTCAGAAGTGTATGTTCCTCCTTTAGATTATCATTTACAAGGTGAACTCACACCCTCACTGAAAATGCCTGAGGAAAATCACTTGGCTGCCATTGGCACTGTGGATAAGATTCAGGCAAGCATTTATTTAATTTTCCCACTGTACCATGCCTCTCCCTGAAGATTTTGAACATTATGTCTTGAGCTGCAGTGCAGAAGGTTAGAATACACTTATGAAATCCTTTGAAGTGCCAGTGAAGACACATGCTTTGCTTTCTCAAAGAAATCAGACCAAGTTATCTGCTTTGCAAAGTATAAATGCCTTCCTATTACAAGGAAGATGAAAGTTACGTTATTTTCAGAGGGACAAGAAAAATCTTAAACTGACCAGCGGCTTAATATGGCAGCTTGGTCACTCAGTTTGGAGAAATATTTTGAAGCAATTCATGTTAAAGAATTTAACTTTAAACAAGGTGAATGTGAGCTTGAAGTCCTTTCTCACTTACTGGCTCAAAGTATCCTGAAGGCCAAAATGCTTCTACACCTCTTCAAAATACCCTCGAATTCAATGTTATGAAAACATGAAAAGTGTTTTCCTAACCTCCACACTGAACTGTACAGAGTTGTGGAGGACTGATCAGACTTTCTCTTAAGAATTTTTTCCCGACTTAGAGGAGTGTGCTTGTTTGCTTATTCTTTTTATTAAAAACACCTGATACAGTAGATACTGTAGGTAGAGCCACAAGTACTTCCATTTGCATTTTGTGCTGTTAATGTAATAGAATTGCTGTCATGAGAATGGTTTTAGCTTGTTCCCTGAATAGGGCCAGGAGTCTGTTGTTACATTGGTGTATTATAGATATAAGCTCTCCCTTCAATATTCAATTGTTTTATGAAAGCAAGAGCTAGAAAAGTAATTAAAGTTGAAAATCCCCAGTGTAACTTCATTTTAACTGAGATGCTGTTGATCCCTTGTATTTTGTTTTTCTCCTTGTGGGTTTGATAAATGAAGCACTTGCCACACCAGTTAAAATTTCAAACTGCATTTTTTGCTATGAGGGTTCAGATGAAGTTTATTTGCTGCCTAGGTAACAAATCCAGATGTGGCACTCATCTGTGTATTTTACTGAATTATGTGGAACAAGCTGAGGACAAACACAGGAGACTGTACGCAGTTAAAGTATATGCTGTGGTTTCCCAGTGCGTTACTAGGGAAAACAAATATTGTATTCCTTGTCATTTGGATTTGTCTGGAAGTGAAACCAGAAGCTTGGCATTTAGACATGAATAATTGCCTGTATGATTTCCATTATCTTTACTTGACCTAAGATTGTTTTGCTTAAAAAGTAATTGCTTTGTGTATTGATTAAAGCCTTATGACTACAGTGTTTCAACAGAGGAGAAAATTCAAGCAGAGGGAAGAACAGGATTGATTGCTGCTACAGAAAATGAACAGTAGTTTGTGTCTTTTTTATCTTTGGTAACTTTAATCTTGGAACTAGTTTTCTAATTGTGACTCACTTGAAAATGTATGTTTCTGAACCGCAAAGCTTGTCTTGCTGCTGGAATTAATACAGCTGTTGCACATCAGTATAGTACAGGGATATGCCTTCTGGAAGACCAACTGCATTTTCTAGAAAACAATTCACCTGGCAAAAAACCACATCAATACTTTGCCACTGAAGAGTTTACTGAGAAAAAATAACAGGGCCCTGCCATAACATATCTAACTTTCTGCTCTGTGTTGTTTAATATGGTAATGACCTGAGATTCAATATTATAGACATTTAGAAAATATAACAAATATTTTCTGTACTTAATGAGGTTAGAAATTAAGGTCATGTTCACTGTATAAGTACATTGTATCCATAATGCAGGTAGAATCATACTGATTTCAGTGGGAGATTTTGCGGTATCACAGCAAATTATTCTCCCATCACCTGGGCTTTCCTCAAACTAAAATGAATGTGATCTAAAAGGAGGTAGAATAATCTCTCATCATTTTGCTGAATGGCTCAACTGCTAAGAATAAGCAGCTAGGATGGTGTTTGTGGTGACTGTGGTCTCAGGCTCCCTCTCTGGGCTGAGACTACCCCTGCTCCAAGCCTCTCCACCTCTGCCCTGGCTCTGGGAGCAGAGTTGAGTCTTTCACGCCTCAGAAAGTGGAGTGGTGGGATTGGAGAAGGAGACAAGCTGAGCCCAATTTTCTGGGCGGGAATAAGACAGAGGAATACTCAAAGTCATAAGGGACTGCAGCTGAAGAGATTGGAAATAGTTTATTAAAAAAGCCCAACCCACCACTCAGCTTGCATCTTGTCAGACAGTAACAGAAACACTAGGTACTAATGTCTAAAGTTCTTGCGTTGTAAAAGAGTTAAACAAAGTGTGAAGGTTGAACAATTCCATTTTACCTTATTGTCACTAAAAGAATAACTAAATTTGGGAGGCAATCTCATTAATATTGACTGGAGTGCTTTAAACATATTATGAAGGTAGCAGTGTAATAACAGATGTTTTGAAATCTTTGGAATTGCACAGACTTGGATGCTTCAAGTCAAATCCTATTTCTTCTGTGCGTTTTGGTAATTGACAAAGTAACCCAGAGAAGGATCCCAGTAGTGTCGTCTCAACCTCCTCAGTAGTTTTGCTTGCTAGGTTGGTGGTTTAAATGTGGATTTGTACACCTATGATGGTAACAACTCTTCTCAGAGGAATAGTGAGAATACATTATATATTCAACATGGGTCTGTACCGTGAATTACCTTCCATTTTTGAAGTCAGTTGTTTGATTTAACAATGGTGTGTTTGAGAGGCTCCATAAGGTAATACTAAATTTTAAAAAAGCACACATCTGTCAGCTCTTGGCAGCAATGAATCTTAAGTAGGTATGCAAGTTATTTATGGGTATCAGAGTGATGTTCCTATTGTAGATCAAGAGCCATAGTGTGCTTCCCTCCTCTCCTGCTTTCCCCCTTGCAGTGCTGTAAATCTAACTTCTGCCCATCCTATTGTTCAAAGAAAAGCAGCCATATTGTGCTGATTGCTATTAAATTAAAGCAGAAAGGGAGGGAAACAAATGCGGAAGCCAATCTTACCAGCAGGGATACCACTATCTTTTATTTTGCTTTTTGGAGGTCACAAAGTCATGGCAGGCAGCTGACCTCTGATAACCTTTTCAGTGCCGCAGCATGCAGTTTCTTTCGGAAGAACTTAATTAAACACAACTGAAGTTCCTGGCTAACATTTGTTCCTGAAAAGAGTAGTCTTTGATTGGTGTTTTCTGCTGAGGGGACAACAGAGATGCTGCTTTTGTTCCGAGGAGAAAAGTCAGCATATGTTAGTTAAGGATTTGCGGTTTCCTATAGTGGTGTTGGGTCTTTCTGAAGATTCACCAAGGTTCTCAGCTAGCACTGAAGCTGTGGAGGAAAAGCACACTGACCAACTTTAAAATGCATTCTAAATGAGGCTACTCCTGCTTATTGGGGGTGATGTGTAGTTTGGTCCAAGGTAAATAAAATTATATCCTGTCTATAGAGTTTGTGATGTATTGGTGGTAGTCCATGTGTTTGATATGAATTGTGAAGTATGAAACATGTATCCACCAAAGCTTGACTGTGAGCCCAAGCAAGATTAATTGGTGCAGGATGAGATATATTTAGTTCTTCTGTTGTGGAAATATGCTTGCAACACAGGAGGGAATAAACAGTTTTTATTGTGTAGGATATAAATCCAGAACACTGATTGTATTTAGACAGCACCTGACAGGTGAAGTGTGTGAATCTCTTTTAATTGCAGAAATATCTGGACCTAAGTCATCCTCTGCATGCTTTTTTAAGCTTGATCATACTGGCATTTTGTAAGTAGAATCAGTGGTAAAACATTTGACTAGAGAGAAAGGCTGTTTATGACTCTTGGAAATGGAGCTGGGTTCTGTACTTGGTGACTGCTGAATCTCTCTGAAACAGGAAACATTATTGACAGGTCTCTTGGTCTAATTCAGGATGTGTGAGTCTTTGATGGAGGCAGACTTAAATTTTTAGCT
The DNA here is from genome assembly GCA_013400335.1 of Eurystomus gularis. NCBI lineage: Eukaryota > Metazoa > Chordata > Aves > Coraciiformes > Coraciidae > Eurystomus > Eurystomus gularis. The sequence goes on from VZZY01015872.1 coordinate 186,882, forward strand.
TTTCTGCTCTAGCAACAGGTGGAGGGAAGAACTTTTCTTTTCTCAGCAGCACAGGCTGGGAGCTGACAGCACCTAGATCACTGATTTGGGCAGGGAAGAAGGTCCAGGTCTCTGACAGGAGGAGTCTTATCCTGATAGAGAGGCAGCTCTCATCAGCTGCTGTCCACTGCCATAGTACACAAGGTGTTCTCGGTTTACAATGTCTCACTTTGTTTCTCGGCTCAAACTGTATTGGAATCTCTGGCAGCAGAGGTCCTTCTCTGCTGGCACTCTTTTCTCACTTGGACAGCATCTCCTGCTCTTGTGGGTTGTCTTGGGTGTTGCCATGGGTGGTGAAGTGGTACTGCTTCATTGAGGGTGTGGGAAGAGAATGAGGAAAGGAATACTATATGCCAAGGGAGACCTCTTCTTTGCTAAAGGGAGACCCACCTTACCAAATCCCAGCTAAGCAAAAATTTTCCCATTATTTGCTCTTCAGTCTTTTCTTTGCTCCTATCTTTGATTCCGGATATCTTAATCTTGTAAAAGAGATGTATGTATGACATTGCCTGAGGCTGTGTCACCTTCCTGAGAGGTAATGTGTCTCTGTGCAGGAGAAGGGTATGGAAAGCATCTGCTTTTGGGGCTGGGGCTGCACTGAGCAGAAATGATGCCATCAAAACTGCCTGGAAAGATCAGGTTACCAACTCATTAGAGGGAAAGCGTCCTGGTAACTGTAAAATGAGCTTCCATATTCCCTCATTTCTAGCATCTAATTTGCTAGGTGGTTTCATTTATTAGCATATATTCAAGTGTGTGGGCACTTGTTTGGCTCTTTCTTTAAGAAACAAAAACATTAACCCTCTAGTACACCACCTGTTTGCACTTCATTGTCAACTGTGAGGGGTTATTTTATTGGCTTCATTGTTTCACTTTTCATTAACTTTTTTCTTTATTAACATGCAGGCTGCAATCCGATTTCTTTTTGCTAGAAATGGACTTTGTTTGTCATTAATACCATACTTCTGGCTGCGTTTCTTTATTTAAAAGAAATAAAGCTTTTCTTTTATATCTAGTCTTTATATCTACCCTTGGTCTGTGTCTCTGTCCTAGTGGCTTTCCAAATGTACTTGATTTAGCTTTTCAATATGTAATTAATGCCAAACAAGTTAATTGCTTTACAAGTGTCCAAAATTCCCTCGTTTCATTTCTATTCATTTATCAACCTTCATTATACAGCCACTGTTCCACATAAACACAAATGCTTGTTAATGAATGCCTAATGTCGTATTCATTAGAAAATCAGGTTAATGGCTAGTAATGAATATCTGAGCTACTTGTTACTTTCAAGTATGTTTTTTTTTTTTTCCTTGTTGATTACAATACTTCTTTAATCTATGGAGAAATCATACCTGTGTGTTAGGCCAACTGAAACATGATGAGGTCAAACCATTGCAAAAGCCCACAACCATTCCCATATTGCAGGTGCATTCTCTTTAGGTGGAATGCTAAAGATGTTTGACAAAGACAGACGACCTGTAACTGCCGGTTTAGCCTCAGGGGATATCTACTTAGGGGGATTACCCATGTTCTTAAAACCATTTCAGGCTAGTCAAGGTGACAAAGATCATTCCTAGATGCCTTTCTACAGTCATAAGAGATTTGATTATTCAGGATTAATATCTGTATCTGGCACATACTGAGACATATAGTACTTTTAATGAAGCAATTCCTAGATGTTGGCTATGGTGAAAGGTTTTAAAATGTTTTATTTTGATTTACATGGGCTCGGTAATCCTGATTATGGTAGATTATCCAAATGCAAATGTGTGCATGTGCATGTGTGCGTAGCGTCTTTTTGTAGATATTTAGAGATAAGTAATACTGAAAAATATCCCTTGTCTTGCTTTATAAGGCTCTGCCTGCCAAGAAGATTTGGCTATTTGAAGTTATATGTCCATAATAACTAGGCTATATTTCATATTCTGTTTCATAAAGCATTGGCTCATCTTTGTTTGCTATCACTTCTGCCATGGTAACGTGAAGGCCTGGAGATCGTAGGAGTGTTTGAGCTGGAGCTATAGCTCTTCTGAAGGCTCAGGAAACAAAATATCTTGTATTGTTTGCATTGATATCCATCAACAGCCTTCCTGTTTTGCCTTATTAGACCTTTAAGGGACTTCACAAACATATTGAACAATAATGGTGATGAACATGGTCCTGCTGGACACCCCAAGCACAATGGCTCTTTACAGTTGTAAAGAAATTACTCCTTATTGGTAGCTAAACTACGAAAGAACACATTTGCCCTAATTATAAATGGTGTGAAAAAGAGTCCCCAGAGTGACTGTGCAGACTGCTGCTTGTCAGACATAAAAGATAATTTAAAAAAATTTTAAAAAAGAAACACAATACTGTTAAAATGTAATTGATTCTTTATAATGTTCCTGTCAAACAAATTACAGCATGAAATAAGATGAGAGAATTTATGCAATGAAAGATAGTAAATTGTATTTATTACTTAAGGAAAGTATTTAAGTGGCAGTGCTGCATCAGAGGACATTATTTGCACGCACTTAATGTTGGTAGTTTGGTAGTAACCATGGTCAGGATTAGGGTCCTATATCAGCATAGCAGCTGAGTGTGTTTTATGTATGTTATTTGATCTCTGGCAGGAGTAATTAACAGTGCTTATGGTTAGAATGATTCCCAAGGATATATCTCATATGTTGCAAGTTGAGTATGTGCTGTGGGATTTTTCTGAATCATTCCCACTGACATCCCAGATTTCATCAGCCTCCTCTCTGTCTGCTCAGCACTTTGCATGACTGAACTTTAATGAAAGTGCCAAAATGTAGGCAGGTGCTGGGGTTGCCCATTAGGCAAAAATAGCTGACATGGCTGCTAGATACAATATGGACGAACACTGTGTTATCTCCAGAAGAGACTTGTGTGGGTGGCTTTAGAACACATATATGATAGGTTCCTGGGTTTGGCCTGGAAAGGGAAAGGTGAGCAATTTAACACTGACATAGGGCTTTGATCTACTATGAGAACAACAGTAGCTTAAGTTTCAGGTATCTGATTTTACTTATTTACAATTCTTTTGAGCAGGTCAAGAACGTCCTACCAGTGTATGATAGAGAAAGCTCATGTTTTGCCTTTCCATTGAACTTGGGAAGCGGAAATTGCAATCCAGGCACTCTAGTTTTAAACGATATCTAGCCCCAGATTATTTAATTTCTAGTAAATTATAGCTGAGTATTTTATTTCAGAAACTGTTTACTAGTGTACATGTACAGAGCTAAGAAGCCAACCAAGGAAATCTGATAATGATGAAACACCCTGCCATACTGCAAACCTGCATGAAATCAGACTAAAATATGAGCTAAAATTTCCATTGTGCCACCTGAGAGTCTCCTTAGATCTGTTGTACCTTTGAAATGTCTTTTTGAAATCTCTTCTAGAAGTGGTTTTCTCAGCCTGCAAAAACAGAATAAAAATAAGTGAACTACTCTTAAAATATGTTGCAGTCTGTCCCTGGAGGTACTTAAAAGATAGAGGTGGTGCTGAGGGACGTGGTTTAGTGGTGACCTGGCAGTGCTGGGTTAATGGTTGGACTTGGTGATCTCAAAGGTCTCTTCCAACCAAAAAAATTCGATGACTCTATTACACAGCCCATGTAGGTGGAGCATCATAGGCTGGAGTTGTTTACTGCTGTGCTGTACGCAGAGTCTCACAACTGCTGTCTTGCATTCAGCATGGTTTTGTGTGCTCTGCTCCACTGGCATCAGTCCTCCTTTCACAAAGGGTTGTTTGGCTCTTCAGTGCTCTTCACTGACAACCATCCTGCAGATGGACAGGGGTGACTTGTGTTTTTGACCCTCTTATTCCGCTGCACGAAGGGTAAAGACCCGGAGTGGGAAAAGGTGTAACCTGTAGATAGTAGACATCAGAAATGTTTGGTAACTCAGTATCATTGCTGGCAGCAGGGGAGAGGTTGGTGGGGGCAGGTAACGGTGAGATACCAGGTCACCTAAAAGTCCTGAACTGAGGGACAGAGCTTGGCACATAACACAGAGACCTCATGGCATAACACAGCTCATCTCTGCAGAATAGCCAGACCTGCAAGCTGACAACAAGCAAACATTTTAGACCTCCCTTTTCCACCTGCAAAGTTAACCCATTTTAAACTTTTTTTTTATTAAGTGCTATTGCCAGCCAGTAGCATATAGCATACCCAAAATTCCCATCTTAACTGTGGGAGATATTCTTGCTTATTTTTTGTGTATACTTAATTTCTCGTGTAGTTGTTAGGAATTTTTGTTCTGATCAGGCTTGAAGCAAATGTTATTGGATAGCTCTTGATCTTCTAACTGATTAAATAACTCCTTTTACACAAACACAAAGATTGTAAAGCAACACAAAACCAACAACAAATAAAACCTTGCTTGGTTTAATCTTTAGTACTATTTCTAGTACTATCACCTCTTGCATTTAATATGCTATTCAGATCACTGTGAACAATATTTTAGGAATACATAGATTTTAAAGCATTGATTTTGTTATTCATCTGCTGTGTAAGAATCAAAATCAGCTTTATAGGTGCAATTTTCTCTTCACTAGAGGTACAAAGCACAAAAATTACAAGAATAATTTCATCTTTCTCTTTCAAATAAAAATAAATAGATGAGTTCATCAAGGAAATTGCTGACCTGTTATATTTTTTCTTTCATTTGCTAATGATCCCCTTTTTCAGTGAATGAAGCTTGAGCCTGGTGATTTTTCCTGCAATGCATACATGTGTATCTGGTAAATTAATGTCAGTATGCTGGGGAAGATGGTAGCCATAGGCCAGGGCTTTCTGTTGCCATGGATCCATCGCAGACCTATCTGATTGTAGCTTGTTAGGGCTTTGTTTAAACAAATAGGAATTGGAGGAAAAAAAGATTTTCAGCTATTCCTGTCATTTACATTTTAACTGTTCTAATTGTCCTAATTTCCTTCCTATTTATGACGAATGGTTAGGGGAGTAAGCCTTCAGTGTTGACCACTGCACTCTTCAAACTCAGGCCACACACTCTGTCCATGTTTTTTTTCTCTGTGCTAATCTGGCATGGAAAGGATTTAGCCTGCCACGGCCTGCCTGTGGGAGACAACATGCTGTACCTTAAATCATAGAATGATAGAATGATAAAATGTGTTGGGTTGGAAGGGACTTCTAAAGGCCATCTAGTCCAACCCCCCTACAATAAGCAGGGGACACCTCTAACTAGGTCAGGTTATACATACATACTCATCACCTATAATATATTGTCTGAGAACTGATAGCTCTCTGAGCACTAATTTCAGAAAACAGCACTCGATTCCACCATGCTCTTTGATTTGGACAGCTGTGGCACTTGTTTGAATTCACCAGAGTGTTTTAAATAGAGAAATACCCCCTTTAATATTTTCCGTTACTGTTTGTATTGGCATCAGGCTTATGCTGAACAGAGGTTGCTGTGTATGAAAAGCAGCGACCTGCTCTGAGCACAGCAGTGGGTACCCCTCTGTGGTGCAGCCACTGCTGTTGTGCCAGTGTGGGGGACGGTTGTGGTGACAAAATATCAATGGTCATCTGGCCATGTATAGATGGTAATAAAACATCTGTGTCCCCTTCCCATGGGGTCCACAGTGAAAGAAGGGAAATGCGTGAAGTTCTGCAAGTGTCTGAAGAAACAGATTTTTGGTACATAGTCTACTGCTGGCCTGAAATTCAACTCCACCAGAGGACCAGTGTTATCTCTGCATACTTCCTCTCTGTGTCCATGTCAGCTGTGCCTGTGCAGAAGCTCTTCTCATCTCTCTCTACAGACATTTTCCTGTATGAATAGAGAATTACTGCATATCGGCAGAGCTGCTAGACCTTGTTTTCATCACAGCTAAAGTCCTTTTTACCCTGCTAAATGAAGAAAACTTAAGGTGACTTTGAGTGATGTTTACTGTTACTTTAAAATCCCTTTTTTACTCATCAAGTGGATGTATTTGCCTTAATGTAGATGAATCCAGTTTGTTTCTAAATTTAAGAGTGGTATTTTACCCTGAGGATGAGTATTGGTGACTTTGCTGTGATTGTTGCACTTAGAAGTAATATTTAGTAGTGGTGCCAAGATAAGGGTGACATTTATTACCCACTGGCTATGCATTATGATACAATTAATAACAGTGTTAATAATAAAAGCCAATTTGTCTGCTGGCTTTTATTTATTCAAGTCTGTGTGGACTGGAAAGTGGGACTGAATCTCTCCTTTCTTTTGTTCGGCTGTAACAAGCAGTTCATCCAATGACAGCATCTAATTTTTTTAAGATTGTTTGTAATCCAAAAGATCCAGGCTGGCCACAGAAAGTGGTCCAATGAAGTGTCCCAACACTGTAGAAAATAGAGGCAGGATTAGGGCTACATTTACCCCATTTTCTTCGCCTTTTCTCATGACAATCCCAAACTGTAGTCACCTTCATTTCTTCAGCCATAAGGTTTTAAGGGCAAAAGGCAGTCAGGAAATAAAGCTGGTGGAGTGGCTGATGAAACAGCATATAAGATGCTATTCCACTGCCTTTTGCAAACATGACTGTTAATGTTAATTGTGATGGTGCTGAGGCAGTAGTTGTTCCTGGCCTCTTGGCTTCCTTCAGCTTGGCCATAGACCTTTCTCCTTGCTAGCATTGTCTGTTTAGGCTGTGAGGGTTTTGGGGCAGGAACTGTTGCTTCTTTTCTGTGCAATGTTGAGCATGGTTGTTCTTGACCCTCAAGCTGTATTGTTGTAAAAGTCATAGTCACAAAGGTGACAATCTGTCTAGGAGGGAGAGGGAAGGAGGTGGACTGATAAAGTTTAGGCTAAGGAATTACCTAGTCAATATTTGCCTATATTAATCCAAATTGCTACTCTAGTGGGTTCACACCTTTGTTTTGCCAACATATGGAAGATTTCCCCCTTGCCTTTGTGCCGTTTTTTTCTTTGCAGTACAAATAATCCAAGCATTTGTAGCAGCTTCTTCACATTGCATTTTCCTCTACTACAAACAGCCCTTAAAGCAAGACACTTCGTTTTCCTCTTCTCTTCAAGATGTTGGGGCATGTAAAGGCAAAGTCCAGTCTTAGAGCCTTGAGGTGTGAAATGTGCTGCTAGAGTCAGCAGTGGGTGCATGCAGAGGTCTGCAGGGCTACCCTGATAATTTAAGCCCTGGCTCTCTAATAGCACCTAGAACAATAATGTCTTGCTGGCCAAGGTATGTAGGAGCTTGTAGGTTCTCAGTGCATTTCTCCGTAACACAGCAGCTCAGGAATGTCACTTTGAGAGGCAGGGCTGCGAGGAGGCTGCTGGTCCCCGATGGGCAAAATGCGCAGGTTTTGGTGCAAATTCTGATCCTGGAAAGGGAAGAGAGGAGGCAGGCAATGCTGGTGTGCCTGTGGCGATATAGGTATTCTGGTAATACCCTCTAGTGGAGACATGAGGTCTGCCAGCAAAAGGAGGGGGGTTGCCAGCAAATTTAAACACCAACTTGAACAGCTTTTCAACAGCTTTATCAAATAACTGTATGGCTGCTGGGGGTTTGTGTATAGGGAATGTTTTGCTAGTACATATGTATTAGTTAATGTAAGTTATTTCTAAGACTCCTAGCCATAGTTATTAGATAGGCAGAGCTGTGTAGTGTAGACCAATCTTTTGCTACATCATTTTTGGTGTTATATATTTACATGGGGCTATAGCATTGTATTTCCAATTAAGTAATTCACACTCTGTATTGCATAGCTACACAGTATAGAGGCTGTTAGCCCTTTTTTTTTTCACTTGCAGTTTCCCGATGACTGCGGGTAGCAGAAAGGAGAATTTGTTTTGTGCTATTTCTTGCCCCTATTATTCCTCCACTTCTCTACAAACTCCATGGGAACATTGAAATTTCTGCTGCTGGAATTGAAAGAGAGATGTGGGAATTCAGGTGAATAAATAAGTGAACAACACTCAATCTTTCTTTTTTTTCTCTAATTCATTTGCATGTTATAAACCACATTAATTTTAGTAGGAACAGAACTAAGACATGTTGCTTTTCTGTGATACCTCTCTTTTGTTATGGGATAACATCGGTGTCACAGAGGAGCCTCAAGAAGGGGCCAATATACATGAACCAAAACACCTGTAGGCTCTGTATTGAATAAGTTATCACTTAATTAAAGGATATTACTTCCAACTGGAATATGTTATGTTGGAGGAAGAAAATATGTTGGAGATCTATGCTATCTTTCACTCAAAAAAGCTATGTGAAAAATTATTTAATAATACAATAGACATAATTTTGATATAATTTTGCAAGATTTTTATCAGTGTTGCAAATAAGTAAGCATTTTTAACACAAAATATCCCAGCAATTGTATTATTTTTTTAAAATGGACATTGAACTGCAGTAGGTATTGCAGAATCAAAAATTATAGGAAAAGAGCAATGCTGATCCTTTAGTATCAATACTTAACGTATCAATGCTTATACTGTAATTGGCCTTTTGATTTGGTTATCCCTTTAAGTGCAAAAAGTTTCCATGGCTTTGTATTTTGGATGCTTTTCTGTAATGCAAAGACCAACCTTTACTTCTGGTTGTATGATTTTGGTTTGCACACAACTGGAGAGGATAAAAAGTACAACCAGGTGGCCCACACTCTAAGATAACTCAATGGTCTTGAAGTTTGCTTTCCAAATCAAAAGTGCCCAGGATTCATCTGGGACCTGGTGTAATTTTGCTGACATCTGAGGAGTGACTCTAGATTTACACCTGTAAGTGACAAGGTTAATTAGGCTTAAATTCCTATGGGCTCAGCTTTTTAAATTGCTTCCTAGGATTTCAGTCAAGCTCAGATAGGGCAGCATTCAAAGGAAGTGCTTAGTGTTGGCTTAACACTGTTTCCTTTGAAATTAAGTGGAAGTTTTGAAAATCCCATCAGGGCTGTCTGCTGAAGCCAACATGATTAATTATGTGTAAGTACATTGGCATACTAGGTACAGCATCTTAAAGTTGTGTGAATGCAAGACAAAGCCAGGAGCCAAGGTTACTTTCTGAGCAGTGAAGCAGCTATGTCAGGTTAAGATATATTGATTAAGACATGTTGCTGAATGAGACAACAGCATGTTGCTGGAGTGTCTGTGGAGCGACGAGCTCACTGATGGAGTGTTTACTCTTTGTGGAAAGCTGCTGTTCAAGGGAAAATCACACCTCTAAAGACAAAATGATATGAAATTGCTGTTTAGGATTGTGGGAGGCTATTATTTATTAGAAGGTGTGAGGGGGATAAATGGTGGGGAACAAGAGGCACAGTGGCAGAACTGCGTAATCTTCCCTCCAGGTATAAGTTACTTAAATTCGCCTACCAGGCACATCCTGTAAGGCACTACCATTCACAGTTGTGCTCTGGAGGGAGTTGGTTTGGCTGTGATCTGAAAGGCAGCCAGCCTGCAAGGTGCTGGCCTGCTAGTGGTTCACACATTTTTGTCACAGATTTCTGGACATTGATTTTGCATCATTTTTATTAAGAACTACAGAACAAATGCCACATCCTTGAAATTAAAGGACATTGGCAAATTGCAGTGAAACATTTGCCTATTTTTCATTTGTCATTTTGTAATGGACTTCCTTTTCCCCTAGAACTATAAAACTTTTCAAGCTCAAAGTACAAAGAAATTAATCTGCCATGATTTTTTATATTTTTTTAAAAAGCTGTTAGAAAATGAAATGGTGAGTAGAAGAGGAAGGGCAGTTCAGCTTTTACTGGAGCATCTATGTTGTCTGCCCTGAATCCCTGTGTTCTTGGACAGAGAACTGTGGCCACGAGCTAAACAGATGAGTGGAAACATGGGGCCATCCCTCTTCTGCAGGCAGTTCATTGTCCTGGTCTCACCATCCTGCTCTGGAAAGATGCTGGGGATGGACCACGGTTGATGCTTATGGTGCAGGACCAAGCATGGGAGGGCAGTGCCAGGAGGCAAGGACAATGGGGAGGCTGCACTAAGCACAGCACAGTTACTGTAGCAAAAATTGTGAAACTAATTGCAATATATGATTCAGACCAAGACACACAAATAGCCCCAAATCCCACTTTTTCTATATAAAATACTAAAGGAGAAGTAAACCATGTTTTGTATGATGCCAGCTGTAGAGGGAAAGATGCAGTAAGTTCTGGTGTTTTTCTTTCTCTGTATACAAAGGTATGTTTTCTCTCACAAGAACAGTCTAAATATCCCATTAATGCCTTATGTGTAATATTAGCAAAGCCCCTTTCAAGATAGATTACAGTATTTTGATTCGTTACTCATCAGTATGTATAATTATCGTTTAACAATGTTATGAAGAACTGATGAAGGGAAGCAGGTGTTTAAACATGTGGTACCAGAAGTTTAATACCGCATTTAATTCTCTTTATTTGCACTTTTTAAAGACATCTATTCAAGGAGGGAAAACAATGAGACACTACAGGGTCATGAGTGTTTGCAAGAGAAAGAAAAAATATGCTTAGTCAATTTTTGGAGCAAGTACTTTTTAATTAGTAAGAGTGAGCTTTTTAATGGTAGTATAACTTTATAAAAAGATAGTGAAGGTAATGAGGTGTGTTACAATTTTAGATAGCAAGAAATTGATATCCACAGGTGGGCTTTAGACCATGTAGTGAAAAGTACAGCTTGATCCTGAAAAGCCAAGCATGATTTTTGAAGTCCACACACTGGAGGGTGCTGCTGCCAGGAGGCAGCTACCAGGACCACCAGAGGAGGATCAGTGCAGCCCCATGGGTGATGCCTAGCTTGCCTGCCCTACGCTGGGCTTAGCTGTGTCCCTTACAGGGACAGCATCCCTGCAGGAGAACACCAGGAGGGGAAGAGTCACATCTTCAGAGCTATGTGTCAGGGGTTGGGATCTTCAGGGTCAAAGAGCACTGTGAACTTCTACCCAACTGTCTCCTTGAATGAGAAAACTCCCATTAACCTCCAGGTAATGCTTTCTGGGAAAAGCTGCTTGAAAAAACTCCATGGCTATAAGCTAAATTTTACCAGTACAAATGGTGTCCATGGCCATGATAGTTTGTCTTTTAATAATTGATATAGGTTAATAGAGCCTTTAAAAAAATAATATTTGAGTTAAAAAGATGTGCTTTTTTTCCTCTGAGCAAATTTTTCTCTAGTGTCTGAAACTAAGCCAAAATGAACTATTTTGCCTTCTGGAGCAGCAGTTTTTTGTATGGTGGTCTGCCAGGCACTCATGCAGCCAGAGTAGGCTGTTTGAAACAGTTGTGTAAACGCAGCAGTGCCAGCACTGAGTTTCTTCTGAACAGCAATGTAGCACACCGGGCTGTTTCTCCTTTGTCTGTGACAGACAGGCTGAAGTCTTATGAGGTCATTCAGGACTTATATTTAGCTTTTTGCTTGGTTTTATTGGGGAAGACCAGTTTCAAAATCCTAGGTTAGTATGGTGTTAATGCTAACAGCCTGACAGTTCTTCCAGGTGAGACTTCCCTGCTTGTTGATGGAGGAGGGAGGGCAGTACCTCCAGAGAGAGGGCAGTTCAGCCATGTCTCCCAGTCTGTTGCTACTCTGGTGACTTTAAATCTCTTTTTTTATCACTTTCCTATTAGTATTCACCTAGTTCAGTGGTGCTTCACTTGCTCTGTTTCTGAAGAACCATCCTCTGCATGAGAGAAACCTCTAGTTACAAACCCAGTGATTGCTCTTCTGAGAGGCAAAAGGATTTTTGCATTAGGAGTTGTGCTATTGCCATTGTAACTTGCTTTAAAGCAAGCAAATCTATGCCCTGCCTTTTGGTGAAAGTAATTGTAACTGATCCTAATGATCCCTGTCAGCCATAAAATGCACACATAAAACATAAACATAAGATGGTGTTTTGTGATTACACCTGTGCTTCTCTTTGCCTGATAATGTTGTTTTCCCAACATGATATTCTATTATTCATGAAAATGGTGTCTTTTAAAAGTGACTTACTTTATGGGCAACCTTAGTATTTATTTTCCTCTATTTATTTTGTCTCCTAATTGCTGCTGCATATCATTAATAGGGAGGCTAAAGTTATTGCACCTGTTGGACAAAATAAACTTACTTTTTTTCTTTAATTTCTCATGGATGACACTGCTCAAATTGGTTCTTAGCATGCTTGACAGGTATAGAAATCTTCTGTCCTGCTTGTGCTTTGCTTTCATTAGGCAAATTTATTTATCAGTTCAAGGGTAAGGCTTACAGTAAACCAAATTGTCACTTTGAGCAGGTGTGACTGTATATACCAAATGAGGCTGTGGGCAGACCCAGTTCAGAGGCTCTGTGTCAGCTCTTACTATTTGTCGTGTAGACTCATCCCTCCTACCTTTCAGCATGACAGACAACCTTAACAAGGTGTTATTCTGCTCAGCAATCAATCCCTCTAGCTTTCAAAGAGTTCAGTGTGAATACCTGAAGGATGAGGCTGTAAGGCTGTAGTTATTTTTGGGATAGGGTCTCCCCCCAGTCTTGCCCCTGCCAGAAGTAAAACGAAGTAAATATAATAGTGTAGGATATCTGTGTTTTATAAATGTTCCCTAGCTGCTAAGGACTTTTTGTTGTTAATGTAGGTGCCAAATGCTTTCATCGGGGAACTTTTTTGCTCCACAGATGCAGCTGACTCACTTTTCACCTCTAGTGTACATCGTGCCTAATCAAGCCTTTCAGCTATCATAAAGCACTGTACAGAATTTGCGTGTGGAGGTGGCTGTGTAAATTCCAACTCCTTTAAAGGCTGTATTTGAGTTAGGGCAGGGGTTTGGGGATAAATACAGGTGGTCAGCAACGACTTTGTCCAAGTGACCTACACCCCTGGCTTGCCAAGTGTCTGGTGCTTGACACTCAGCAGATCTGTGCTAACACTTTGCTGAATTGCCTTCTACTTTTCATGGCAATTTGAGAACTTGAAGAGCCTGTAACTACAGACCTCAACATTAGTAGCTGGCCTGTTATTACCCAGTGGCATAGGTAGGGTCTTGCTGCTGCTCAGGTAAAGAGATCACCCCTGAGGCTTCTGGGGCTCATGCTCAGGAGGTGCCTAGCAGCAGCCGCTGCAGTTTTGAGCTTCCAAGACCCTGCTCTGAATCCTCTACTAGAGATGTCTCTCTCTTTTGGTGTATGTTATAGGGAGTTTAGGAAGTTAAGCCTCCTTATTTAGGCAGCTAAATATGGACCCTGCTGCTTAACTTCCCAAGGTTTCTGTCAAGGACAGACCACTGCTATACGGACATCAATGGAACCCAGCAGTGACAGAGTGGATTCCGGCTCCCTCCCTGGGTGCCTGCAGTGCCAGCACTGCTTGTGCACACTGTGCTACCTGCTCCTTCCGGCCAAAGGGCTTTTCCTCCCCCCCGAGTACCTTCCAGCCTGCTGACGACAGTGAGTATGAGTTCAGCTCCTTCCTTCAGATGACATCTGTTACAATATACAATGAGAAGTTATCAGGGCACAGAGCTCTTTTGGCACACCGTGTCAGTGGTGCAATAGCCAGAAAAACACCAGATTTGTGACGAAATATTACCATTTTGTCAGAAGGCTCCAACACTTAAAAGTTAACCAGGCTGTCTTCAGAGGGAGGGGACATCTTTGGGCACTCTGTGGGGTCATAGCCCCAAGAGCAGATCCTGCAGCAATGGACTCAATGTCATTTTAATATGGCTTTTGTGTCTTCATAAAAAAATGTAACTTCTGATATCAGTTGCATGAGAGTAGATGTTTAACTTTTTGGCCTTTAAGAAATTATAGTCTGACATTAAGTTTAACTTTCCTGGCTAATGAAATTATCATGATGGAACAGCCCATGTAAATAATAAATACAATAACTCTTCTTTGCCTGTTCTGTGCTTTTACTATTCATAATTTTTAGGACCATAGATATTAGATACACTTACGTAAGACTTAACGAACAGTAATTATCTTTTGGCTAAAGAAAAAGCCCAAACGAATGCTAAGCTGCGTTAACGCTTGGCTTCTGACATGAGCTGATAATCAGATTTTCTTGCTTAAATCCATGGTGCTTGAACAATGCTACCCACTGTCTGTCCTTCCCGATATTACCCTTAATTAGAAAGAACAGAAACACAGATCTGAATTATTTCAAAATCTGGTTTCCATGGTCAGTGGTTGGAGGGGCTTAACTTTATTACAAATAAACCTGGCTTTATTTACTAATGAAATCTGAAATGCTAGGCCTGTAATAGTAGATAGTCTATTAGTATGGTGTTTACGTGCTGAAAAATCTTGTGTGGGCAAAGTATTTTGTAATAAATCGTTAAGTAATTGAATTATGATTCTTTTATCCAATTAATAAAGCAGAAAAGGAGACCCATAGGAAGCTCTATACCATAGTTTAGGGCAAGCAATGATACATTGTTCTCTAGTCCTGCTCTTTGTATGTAAGACCTTTTTTTTTAATGCATTTGGCAAATGCCTGTTTCTGTCTTTCCATACATTTGAGATTTTGATTTTTTTTCCTAATCCTGCTATTTACTGGCTTCTTTTTTCTGAACACTTGGCACACTAGAAATGTATTTATTTTTTATTTTATATATATATATGTGGGAAAATAATAGTATGTGGCTCTTTTCATTTGTTTAGAAGATTGGAAGCTCCCTTTTCACCACTAAATACACTCTTAATTTGTGGCAATAACTTTTATTCTCTATAAAACACCAGAAACATTGTTTTATGCTACCTGATCTCTCTTACTCCACTGTGATATAATTGCAAATCTGCTTCTATAGTTGTGGTAAAATGTAGCTTTAGGAAAATGTGTCTTTAAATCTACCACAAAACCAGAGGAGTAAAGGTGCATAAATAATTATGTAGCGTATGCTTTTTTTTGCATAGCATGTACATATGTAGCGCTTGTTAAGATACCAGCATATATACAAAACTAACAACAATAGCTGGAGTTTTCTGCAGCATTTTAAAGCTTTTCTAGTAAAATATTGTACATCTTCAGTAGACATTTTGTGCATAATAAATAGATATTTAAGAGAAAAGCCAAGAAGAAAACCAGTGTTCTTGACAAGCCAACAATTGAAAAGTACAGGTGCTAAAAGTCAGCATAAGCCTAAAGTAAATAGTTATGTTGTTTGGTTTGTTTGGTTTTTTTTTTTTAATCAAAAGAAAGTACCTTGCATACTGAGAAATTTATTTCTTTTAAATATTTGCAATCCACAACCGATAGCACATAATGCCACTTTTCTTTCTCTCTTGACAAAGGGAATAGCTTGTGGTAACAAGCAGATGCTTGAGTGGGCTGTGTGGCATGAGGTGTACCATCAGCCAAGAAAATCAATATTTACTGTTCTAGTATCTTTGTGGCGTGGGAGTTTACCTTGTTTAAAAAGAGGATTGTGTATAATATATAAGGCCTTGCTTTAGTTAATAAAAAGAGAAGTATTATTGAAAAGGGCATGTTCTCTACGAGTCACGCTTAACCCTCCATGTCCTATAGTCCTAGTCTGTTCATTTATTATGCAAAAAAAATCAATCCAACATCAACGGAATGGTTAGATCCAAGAGGCACTTGCGGCCATTCATTCTCTTCTTTAAAAGTGTTTGTTCCAACATAATAAATATCCTTAATAACAATGATAAAACCCGTATTTGTTCACCAGAAGGGTAAGTCCCTAGCCACCAGCAGAGCCTCCTGGACCAACGCCTCATCACCATTTAGCGGACAATACATCAAACCTGCAGCACAGAGATGTGCTGAAATACAGGTCTATACGCTACTTGGGGAAATAAAATTTTGTCCTCCAGGCAACATTTGTAATGAATAATATAATTAAGAAATCTCAGAAACAGTTGCCCTGTAATAATGGTTTACTTTTTGAGATTACATTTTACTGGAAAGACTCAGATCTCTGTTTTGCATTGATTCCCCCCGCCCTCCACCTCTTTTCACTCTACATTATGAAAAGAGACTTTAATCCATTGTGATAAACTCTTATACTACCTTTTCTTGCATTGAGCCTTTCATCCGTAACTTTTTAATTCATAGCGGGGTGTATAAACAAGGAAAACAGATGCTAGAGATGGCTATAGGGAAGCTATGAAGTTTGTGAGCCAATTTGGTGAAACAGAAAGGTACTTATTCATAGAATGGAAATTATTGTTCATTTCACTGTTCAGCTTTGCTCTTCTCTTCTGTGGTTTATTAGGCAGATGCTGTTTACAATGCCACACTTTCACTTATCTTTATGGGTTTCAGTTATGCAGGACCATAAACCTCTACTTCGTAAAATTCTTGATCTTGTAGAAGGCTCTCAAATGTGTTAGAAACTATGAATGTTGCTCAGAGTTTAAGGAAATAATGGAGTGGCGGAGAGTAGTGAGAGCTCCTAAGTCAGCCTTCTTGGTGCTTTATAACTACACTTGCTTTTCTTTTGTTGTTTTTGCTAAGATTGCAGGATTTGGGAATCCAGAGGAGAAGGGGGAGTCAGTGTGCAACTAAAGGGTAGGAATGTTTTTGCACATGTTATGCACAGAGAAGAAGAGCCTATGGAGAAGAGTGCTAAAGGAGCGTGTTCAGTCTCCCAGGAGCTCAGGAGCTGCATTACCCCAAGTCCTGAGCCCAGCTTTGCTTTGGAGGCTGGTGGAGGGACGTTTCCTACCCAGCTTTCCTCTAACTCCTGTGAGCTTCACCCCATGATGCTGCCAAAATCTCCTCCCTTGGCTTTCCACAAGGTTTGCTGGCTTATCCAGGAAATTGGGGTTAAGTGCTAGGGTGAATACTACAGAGCTGCCATGTGTAATATAGGCAAGAAATTTATTTCAGTCATTGATGCCTCTCTTGACAGCTGGTGGGTTGAGCTGCATGAAGGGATGTGAGAGGAGGTGGAGGGCCAGGCTGGCGTGTATGGGGGCTTAGCTAAGATCCTGAATGCTCACCTGGGTCCTGAAGCTGTGGGGGAAGGCTTGGTGAGAGCTGTGGCATACACAGAAAGATCGCCATGCCAAGTTAAATGCACAGTTACTGTGCATCTAGTAAATTTTACTTCTGCATAAACCAAAGCAGATTCTTCAGTGGTCATCATGCTGTGATGTTTAATCCGTCTCTGTGTAGCTCCTGGGAGTCCATGAGCCTTATCTTGCCCAGCTTCTGCTGCTTAGCCTTAAAAAGCCCACCTTAAAAATGAAAATGAAGTTGCTTGTTTGAAAATGAATGTGAGAAAACAAGAAGTAAAGATGAATGGAAAAACCTGTCTAAATTTCAAGCTGTGTCAAAGCAATATATATATCTTTTCCTTTTCTTTATAAACTCTTTAGCTTCATACACCTGGAATTTAAAAAAGATTGTGCTGACAAAAAATTCCTACACCTCCACTTCAGTGTTACTGCTCTGGAGTAGTAGGACAGTGTCTCATGTAACATGTAGAGAGATGTGTTGAATCTCACTGGTGTTTCACTATACACCGCACACACAGAGGCTTCAGACTTGTGACACCTTTGAGGATGTTCTGTGGTCCTGGGCTCAGCCCCAGGCTCCAGGGCCTTCCAGCTAACAGAGATGTCAAACCTGGGAGGGTGTTCACCTTCTCAGAAGAATACATGTGAACATCCAGGTAATAATTTCAGGTGTTTTCAATTAAGGGGGGCTTAGGATGTGTTATAATTTTGGAGCTTTGCTGTTTGATATCTTCAATAAGAAAATAGAATATCTAAGAGAATATCATATCTATCAAATGCGTGCTGGTAGTGTGGATACAGAAATACAAATTCTATGCAAAAACATTCAGTGTTTAGTGTCTAATAGGACTCAAAGTGGAGAGGAGTTATTTGCTATAACTACACTTGTACACTAAAATTATTCTTGCATTGCATGTGGTAGCATTGTGTTGTGACATAAACCTACAGTAGAATCAGACCACAGACCCTTTTTATGGTAAATTTAAAAACCTCAACAATTGTGAATGGATAAAATAAAAACTATATGGCAATGAATTCCTCTTTCTTGCTTATTGTTAGCAGCATAAACACAATCATGTGTTGATTATTTAATCACTTTCTTGCTACTCTTGTCTTTTTCAACAGTGATGGCTGTAAATGACCTAAGCATACCAGTATATTTTTTTCATGCTAAGAACTGTTTCAATTAACTGGTTTAATCTTGCCCCTAGTCCAGAACAGATCACCTGGTGGATGGCAATCCAGTCCAATCTCTACTTAAAGAATTCTCAAGTGAGGAGGTTGCTGTATTTTCCCCAGGCCAACTGTCCCAACATCCTCAGTACCTTATACTTTTCTACATCCACCTTCCCACTTTTGGATAACACTGTGCGTTTATTGATCTCTTCAAGATAGTAATCTTCAACATCATTTTTGCAGGTAGGAATTTTGGCCTTTCTCTCCTGCCATGTTGTAGTTCATAGCTGAAGAAAGCTTTCATTGCAGTTTCTATTTTCTGTATTTCTGTGTGACTCTGACGTGAGTTTCCCCTTTTTTTCAAGATGGACTGGAAGCACACTAGAAACATGTCATACTGATTTTCATGAATACTATATTCTGTGTCTTGGAACAAGCCATGATGACACCTCAGCATGCAGAACCTACTTAAGAATATTGCCTTGAGTTGTTAGGACTCAGCAGGAGGCACTGTGTAACCTTTTAGCTTACTCTGAAAAGCAGAAGGTCCAGTTTGTTCCTTCCCAGTAGTCCAGGGTCAAATGTTTGCTCAGTGGGGAGCTAGACATGTTCTGTATAGTCTGCAGCTTCAAAGGAGAGTTGGTCTGAGGCTGAATGCCAAGTGCTTTGGAAATTTCTCCCAACAGACTAAGGACTAGAGTTTGTCTCAAATTATTGCTAAGACAGGGCAGAGATGCATCACAGGAAGTCTTGATAAGAAGCTCAAATTTAGGAACAGCCTCAAATCCTTAGCAGTAGGTTTTTGGAAAGATGTACTGAGAATAAGGGAGGGGAGAATTTATCTGGATTTTTGTCTTCTAGACTTAGAGATGTGAGAATTTTCTGAAATGTGTTTTGAAAGTGACAGAGCAAGCATGACTTAGGCATATAATTTCCGGTAATACGTGGGGCAAAACTGAAATACGTTCTTTGTGTTAGGGTACAAGATTGTTTGGCCTTAATTCATAATATATGTAAGTGTTCTCAGATTTCATGCGTGTATAGACTGTAAGTTGAATGTCTGACACAGAAAAGAAACAGATCATAAACAGATATGAAAAATAGTTGATTCCTGAGTATCAAAAACAATGTTGGGAAAATAGATAAGTGATATATTAATCATCAGATATTGCTGCTGCAATTTTTAATCTTTATTCATTATAAAGTATGGACAACCTACTCCTAAAGTTGCATGTTATTATTGGTGATTGAAGGCAACAAGGACACATTGCCAAATTTAATTTTTCTGTATTGCTGTCAGTCTCAGGCAAAAGCTTTTCTTTTTAACAGTTTCAGCTGCAACAGTGATGTGGCTTTTGAGAAGGGTGTCAAGGAAAACTACTTTGCTAATGTGGAAAGATTGAGACTGTTTCCTTGAGAAACAGTGGTGTCCACTGGGAGCAGGGATGAGATCTCAAGCAGGATTTGTGCATTCAACCAGCATTTGCCTTTTGCCAGACCCCTGAACTTTGCCAAGAGTATGGTAAAAAAAAAAAAAAAAAAAAGAAAAAGAAAAAAAAGTCTGTGCTGGGAGAACAGCTTAGAGGCAGCTAAACTCTTGGAAAAGTCTACGGACCCTGAAAGCTCCCTCCTTTGCATCCCTCGGAGCCTTCCCCCCAGGGCTGCCTGGCCAGACAGAGCTGCAGTGATGTGTGGCTGGCAGTGCAGGGACTTGGATGTGTTCAGGTAGTCTCTTACTACAGCTATGAAGCACAGGGGAGGCTGAAGATGCTGCACAACCACAAAGGCAATGTAGGAAGTTACAGAGCTTTGGATTAGTTGCTGCTCCTCTCCACTAACTGAAACCTGGTCACTGCCTCTCCTAATTGCCTTCTTCCCTCTCACCACAGATCACCCAAAGGTGCAGCATTTCTTGAAGTCACGTGTGCCTGACATTTATGCATTATTATTTAAAGCTGAAAGAACAGAATTGCTCCTCTCCGTTTGGGCTGGTCAAGTCAGCCTTTGAATTTGCATTTCGTCTCCTTTTTCCAAGCATAGGAAGGATGAAAGTCAGCTAATTTTGCAAAAGAAGTTCACCTTGATAAAACCAGCAAGGCTGGGGAGTAGTAGGAAGAAGCTATATCTGCAAGGTAGGAGAGAAGCAAATCATGAAAGAGAGAAGAGGCTATAAGGAAGCCTGTAGGTAAAATTCAGAAATAGAGGTAAAGAATACTTTGAGTATGGCAAGGCAAAAAAACCTCAGTGCCATAGGAAATGAGCAGCTACAGTATTGGCTAGAATTTATAAAATCTTACATGCTTTGGCTTAGATGCTTAACAAATAAGTGGTCCTCTGAATGTGAGTGGGATGGCTTGCTGGAAATGAGATTGGAATTTTTTGTCAGGCAGGCTGAAAGATTGTCCTCTGGCTTTTAAATCCGGTTTAGTTACAGGGAAACTTGCTGTTGCAATACAGCAGTTCAAACAAGGGGAAACTCAGACTCTGTACAGCAAAACATTTGAGCACATAAAAAGTTAAATGTAAAGCAGTTAAGTCTGAGTTTGGCTTTACCCTAAGCATAAACTTCAGTATTTTATCAGGTTCCATGTACGACGCCTGAATCCTTTTCTTTGCCAAAAATAAATCTGCTGAATTATGTTGTGTTTTTTTCCTTCCCTCCAACATAAATTTTGAATGTAGCCAATGTTTCTAATTATTGTGAGGTTACTTTACACAGGTATGTGCCTGATTTATAGAAAGCCCGCTCAGCAGCATGACTGTCATTCAGGATTTGGCAGAAACAGCCTTCTATTATTTCGTAGCAGTTTGGTTTCTGGAGGGCAGGCTGTAGACACAAACAAGAGATGTAGCTCTCAGAAACATTCACGCAGCATCCTTCAGGAAAGGGGGGAGGTTATCCAAGTCCCCATGCTGCTGTACTCATATAAATGCTCCTTCTTTTGTTGCTGCTGGACTCCAAAGAATAAAACCAAAGCACAAAGCAGAGGCGGCACCACTGAGCGAATGCCACAGTGTTCCCTTAATCCATGTGGATCAAAAACACGAACGTTTTGATTCTGTAAAGAATCTTCCTCAGCATGCTGGATTAATCACATGGATTAATAAAACACTGTTGCACTCACTCAGTGGTGCCTCCTCTGCTTTGTATTTTCTTTTATTATTCTTTGGAGCCCTGCAGGAACAAAAGACAGAGCATTTATAGGAGTACCATAGGCACTGGGAATTTTATAAACCTCTCCCTCTATAAGGTATGCTTCTTGAGTTTTTCCCCATGGATCATGCACTGCAGATTTGTCTGCGTACTAAGCCCTGTGCTACTGTTCCTATCTGCCTCAAATACACTGAGTTTAAAACCCATGCTTTTTTCTTTCATTGTGTTTCTGTTTAGTTCTCCAAAGAGCGTGGCAGGCAGCACAAGTGGAATGCTCTCAGTTATCTGCTTTTTTGGGGCAAACACTTTTGTGTATAATTTCAGTCACTGGCTGGAGTGTGGAGCTGGTGGGCAGGGCCAATTTCAGAGAAATCTTTAACAACTTTCATACACAGGAATGACTCGAGAGGTACAGAATCACACTTTTCATGAATATATATTCACGCATGAAAATATTTGCTGAAGTTAGCCTTTGTGAAGTCATGCAATAAGCTGCCAGTGTCCAGCAACTGCAACTCCCTCTCTGTGTGCTGACTCTAGCTCTCTGTATTTTTTCCAAAATCTGCTTTCCAAAAAGCATCCTTTTCTGCCTTGTAAATAATAGACTGACACCTTCTTCAGCTGTAGGCCCCCACTTCTTTTCATTGGTGCAGGATGTAGGATGAGTAGTAATCAATCTTATGTTACAGGCAGCTTAAAGGTCTGAAATCTCAGGGTTTAGCAAAGCTAAAACTGAAACCTGGCAAACAGGACACATTAGGGTCTGACCCTATTGGAGCTAATTTCTAAGATGCAAAATAACTTTTTTTTCATGAGTAGAATGTACTTGAGGTTTTTTTGGTGCATTCATGTTTATTGCTCATAGGGTTGGGTATACAGTAATTAAAAAAGAGTCCTAATGAAAAGTAAAGCTTTCTAAAGTATTCTGCTCACGACTCTGCGTACCCAGGTTTTATATATATATACACATATATACAAGGACACCCTATAAGTGTTCCTGTGTTTATTATTTGTCCACTGTAATTAGAGATTCTGGTTTTTATCTGTTAGTTCAGTCTTAAAACTGTTCCATCTTTCAGAAACTTGGGTTACACTGAACCTAACAAATTACTGTGTCATGGTCTGTTATAGTAACTTAGCATGCATATGAACTGATATCCTCTGTCTTATTCCTTCTGTTATCTACTCTATGGATGAAGATCTGTCATAAAGGATGTAGGTGCCATAACAAATCAGTTCAGCACAGTAATTTTCTCAGTGAGTTTCCATATCCTTATACAGATGGACAATTTCTCATGTGGCCAGGGGGGCATCTTTTTCGTTATGTTTCTTGTTTCTCAGGCTTCCTAAATTCTTTCCGTTCCTACCTTCCTACCAATGCCTCTGTCCTGGTATGCTACTGCAGTATCCCATTTACACACACATTACTACAGTGCTGGATGACTTTCATATTGTACCCACCACTTACATAACTCTCCAGTGTTCAGCACCACTGATTTCAGCCCTCCAACATCACCTGATCTTTATGGGATACAGCTCTTCAGACTCCTTTTCTCTCTGTGCCTCCATTTACTTTTGCTAAGACTAACTTTCCTTCACTCTGCCTGAGACTGGTACTTGATTGACACTAGCATTATACTGCCAGCGACCTGACTTTTTCTTTTAAAATGCTGCTTTGAAAATGAATGTCTTTTAGGCTGATAAGGCCAATTTCAAGCAGCAGGACATCCTGCACTGAGCTCCTCCATTTCTTTCATAGTATATCTGCTTTGCCTAGGATTGCCTTTTTTATAGCCTGCTTTATTCTTTGAGTTTCTGAAATTCTTCTATAAATCATGTTGTACAGTTGATTCATACTACATAATATTCATTTTTCTACCATGTATTGCAGAAATTGTGGCACTTTGTTCTGCAGTTTTATTGTGCTGAGCACCTTCTTCTGCTATTGCGTTTTATAGCCAATAGTGCTAAAATATTGTTTGTGACTGTTATCTATTGGTGATAAGCAATTGCAGGGTTTTGCCGCTAAGTTTTACATAGAAATTCTGAAAGAAGAAAGGGTAATAGCATAGAAAGAATTGCTTAATAAACAGAATTTTAAACAGATGGAGTATAAGGTCTTTCACTCTGTGGTAAGTGCCGTTCATTTATGATGAATGTAGAAACATTTACCCCTACAGTCTGGCATCATTTAAGTATCCACTATAAAGCTTCTTACCTCTTCCTTTCATCTCTTAGGTGCTGACCGAAGTCCTGTCATGAAAGGAGAAACAATGTCCCTGATAACATGGTAAGGCTACTGATGTATGTGATATGTTGCAAGGGAATCACGTATGATATCTGAATATGTATTACTACTACGGCCAGCATGAGCAACAACTGTAGATTTATAGTTGCCTGAAGTGGGAGCAATGACTGCTAGGTACTGCAAATACCCATCCGTTTTCCTGTAATGTTTCCTTGTTCAAGGGTGTTTCTCTTCCACCAGGATGAAAGAAAACACTTCCCTCACCTAAAGCATTTGCATGATAAATGACATGTGTATATTCCTTTCCCTTGCTAGATGAGACGTGTTGGACTTCGTATAGTTTGAGCTTACTGAGGCTTTAGAGAGCACCTGATGTGACACTCTCCTAAGCAACTGAAGAATTATAGTCCAGGTTACTCTAGAAAAGGCTGGGTGCAAAACTGACTACATAGCTATTCAGCCAGGTTAGCAGCTCCATTGTAGTGTTGGAGATGATGACTTAAGAACTGTGGTGTACTCTGGGCAGAGCCTGTCTGTTCTACACAGCCCTGATTGCTGGAGTGTTTTGTAGCAGATCGCGGGAAAGATGTAATACCTGTTTTGGAGCAGAAAGGATGATAAGAGTCTTGGCAAATCAGGGAAGAAGGCTGTTGCAAAGAAGAGAGGAATTATTTTCTCCCAGCCCATGACTGATAGGACAAGACGAAGTACTGTTAAACTATAGCCTCAGAATTTAGTTTGGACTTTTTTTTTAATGGCAAGAATATATACTTTGAGTGTTCATCATTTCTCAACATAGTTTTGATAGAAACCTGTCAGGACTAGGACAGGTAAAGCTGAGCCTGTCTTGGAGCAGCAGATGGAATAAATGACATTGGACCTCCTTTGATCCTGTACAGATGCATTTAGAAGTGTTTCTCTCAATACTGTTTTCACACTTCCCACCAGTAATGGAGTAGGCGTTCTGCCTCTTGTCAGGTAAAGTTTCATAAACCCAAGGTTTAATATGTCGGAGAACTAGGGCTGCTTTTAAGACATGGGGTCTAAATAAAGTTATTTTATTAATTGACTGCCTTGGATTAGGTTCTAAATCCATATTTCAGCATCTGACTAAATATACATTTTGTGACTGCTGAGTGTTTAAAAATTAGTAAGTTAGTTCATATAAAGAAGCCATAAAGGTTTTATTCTAACATATCAAAGACATTCCTGGATAGGCTGGCAGAGGAGTGGTAAGATAATTTTCTTCTATTTTTTAATACTACTTTGACAAAACACTGTTGCTGAAAGGAGCAATACCAAAATCATTGCCCCAGTGCATTCTTGCAGTGTTTTTCTTTGTTCTTGTTGCCTGAAGTTAAATGTGAATGTGCTCAAGCACAGAAGGAACAACCTAAGCCAGCTTTAGATCAGTCTCATCTCCCAAAATTGAAAGGACAGTCTGTTCAAGCCGGATCCACAGACTTACAAATTATTTCCTCAGTCTCAGACGTATTACCTTCTGAATTTTGGATTTGTTTTTCGTGTACTGCAGGGCTTCTGCCTGCTGGTCCAGGGCAGTTAAGATGGGGCTTATTTGTGCATTTTTAGTGTATGTATGCTGTACAGCCTGCAGATTTTGTATGTAATTATTGGAAGCAAGGTTTGCTCTGTCTATCCTGATTGAATGAAAGGAAATTGAATGAAATTAAAGGATAGTATAATATTTTACTTAGGTTAAAAGATCTGTGGGAAAATTTCTGTCATATATTTGGAATCAAGTGATTGTGGGAGAAACATAGCTTTCCATTTATACATACAGGTTTTAACAAGGATCAAGCTTTAGAAAAGTTCTGCTAGGAAGTGATTTCCTAGCAGAACTAAACAAATGCAAATTAAAATCTCAAAAAGGAGGCCAGCCCCTCACTTTTTATTATTAGGACTATTTTTTTTAATGTTCATTGGTTTTAGCCTTCCTCATAAATCCTGGGAGCACATAATTTCTCCTATATGTGATGAATAAAATTGTGGTTTAAAGACTGTATACCAGCTGAGCTCAGGAGGAAGAGCTGAGATTGGAGGAGAGGAGCAGAGAACTGGAGGAGAGATACACCTTAAAAGGCTGTTCTCATCATTCAACCAAAGGTCTGATACATGGTGATTTTGAGCCTGCCAGCAGAGATTTTTGAAAGCACTGCTGTGTTCCATGTCTTCAGTTAATCAGGAAAGATTTTGAATGAAGAGCAAATTTATTCTACAAGCAGGAAGGAGAGAATAGGATGACAGGTAGATCACTAACCATGTTGTGAGTCTTGAGAGATCCTAAGTGTCCTGGTTATGAAAGAAAGACTTGAGTAAGAGGAGACTCTCATGGTGGAATGAAGAGGGACGAAGTGGCAGGAAAAGTAAGAAAGGAAGGGGTAGAGAAAAATCTACTTAGAATGAGGGGCTGTGGAAGATTTGTGCAGCATTTTGTGGTAGAAAGAAAGCTGCTCCAGAGCATGGGAAACTTGGTGGGTCAGCAGAGGGAGAGCCCTCCTGTATGCTGCAGCAGCCTTCACACACAGCTCCGCTTAGCAGAAGACACACCAGAAACACTAGTCCAGTAAGGGGAGAATAAACCAAGAAACTACATATCTGTAGAGAAATATCCAACAGCTGCAGGACACCAATGTGGGTATGTACCTATTCCTAGAGGAGTCCCATAAGAAAACAGGGTAGTAGAAATTGGTAGCTGCTCTATGCTGTTCCATAATTTATCTAGATTAATGTGTTATTTTTTTCTCTCTAGAATTTGACTATCTAGAAATCAGGCAACTAATCTAAACTAATCTATTTGTCCAAACTCTTTTCATATCAAGGAGAGAGATAAGAACCTTTTCAGGTGATCCCTGACCTTTGCTTTAGGTATCTACCTTAGAATTAGGAGTACCTGTCTCTGCCCAGTGACTCTACACGGATGCCTTGTCCTAAATCATTGAGGATGAGTCCTGAAATTACAGAAAAGTAGCAATGGCTCTTGCAAGGTAAAGCAAGATTTGGGCCGGATTAAAGCTATTGCAAATTGGGATATGGAAAGAAGGGGAGAAGAGAGAGGGGAATGAAGAGCCTTAATCTAAGTCACAGGTAAGATGAGTGTTCCTTTAATAAAGGAGAAGCCTTACAATCTCTGTAGTGCCAAAAAGTGAACAATTGACCGTACTGTAAATGGCCTCTCTTACTGGAGCAGGGATGTTTTTCAGTTCAATAGCAAGTACTGGAGAAGCTAATTGCTACAGCAGGAAAGAAAGGAAAGAGCATGATTTTGCTGAGACTTTGTTCTGAGACAATGTGTGTTACAGGATTAAGGAACAAACCCATCCTCTTGAAGGGAATGTAGCAAGATCAAACTGACAATAAATAGAACCAGCTGATAATGCCAATTCTAGTTACTGAGAATTGCAGCCTGTGTCCTTCTGCTCAGCATTTGAGATAATCTTTGTGCATTTAAATTCTTGTGATGTACTTGTCTGCATACATCCTCCAGCATCAGTCAGTAAGCAGGTTTTTATATTTCTGAGAGTCAACCCAACATTGTATAGGATGAGGAGTATGATGAAAACCTAATGCAGTTTGTCCTTCCTCTATTGCAAGTCATAACAATGGCACTTAAGTTATTAAACTGAGGAATCAGCAAACACAGCAGTTAGACATCTTAAAAATAACTTTAAGAGGTTATTTTGTATGAAGAGCATGAAATACTGTGAGTATGATAAAATTAATAATAACCTGATGCAGTTTCTCAAGAGTTGTTCAGAGCAGACATGCAAGCATCCTGTATTCCAGCTTCAGTGATTCATGTAGTCTTAAACCATATCACCAAGTGTTGATGGTGACAACAAGGAATGACAAGGAGAAGTTTTTTGTGGCCCTGATTAAGGAAATTTTAAGTGCTTTTAAGGACGTGTTGGGTTGTATTCTTTTCAAGGAGAGTATTTGAATGGGATTTAATCCTATGCTCAAGCACCTTTTCTGAAAGTTGTCTTCTGGAATCAACTTTCATTTCCGTTTGTGGCCTAGTGACAGCCCCCACCTGGATTTGAAATGAGGTCATTGGACCTGAAAGGTGGGGGTAAAGGTATCTAAGAAGCTTTCATGTAGACTTACTTTGCTGCCTATAGCTACTTTCATCTTAAGTAAGGAGGTGTGGCAAGTTTGTATTCACAAATCCCATTGTGCAATGTTCTGTCCCAGTTGGGGCTGACTGTGTCTCCATATTAATTCTGAGGGCAGCTGCAATTTCATCCATTTCATGCAAATTAGCTTCAGCCTTAAAGCTCCTGGCAGGTTGCCAGCATAGCCCTCTTTGGCAAAATTTGAATTAATTTGGGCAAAGGTATTAGCCCTTTTGCTTCAAAGGCCTTTATTTGGGCAAATATTTCAGTATTTTAAAGACAAATACTTCAGAAAATTTGTATCTTTTAGATAGACACATTCTTTAACTTCTAGAATAGTCCTAAAGATAAATAAATGAAAAAAAAAAAAAGGTATACATTCTTGCTGATTATCTTGAACATCGCCATAAATGCCACTGCACCTGTGCCTTTAAAATACATGTCAACATTTTTTCCTTGGCTGCCTCTGTGTGGCCTTTTAAGATGATTCAACTACATAAGACTGTTAAAGATATTATTCTTGAAATGGAAGGACTTTTTTTCGCAGACTAGCTGAAAAGGGTATTTCACAGATTTTTCAATGCAGGTTTTAAAGATATCTTAATCCCATCTCTCTGATTCTTGGAAAACAGTGACAATAAAATAGCATGAAAAGTTCCATGTTTATGGTGTCACACTGATTCTGAATTTAGTTAGCAACAAGATTTATCTTTTCCAGATATCACTGCCATAGAGTTTCTTGGCCTCTAGAATCAAGCTGTGTTCATCCTGTACGGATTACCATCAATAGAATGATTATCAAAAATTCTGCAGGACAAAATTTGAGCTGCAATTCCATTTGTGTAAATGTTATTTTTACCTGATGTCCTCATGTCTACAAACCCTCAAAAGCACAGTGGAGTTCCACAGGTGTTACCGAAAACAACATCTCAAAACAAGTGCTTGGCTTTGAAATGATTGACTTTTCTCCTTCCAGTTACTGTTGGTTGGCATGTAAGGTAATAACATCCCAGACTGTTCATAGCACCTAAAGTGTTTTCCAATGCTATCATTTAGGAAAATGTCACTGTATTTGCACAACAGTATCTGGAGGCAGCATTTATAAAAGCTCCTAATTTTTAGGCCGTCTGTTCTTGTGTGCACTTATATCCTATCTGCTGTTATCTCTTCTCTAAGACAAACCATACCAACCATTTCAGTTTCTATTTAAGAGCTTTTCTGTGACCTTCTCCAGGCCCCTGAAATTTCACACAGTACCTGGTCAGATACAGAAAGCACTCTCCTCACAGAGAGGAAGTACCTGGTCTGCCTTGTGACTTCACAGGATGATTAAAAAAACAAACAAAAAAATCATTCTTCAGGTTTGGATTTAAAATTTGAGAGTAATATAGGAAAACATGGTTTATTGTTCACTAAAATATGGTTAGCTTTTCTATCTGCTGTAGCTGGTCTACTGGGTGGATGCTTCAGGTGGTTGCATTTTTAGAAAGATTTCTATGACAGTGGACAGTAAAGAAAATATAGACAATTATTTTTGCTTGTGCTGGAAAACTTTCTGAATCACGAAGTGGAAAGATAAACATATTAGCTTGTTAGGGACACTGAAATATCCATTGTGACTAGTCATAGCCAGCGAATGTGACATCCACAAGGTGATGGATGTCTCTCCTTCAAAAACTTAAAAAAGGCTAAAAACTTTCTTTGTGTTATTTAAGATCTCGTAACTCTGGGAAGCATACTTTTGGCTAAGGAAGGGAAGATTTAAAGGACTATCTCAATCATAATCAAAACTGGTGGGTCATAAACTTCTCAAAGATTCAACTTCTTTTAATAATAATCTGCATTTTAAAACTGATGTTGATTTACCAGGCAAGTAATTTTACAACAAATTAGGTAGTGGCTTGGGTAGATATGGTATCTGTTTGGTCGCAAAGAATCAGAATTTCATTGAAATAAAATACAAATATTCTCAGACCTTGAAATACTGAATGACAACTGTTGATGTATTTTTTTCAATGTATTTTGTGTATGTAAAAATTGTACTAAAATAACTGCCTAAGGCTTTGGCCAAATATGTTGTTCTTTGACATACCTATTGACATAGCTCACCTTTATTTTGAATGTTGGTAATGTCCATAACAAAACTTGTGCCTCAGCTAATTACTGATTGGGGTGGAGTTCCAAGGTATTTTTTTTAAGTTATTTTTTAACACAGAACATTTTCCTGATCACATACAGTTGAGAGTATGGCAGAAGAAGCTTGAAGGTAGTAAAACAGAGAAGCACAGAGGGTAGGAATGTCTTAAACAGCTTTGCCTGGAAGTTTTGAGTCCTGAAACTGCATCTTGGAGTTACCAACCTTGATCTCAAGCTTGGCCTGGAAACTGGACCAGAGCTTCATACTTGAGTCCTGGCACTTCAGCTCTTGCTGTGTTGACATAATTCTACTCTATGTTCTTTTTATATCATTGCTACCTGTTAGTCAAAATTGAAATACTATCCCCAGAAGGTCCATGTCACTGAACAAGGTCCAAAACACTCAAAAAGGTCTACTGAAGGAAGCTGGTAGTATCTAAAATATGTGAATGTTTGCTATAGGGAGGTGCTACCAAGGAACTTATGGCATCAATTAAATTAAATCGATTAAATAACTGTTAATTCTTTAAATTCCTGCAGGTAGCGAAGAAGAGATAATAAAAATAATACTAGAAAGGAAACAAGTGCCCTAGTCTGTGCAGATGAAATCCACTTTTCCATAGGCACTACTACTATTAAAACTAAACATGATCAACTCCCCCTTGTGCTAACAACTGCTGTCAACAAGATTTAGTGGAACATTCAGCTTTCAGATGATAATTTCTCCATTTGGCACTCACACAAATTAAATGGAACAATCAATGCCTGGGACTGCAGCTAAAGAAACTAAATCTGCAACTGCTATCTGTTCATAAAAAGGTGAGAAAAACCAATACTATCAGCACTGCCCATGCACGTTAGCTGTGTCCAAAATCTAGGATAGTCCTGGGAAAAAGCTCCCTGCCTAGCGGGCAGGCTTAACAAATGATAAAATAACAAGTGCAGATACAGATTTCAAGACCTGCCTGCTAGTCAAATCTAGGAAGTGAGTTCAGACCTTTGTGGTTCAGCTGGCTTTTGTAATCCAACTGACTTCTGCTTGCTCTTGGCTTACTCATATGGCCAAGAAGATGTTTTGAGGAGGGATGTGGGCACCATTGGCACCATGGTCCAGCTGGGTCATGTGATGCAGAGAGGTTGAACCACTTGCCCGAGGTTTGGCGGTGAAAGGAACAGGAGCTGAATGAGGATCAGGCTATACACCTGGATTTGCTCTGTAGCTTTCACCACTGAATCTGTGTGAAGAAAACTGAGGTGTCTTCACTGCCTGTACTATCCTCAATGTTCTGAGGAGTAGCTTTTGCCTACTATGTTAGAATTGTAATGTCTTTTAAAACGTACATTTCTGTACTACACACCATGTATATGCCAGAGCTGTAGTTGTTCTCAACAGCAGTAGTTAATCACTTGCAGGTCTATTTGTAAAAAGTTGCTTTTATTTTTAAATGGCTTTGGGTTACATTTAGGACTTAATTAGTGACAGGCAATAGGTAAAATCATCAGCTTTCCTGACTGTAATTACCAGTTCAAGATGTCTGCACAATATGGGGATATTTCATCCTATAGAGGAATGTAGTTAAGATCTCTTTTTCATTAGAGGGCTAGGGAAAAGAAAATAACTTCAAGGAGTGAAATGTACTTAGAGGTCTTAGCTGTGCTTTTAAGTCCATTTGATGGAACCTTCAGACATATTTACCAGCCTCTGTCCTTGGAGGTGAGTGTTTGCTCAGAGGTCTGGGACTGACTCTTCAAGGGGCTTGCATATGCTAGCTATTCAGTATAAATTCATATGCATCAAGCACTCAGACAAGGAGGAGTGTGGAGGAACCTGCGTCCCAGCTATTTACACAATGCACCTCAATTGCCCGAGAACAGAAGATGTCTGTTTGAGAGCTCTATATTGCCAATCCTTTACATGGTTCAAATTCATCATTTGAAGAAAGGGAGCAGCAAGATGAGAGGAGCAGGATGGTTTATTGCCAAGCTGCTTTAGTATTTCAGAAATTGAGAAATTTAGTAGAATTTTATTTTTCAGCCATGACTTGCCACTGTCTACCACTCGGTGCCTTAAGAGTCATCGGGATTCTTGTGGTGAGCACTGCTTGCTGCCAGAAAATCTGAACTTTTGTTAATGTATAGGCATTCATCATCTGCTGCTCATTAACACACATATTGCTAATGCCTGGCAATGGAGTGAACATTTTTCTAGAGTGGGGTCGAAAAACTAATTATTCACCATATGGTGGCCAGCTCAGCAACAATTGCTGAAGCCATGGAAGCAAAAGGAAGTTGGCTGGTTGAATTCTTTGGGCAGTTTGCACAGTGATGACTCTCTTGACACATGCCATTCATGTGGCCGCTGCATAACAGATGGGCTAAGGCTGGGAACTGTGGAAAAATCATGGCAGAGATCTGGTGGCAGCCCCTGTCTTTTTATCCTTCAGAATGACTTTGGGTCACGTGGGCTGTGGAAATAACAAGTAGGGGATTGTGCTCTGAGGATTTCCCTGCTTCTTTCATAAAGCCAGAGCGTAATTTTGACTGCCTTTTCGTATTTTGTTTATTAAAGGGATCAGGGTTTTAGATGAAAGAGATTACTTGGTTTGTGGTAGGGGGCTGTGCTGTGCCCATGACACTTGGCTCATTGTTAGCAGGAAAAATGCTGGCAGTTTGATAAGGGATAAGAAAATGGAGGGGTTTTAAATTAAAATTTAAATTACTCCTTATTTGTTCTTTTCTCATTTGTAAATCTCACATAGGCAAGTTAAGATAAGAGCTGTTTTAGATTCAGAATACTCAAACCTGAAATGAGTTAGTGTTTTTTCCAGAGGGGCTTAGTAAGGGAAGGTAAGATTAATTTGAGCATGCTGCCTTTGCAACTTGTATGCTTTCTGGATTTCGTATCATCCCAACGGTGCCTGAAAGTTTCCAAGCAGAGATTTGCTGAGCTTTAGTCCCATTCAAAATTAAATTGGATAGGTTTGGACTACCTGAAAACTAAATTTTAGTTGATTATATCAAATTGTGGTGGTTTGGAATATTCTCATGTCTTCTTTCAAAAGATTTGGGAGGAGAAGTTGGCAAGCAATTAAGGTATTGCCAGATCCCTCCAGAAGCTGCGCAGCCTTCCCAGATGGGTGCTGGTCAGATTGGTTGCAGTGGACATAGGATGGGAAAGGAGGGGTGAAGTGGAAGCAGGACTGCGTGTGAAGTTGCCCTGCATGAGTGTAGGTTTGCTGGTGGATCAATCACAGTCATTTGGGATTTCGGTCCTTCTTGTCAGGAACAAAACACCAGGTTTCTTACATGAAATGTGGTACGTGAGGTCTTGATTCAAGATTCTCCTTCCGTACATTTCTTACATAGCAAACTTCAAACAATATTTTGCAACTCACTGTTTTTTTGAGATTTCTGTTTATAAGCAAATGGGCACAAGTGGCTTATTGTTGTAGAGTTAACGCTGTCTGATGTTCACAAGCAACACTGTCATTTCTGTAGCTGTGTGCCACAGAGATGGCATGGTGACACTGAGCAGGCCATTGAGAGAACACCACGTGTCTTTCTGGGTCCTCACACCAGCCCTGATGCAAGCCCCATTTTCCGTTCTTCTGTATCAAAGCCAGGCTGGTTGGTTTCAGAGGTGGGATCTGTTGCTCTTGTGGTGGTGCTTACAGGGAGCCTCTTTGCAAGCTAAGCTTTGCTGTGTCAGTGCAAGTACACAGGAGAGACTGAGCAAAAAGAAAATAATGTGTTTTTATCTTGGACCCTCTTGTCACTATTTACCACAGGCAAGGGGGTGAATAGCACTAGTTTTCATTAGAGCATGATATTTTCTCACAGGTGATCAGGGGAACACATTTTACAAGCTCTATCTCCACTGTGAGAAGGAAGTTCACCAGCCCATAATGCTGCTGATGCTAAGTATTTCTTCTGGAGAAAGAGTAAACTGGTGTGTTCTGTTTAATGAACTTCCTCATCAGCTTTTTTCCCGCAGTGATGTGGGCAAGCACAATGTGAGGATACACTGCATTCCCTTTAACCCCATCGTGCATCACCTGCATTCCTGGGCCTTTGTGATCTCCTTGATCCATAATGGCTCTTTTGCTCAGTGTGTACCCCACTTTCCCTCAGTGGTTTTCTTATCAGTGTAAAGAGAGGAATACTTCTCTTTTCAGCAAGAAGTGGGTCCAGCGAAGGTTAGGACCGTTATCCTCTAGCAGTGGCTGGAGAAAATGTATATGTCTCAATGCATTGCTAGAGAGCTTGATTTTCAGATCACTGTTTCTGTTTAGCTTTTGGATGTAACCCCAAACACCCAGTGCCTTTCAGGTGTTCCTTCATATGCACTTCACTGGCTCACCTGAG
The DNA here is from genome assembly GCA_013400335.1 of Eurystomus gularis. Taxonomy (NCBI): domain Eukaryota; kingdom Metazoa; phylum Chordata; class Aves; order Coraciiformes; family Coraciidae; genus Eurystomus; species Eurystomus gularis. The sequence goes on from VZZY01015872.1 coordinate 221,055, forward strand.
CTTGCAGAGCTCTCTGCTCATCTGGCTAGAAAGAGTCCTTCAGATTTTGCATAGAGATTTGCAGGAATTCTTATGCTTGCAATTCATAAATTTGAATGCCTGCTGAATGGGACGGTCTGTTTTCTCATGAGAAAAATCCAGAAGAGGAGAAATATTTTTTTATATATATCTACATATACATATCATTTGTACGCTTCCTAAGACCTTAGGTTAGGTGTAAAGGTATTTTGCAGATTTGAAGAGAGAAGATGGCATGAAAGCGTGTCCATATACACATTTACACATAAACATATGATATACATACACACACACTTCCATGCCATTTTCCAGACATGCACAAATATGGATACAAGCATATATTTAATAGCAAAATAATTTACTTTTAAAATAAATGGTGCATGTTAAAAATACTGGGTCAGAAAGAATGAAGCCAAAGAACTTGAATGTAAGAGCGGTCCATTTTTAGAACACCAGATGTTGTCCTAAAGCAGTGATGGAAAAACTTTGCAACCCAATTTCTTCATCAAGTTCTTCTAATTCAAAAGATGATTTTGTAGCGATGTCACCATATGCTACTATTCATCTGTTTGACTCATACATTTCATTAAAAGCATGTGCATTTAAAATTTTTTTTACAGTGCAAATAGGGAAGTGTAATCCGTGTTCCTAACCTGCTTATGAAATATATTAAACATACAGGACAATCTTTAGACTTTACAATTTAAAACCAGTTTGGTATGATGGAGGTGAACAGTCCAAGTATCTGTGTTGGGATCAATATCCCGTCTTATGTTCCAGTTGTAGAAGGCATAAATGAATTTGTCTCTGTGTTAATAGCTAATTGGGCTTCAAAAGATACCATTTTTCTTTTGTAATCAGCTGGAGTATCACACATTGTGGGAAACATAGGATTTAATGTGTTGACTCTTTTGCTTGAAGTGCTCTGTAAGACAAATTTGACAGGTATGTTTCTCAAATCAGAATTTGCTGTTGCTTGCTCAGGTTCCTATGTGAACTGAAGATGGGTATGGGTTGTACAATGATTCCTTGTGTGAAAATTAATCTGTTGTTGTGCTTTGATACTTTGCCTGCTCACTGAACAGTTTTGGTTTTAAAGTTTGCTTCACAAGAACTTTATCGAAGTGTCCAGGTTTTTAAAACAGATGATAGATGAGCATAATGTGTAGTTTTATGAATGAAGGTATGTTGTGGGAAAAAGTTTTGGGATTATTTTTTTTTTAAATTGAACAAAACACCAGACATTCAGACATTGAAGTGTAGGGTTTATCTTTTGTTTAACTTCCTCTTATGCAAACAGTAAGAGAAGAGCTTTGAAACTCCTGATATAACAAATAATTTCTTTTTGTGTCAAGGCACATGATCTGCTATGTCCTTCCTATAGGGAATTGATGAATGCCTGCCTGGCAAAAAATCTCTATAAATTGCCATAAATTATGATTACAGAGTAATGCAGCCATTTCTGGCTAAGACTGGAGCCCAGAGTTTGCTGCTTTATCCCATCCTCCTAAAGTTGCTTTTGTCCTTGTTTAATGCACATCTTATGTTGATTGTATGAACCAAATTGGTTTAAATGGGAGATTAAGTGAGGGATGTGAAGTGATTAAATGTGCCTTTAAATGTTAGGTTGGGTATTTAAAACTTTGCTGCGTGTATTTTTTTCTAAGTCCGTTCAAACAGATAGTAATAAGACCTTCCCAACCAGAATATAGGGATTTTTCCAAGAATATCTTAAATACTTCTTGAATTAGCTTCATTTCAGCTTTGTCAGCCCTAATTGCTGAATTATCACGAATGTTTATTGGACACTTTTCTACCATCTCCACTGTGCTGAAGTGGGCCATTAACTCAATATAGTTTGGGAAATAGTCTACTGCTATTGTCCTCTCACAGATTAGCAGTTTCAGGGCCATAAGCAGTGAACAGAGAAAAAAAGTGAAAGAGAGGATGGATATTTCTTTCTACATTCCCCTGTGTTTTGTTTACACTATATGTTTGTGTATATCCAGCAGTTGTGTTCAAGTAGATGGTTTAAATGGGAGATTAAGCAAGGACAGTACAATCTATCTTTTTGGGAATCTAAGCCAAAACTCTAACATCCATCTCCCATGAAGCAATTCAAGCTGAATTTGGTTTTAATTAGATTAGGCTGGTGAGCAAACCTCCTTGCTGATAGATATAACATTTCTCAGAAGACAATTTATGGCAAAACTAACAATAATCACAGAACTTGATGGTTGGAGGGGGCCTCAAGGTGCCTGGAAGTCCCTGATGAATCAAAGATCAGCTATAGTCGTGCTGCTCCTGACTAATTTGTCTCACGGGCTTGGGATGGCTTCCAGAAGTGGGATCTCTGTAACCCCCCCAGGGCAGCATAACCCAGTTGCACATACCCTTCTTGCATGGGACTAGGTTTCATGGATTTGCTGCTATACTCAAAAGTGGTTTAACTGGAAGCCCTGGAAGACTTTTGGTTTGTAGGCTTCAGCGTCTACCAATTGGAGTTTAAAGCAGGTTGCTTCAGATTAGCTGCAAACAGCCTGGCATATAGCGAAGTTTTTTTGACATAAATAAGGTTAATCTCATTACTGTTCTGCCAATAATTCTGTGTCTTCATAAACCTGTCTTCATCCTAATGCTACAAGATGCTTTCCTTGTGTTTGATCCAACCATCTTTATGCATGTTCCACTTGATGTCTGTTTCAGCATCAGCTTTTTGTATCGCCTCTCAAGCATACCTAAAAAAGATAGATGGTAAACAGCTGATTTTCTTCTATTTGCCAGAGAGTGTGTAATGTTATTCTGTTTACAATAATGCTCTCCGCATTTTACAAAGACTGCTTGCACTGTGTGAATCTTTCTGGTGATGTGCCTCAGGGTTGCTGAAAGTTGGCAAAAACACATGCAAAGTGACTGGTGAGCAGATTGCTTTTTGATAACAGTAAGGAAAGTCAGAAAAGATGTCAGAGACTTGTATACACTGCAGGAGCCTAAGTCTACACATAGCCAAACAATTAAATAGAATAAATGTTTGTAGTAGGTTGATTTTATTTATTACATTGGTAAACTTGCCAAAACATACTACATGGTGGACACAGGGATTGACAAAAATGACAAAAGTGATAGCAATGACAAAATTGGGGGGGTGTGAAGGGGTGATAGTTTCCAAGTGGCTTAAATGATAGTTCAATTATGACACAACAGCACAAGAATAGAAATATCTGTGGTCTGTAGATTTTGCATATAAAATTATTCAATTTTTATCCATCACAGTTTAATCAAGAAGCACATTTTTTTCTTAATCTAGCTTTGATCTCATGAAAATTTTTAGCAGTCCTGTAAATGTACATGTATGGACGTACATACAAGCAAGCATATAAATGCTATTAGACTCAATAAACTCTGTGCTTATTGATGTAACTGTGATATGGCTGTAGCTGTAAGACAGGAATCTTAGTTCCTCTGGTTGCTTAGTGCAGATGACAGTTTTCCATAACACGAAAGTTGTTTCTGGAACCTACCATCTGCTAAGGAAATCCTCATGACCTGTATTGTGGGAAAAAAATATAGTCAGAAGCTTAAAGACAAACAATGACTTTGGAGGGAGGAAATATTTTTTCCCCATCCTAATAATGAAAATTTTACTAAGCCCATGTTTTTGATTGTTGTTTTGTTTTGTTTTGTTTTTATTCAGAAGGCAGGAATATTTGGGAGGGGCAGAAACTGATCTCCCTGAAAAAAATATGAAGAGGCAATATGTGTGTTGACAGCTGGGATGTGTTGATGTTGTGGCTCTTTTCTGTAGCTATCTAATTTTTGTTCTGAGAATATTACACAAACTTAGGCACCCCCCTAATTAAGCAAACAAGGACCACAGCCAAAGCAAATTCCAGTTGTGAACATGTAGTCATTTCTGTGACTCATATAGGAAAGTAGCTGATGCCTAAATATAATTTCCATGCACATTTGTCTGTTTGGCTGCTCCCTCAGTCTTTGAACAAGTGCAGTTTTGCAGTTAATGCAGAAGCTGACCCTGTAATTCTAATAATAATGAAAATATTTTTCGTGTGCAGTGTTTGGGTTTGCATCTGAATCATCATTAATATGACCTGAGTGAAAGCCAAATCCTCACATATGGCTGCATGGGTGTAATTTGACTGGCAGGCCAGTGTCCAGCTGAAATGCAGGTGGGAGGTGTTTGCAGCCTTGGTAGGGGTAGCAGGTACTGACTACTTGCTGGCAGGTTGTCCCCACCTGATGTCCCCAGGGCATGAAGATGCACCTCCAGAGGAGGGAGCTCTCAGAGGCCACCTACTTGTAAGATCGTGTTGGTCTTCTGCGCTGAAGCACTTGTGGATTAATGTGACATCTGCAGCTGGGGACTTTTCCCACTCCATGGCAGTATCAGTGACACATACTGGCACAGCCATGGCAGCAGGGTTGCTTTGCATGCACTAGCCATTTTTCTGGGCCCCTCCAGCAGGGCAGTGTGGGTGCCCACTGACCTCCACTCACAGCCTCAGTGTATGGGAAGAGCTTTTTCCAATGGTGAATACAAGTGTTAGCAACCAAACCCCCTGCTTCTGTCAGGCACCCAGGGGAATAAGAACAGCAATGATCACAAACAACATCTTCTGCATGGTTTTAGGCTTTGGAGAGAGCTTTTGGGAGCAGGGAGCCATAAGAAAAGGCCCTGGGAAGCATTACTGGTCTCAGAGAGCTCAGCCATGTGTCCAGAAACTTTGACATAAGGTGGCGGGAACTTCTGCACAGTGTGGCTTGTGCTAAGTCTGGGCTGCACCAGTGCTGCTGGGGGGACTTGCCTATGTACCCAGCGGCAAACCTTTTGCTGGAGGGGCTCAGAGTGTGAGCCAGGTTTGGCATAGAATAGAATAGAATATTCCGGTTGGGAGCAAGACCTGCATGGAGAGCAAATCATAGCATCTGCTAACCTCGCTTCCTGCTTCGTTTGAACTCACACTTCTGGAGGTTCCTGGTTTTGCCCCAAAGTTATCTGTGCAAAATAGGCATCATCATCAAAAGTTTTATGTAATTTTGGACTGACCAATTTTGGTTTGTTTCTTTTTAAATGATGATGAATAATGTATTGGATATGTTATTATTCAGTGCTGAGATGCAAAATTAGATTAGAACAGAACAGAATAGAGTAGAATAGAATAGAATAGAATATTCCGGTTGGAAGGGTCCTGCAACAATCATCTAGTCCAACTGCCTGAGCAATTCCGGTTTGCAAAAGCCAAACCATGTTGTTAAGGGCAGTTTCCAAATGCCTTTTAAACACTGACAGGCTTGGGGCATTGACCACTTCTCTAAGAAGTGTGTTCCAGTGTTTGGCCACCCTCGCAGTAAAGAAATGCTTCCTAATGTCCAGTCTAAACCCCTCTGGTGCAGCTTTGAATCATTCCCATGCGTCCCATCACTGAGTACTAGGGAGAAGGGTATTAATTGAGTATTGAACTCTGAAAGTAAGGATTAATTCAGCTTGGCTCCCAGTAAATTTGAATCTCTTGTTTGTCATGTTTTTCTTAGGGCTGCAGTTTGCCTTTCTTGAGAGCACACTTACCCCAGAGCATGAATTGAAGTATTTATTAGAGCAGTGGGGAAACGCTCAGAAGGAGCCTTGATCAAAAGTGCAGGTCCTCTGGTGCCTGGGAAACCACAAACTTAGACTGAGTCTTGACCATCGTGGGGAAATAGTTTCCATCCAGCCTTCAGCCTCTCTGTTGAGCAGCAAGTGGCACAGATGTGTGCTTCGCTAGGTCTGAGGCTGCTGGAAACCTGTCCATGTCATTCTTGGTGCGTGCCCAGGAGTCCCTCCTGGGCTGCTTTCCGTAAGGCTGTAAAAGTGATCGGGAAGCAGAGTGTTCGCCTTCCTCTTCATTGCTCAGCTGTTAAGTAGTCTTCCCAAATTTAAAAGAAGAAAAAACAAAAAGATTTTACAGAAATGTGTTGTATTCAGATTTTCATTTAAAATATATATCTGTGCAATTTTGCTGTACACTGAACGGCTGTTAGAACCAAAGTCACCAATAAATAATACTATCTTTCTAGCTTCTGTTTAGTGGGGCAGAAAATGATTGGGAAGCCAGTATTTGTTCAATGAACGAAGGAATCAAACTATTTAATTTAACTAAATGAATGAACACCGATAATGGAATTTTCCTGTCATCTATTAATTTTACTAAAGATACCTCTAAAATGATTGTAATGGTTTTGTTCCTTCCATGCCATCTAAGGGCCAGACTGTGAATGTCATATACCAAGAAACAGTTGCTGACACAAGGAATACAACTGACACTTGTTTTGTGCAACCTCACTGGCATTATTTTCTTGACTGCTGAAGGATTGATCAAAGGTTTTAGCTCGCTGCACTATATCCTTTTAATTTCAATTTTCAAATGCTTTTACAAGTGAACAGTGTATTATTGAGCCTCAAAACCAGAGCATCATTGCTAACTACCCATTACTAGTTAGCCAATACAAGAGCTATTGTGGGAACTCTACCTTATGGGAAGAGCTGCTGTTCAGCCTAATTATTACAGAATATTAGATTAATTTTTTAATTGACTAGCCTAATTAAAGTAGCCCCCCTACTAGCAGTTAGGAAGAATATATCTATTATCTTGTGTTCTCTTTCTCCACTGCTGCTGTGCATTCAGCCCCTTGCAGAATTGCTGCTAAGGAGAACTGTTCAAAGTGGTTGCTGTGTTTGCATCAGTTGCCAACTTTCAGATGTATTCTGACAATAAAAGGTTTTGACAGAATTTTTAAAGAGTTTTGCCCCCCTGTTTTGGGGCGATGATGAATGTGCCATACAGATGACCTTTACACAAGGCCGCATGCTAATATTCAGAACCGTGCTTTTGTCTGTCTGGAACAATGGCTGTCATTAAAAAAGCTGAGGTTGCCAATATGCCCCCGTTTCAGCGCCAGACCCTTCCTGATTGGGCACTGGGAAGCATCATGTGCCTTTGACTGAAATGACATGGAAGATGTATGGTCCAAGTGCTGTCCTCAGCACCACTGCTGTGATGGGAAGAAAACCATGCTGACCCAAATAGACCTGTGCTCAAACAATGTCGCACCAAACGAAGACAACATATTGGGAAGAAAAATGCTTGTAAACTGTGTGTGCTGGAAGATGTATTGGCCAGACGGCCATAGGGCAAACTTTGAACTATTGAAATCTTTAGAAATATTGTTTAGTTCTTGAACAATACTTACAAACCTAATTAATCAAGCATAGATGATTATTTTCACTCTTTACATACTGCATCATTTTGGGACAAGAATAGTGCTGTCACATTTATTTTGCTGACCACTTCCCAGGTGCTTGCTGGCAAAAGCAGGGTTTGAACATGCATTTCCACAGCAATCCTGAAATAACAGCCTTAAGAGAGCTCCTGGCCTTCTCCTAACCCTTAATGTGCTTCCGAAATTCCTCCGTGTTTCCCTGTTTCTGTTTGTGCATTTTCTGGGCTGACACTTCTTTTTCTTTTTTGGTTTAGTACATTTTATATTTAAGTATTGGTAGGAAGAAATTTGACATCTCATCCAGAACATTTTTTAAAACTGACATGAACATAATGAGTCATAGAGCAGCTAATGGCATAATTTTAATGTCAAATCAATTTGTATATATACACCTTTCAAGAGATGTGCAGATAAAAAGTTTAGTATAAGACCTATTATTACTATCTTTTCCCCACCTAGTACTTCTACTACCGTTTTAGCTTCAGAAGTGCTTGGGAACTACTCAAGTCACTAATTCCTCTTGAATTGGATGTAAGCTAAGGACTTCAATTTCTTTCCAAAACTCAGATTCTTTGAATCCATGATCCTACTGTTTTCTGAATTATTGTATCTCTACGTTTAGATTACTGTTATTATACCAAATTTAAAACTTTTTGATGTACCACTTGTGGCCAAAGCCTTCCGGACTACTGAAAGTAAGTAATTTGACATTTTTAATTACTTTTAAAAGCTATCATCACATTTAGTAAGTCTTGAAATTAATTTGTACAGGCAGTAAACAATGTATGAAGATGTTAAAAACTTTAAAATTCACCTTGAGACGTTATATACAGCAAGAGCCACAAAATAATGTCTTTTGTTATAATTAACATAACTGAAATAACATTTTTATAGTTAAAATACTAATTATTACTTTTATATTTATTATAATATAATAGTCACACTAGTATGTTTAAGTGGCCTCTGAAAGCAAGCTGTCATTCAGAGGAATGTATATTTTAAATCACATCTGATCTTGGAATTGACTTTAAATGAACAGTCAGGGTTAAAAGCATGTGTGTGAACTGCCCTCTGAGGCAACACTTTCCCAATTCAGAGCTTATTTACTGTAGGAATGGACATCCTTAAGCACATACTTCATTATATTTGAATGCAATGCAGTGAGATATGCCCCTAAAATACAGAAGTACTGAAAGCACCCAGGAACTTTTTTGCCGTTCTAAGTATATGTACTAATTAATATGGATTGCATATTCATTAGTCTCTTTTTTTTTAAGGTCCTGTTTTTAGCATAACCCCCTAGTAATCTCATGTATGCATATTTAATATAATAAACAGTCCATATAAAAGAATGTCCCTCCCAACCAGGCTTGAGGTGGTGTGAGAAAATGTTCAGCCGTTGTTTGTCAAGGTCTGCTGCACAGGAAACAGGAGCATCCCCTGTTAGAAATCTTCCCATTTGCAGAAATGAATGGAAATAAGCCAAATAAAAAGCCATTTTGAGTGGGCTAGAAACATTGAATTCATGTGTAAAATTAAAAGCAATCCAAGGTATGTGGGTCTTCGGGGTTTGTACACACAACCTGGTTACAAAGTAAGGGTAGCTGCATGGAGATATGGGCCAATTTTAAAGATGTTGAATTGCTAGATCTAAGCAGACAGCATTTCTATCTCCCAGCCTCAGAAATCATGAACCGAACCATCATTTCACTTAGCATTCAGAAATTCAGGATCTTTGTTTTTAGTCTACAAAGACTGGAAAGGCAGGATTTTCATGTAAAAGGTGGTGACTTAACAACTGATTGCTCTCCATTTTAACTTTTTTCTCCACCTGTTTCAGTCCATTTTAGAGGAGATGACAAATGGGTTGTGCCACCACAAGTCCCAGTGCACTGCAAACATGACATTTCCAAGTCTTCCCTACCAGGCTGAGGGCAAGAAAGGCCCAAACCTCCTCGGATCCTATGGGCCAAGAGAGGTGCAGTTAAAGATGCTGCATTAGGTGTGCTAGTAAAGCTTCAGGAGGCTGCTACTCACTGGTGAGAGCAGAGGTGAGGTGCTGCCTAGAGCTGCGGTGGGGCAATGCCCAGGTTAATCAGGCAGTGCCTAGCTGCAGGAAAGAGGCTGCTGGGCCAGGTAGGTGTTACCTACATGTTACCTCTTTCTTCCCTGTATGGACTCATTCACTCTATTTTCCTCTCAATCTCTTCAGCAGCACCAAACCAAGCCTGTCTGAAATTTCTTTATATCAGCTAATATTCTATAGCATGATTCAGAAACCACTCACACCATTCATCACATTTTAAATGCAAATGAAAAATCTATCTTTAGAGTGTATTTTCCATAGGTTGGAGCTCCTCTCCCTTTTCTCCAAGGCCAATTTAAATACTGATTACACTGGAAAATGGAAATTTCTATCATAAGGAAGCTTATGTTGAGGTTAATACAAAAGAAGAGGAGCTGAGCTGTAAAACTAAATAATCTAATTGTGAGACATTCCCCTGGCTGTTCAATGGCATAACGTGTTTGGGTTCCTAATGACTTTATGAATCAAATGATGTTTTGCCACTGTCTTAGTATATCCATCCTCAGATGATGATGGAGGTGACTTTCTGGCCCTGCTATGATAGGAAGATAGTCAGCTAGCATGTCGGGTGGCCTGCAGGTACCACCTCATCTGCCATCGTCATTCACAAACCTTCTACTTGCACCAGTCACAGTTTTTATCTATCTCTGTATGCATGCAGTGAGAATAATACATAAGTCTTTCTGGATCTTTTTGTGTGTATTTCTATATGTCAGCTCAGCTGCTGAGCAAAGTCCTCGCTTCTGTTTTTTTTTTTCCAGAAATTGGCCCAGCTTTTTTGTGCCTGCCAAGGTCCCCTTGGCTGTGGGTGTGGAAGGGGGCAGGAGCAGCATCCAAACCTGCCAACCTGCACCACATACAGGCTGCATCTGGGTGGCGGTGAGGCTGGCAGCCCCAAGTTACCATGGCACTGGAGACATTCTCCAGGCTTCTTCATATTCCACAAAAAAAATGCTCAGGGCAAACACCTTCTTTCGCAGAAATTTGGCATGACCGTCTCCTTCGCCACTGGCCTGTTCTTCCGCCCATCTTCCCACAAAGAGGTTAATAAATGTTTACTTTTTTTCCTGTTTCCATATGGTTTGTTCACAGGCTTTTGCTTGTGTGTGTATGAATGCTCGCTTGCATTGACTGCTGTGAGGGAATTGTTCTACTAATGCTGGCCATCTTCAAATCAATGCCTGCACATAACAACAGAAAGTGCCTCAGATGTAGTGGTTTCCACAGGACTATTGTTAGGCCTTTGTTAAGCATTTTTGAACCTAATAAATAATGTCAAAAGTCTCTATCCTAGCCAAAAATGTTCCTTTTGAAACAGTTCTAATAGTATTTTTGTTCTGTGATGTCTCCCAGTGTTGTGAAGAATTTGTGCTTCACAATAGGAATCTGGTATATCGCGTGCCGCTTTAGCTTTTTTTTTTTTAATTTATTTTGAGATGTGAACCCTTCTTTCTGAGCGGGCATTCCTGTTTCTTTACATAAATGTTACTTTTTCTTGAATAACTATATCGCTTGGAACTTCAGTGATATGGTTATTGCTACTAAATTTCACAAACTACAGGAGGATCAAGTCTTAGTAATGATGGAATGAAGGAAAACAAATCTCTGAACTTAATTATATGCTATTTCAGTGAGTCTCCTTTGTGTTTGTTGCATAACTCATAATTAAATCTAAAGCAAGGTTTTAACAATTGCTTTACGCACTGAAAAACAATGATAACAATGGTCAAAGACAATGACAATAGTTCCCTGTGGCTGTAATATCTATTAATCTAGACCTTAATGACTATTTATTCTGGAAAAAACCCTAATTGATGACTCACTGTGATTCATTATATCTTATATAGTACTTATTAATGATAAATTTGAGCTGTCCTTAATCTATAGTTTAATTTGTGCATAATCCCATTTCTACAGTACAATAATGTGTAGCAAATCAAGCTAGAATGAAACATATTTGCTAGACATATTTTATTTCTGTGCATTTCACTTTGCTTATTTTAATTGGGCTCTGGGGAAAAATGTCAAAAAACACATTTCTGTGCATTCATCTCCTCTGTGACACCAAAGCTGTTGGACGCTATCTGTGCTAAACAACTGTTTATACAGTGGGGTATTTTTTTTGTCACCTTGTTACAGCTTAGTGCTAAAAAAGACATTTTAACTTGTTTTCTGGCTACAGTAGAAATAAATATTAGAAGATCTACAATAGGAACTGCTTACTTGTGGTGTTATATGGAAGGGTCTAAAACAAATTTCAACTTGCTACAATTGTAATAGAGAATGAAAATCCATTTGAGGCTTGATAAATCAAGCTTCTAATACTCCTGATGATAGTTTAGTGGACTTACGTCTGTGTTCACTTTCTTTTAGAGCTGACATCAGCAGTACTGCTACTTTAGACTTCTGGAGGGCAAACTTTGGCTTATTTAGGAGCCTGGTTGACAGAGTCCCTTGGGAGGCAGTCCTGAGTCCAGGAAGGTTAAACATTCCTTCAGAAGGAAATCTTGAAGGCATAGGAGCAGTCTGTCCCCATGTGCTGAAAGATGAGCCAACAGGGAAGAAGACCGGCTTGGCTGAACAGAGAGCTTTGGCTGGAACTCAGGAAGAAAAGGAGAGATTATGACCTTTGGAAGAAGAGGTGGGCAACTCAGGAGGACTACAAGGATGTTGTGAGGTTGTGCAGGGAGAAAATTAGAAGGCCCAAAGCCTGACTAGAACTTAACCTGGCTACTGCTGTAAAAGGCAATTTGAAATGTTGCTAATAATATATATATTAGCAACAAAAGGAGGGCAAAGGAGAATCTCCATCCCTTTATTGGATACGGGGGATATATTGTGACAAAGGATGAGAAAAGGCTGAGGTACTCAGCCTCAGTCTTTAACAGTAAGACCAGATGTTCTCAGGGTACCCAAACCCCTGAGCATCAAGAGAGGGATGGAAAGCAGAATGAAGCCCCTATAATCCAAGAGGAAATTGTCAGTGACCTCCTAGGACACTTACATGCACATGTCTATGGGGCTAGATGGGATCCACCCACGGGTACTGAGGCAGTTGGTGGAAGTGCTCACCGAGCCACTTTCAATAATTTATAAGCAGTCCTGGCTAACTGTGGGAGATCCCAGTTGACTGGAGGTTAGCAAATGTGACACCCATCTACAAGGAGGGCAGGAAGGAGGATCTGGGGAACTACATGCCTGTCAGTCTGAAGTGCTTGGGCTTGAGTTGTTGGCCTCAAGTGGGAGTTGGCCTGTGAATCAGTCACAACCTAGCAGAATGTTTTGTTTTTCTTATTGGCTTTATGTTCCAGAGGCAGAACCTGGTCCACCTGTGTTTTTGTGACTCTGCTCTCTCCCAGGTGGTCATGGTTGGGGTGATGGGTGAGGCCAGGGCTATATTAACCAGGAGACAATCAGATGGAAGAGCTTCCTGTTGGGTGTGGCTTCTGCTGGGGCTGGTTGCATCTTGATGAGCTATATGGGTGCTGTCTTTCCATGTGCAGGGCCACTGAGGGAGCCATCTCCGTCTGTTATGTCCAGCAGGCAATGTTAGCACTGCAGTGGGCAGCGGAGGAGGTGGGCCCACAGGAACTTATGGCAAGACTATCTGAAAGAAGACTTCTGAGGGGATGTTGCAGAGTTCAGTGTTGGCCTGTGTGATCATGCAACTGATGGCAGCATAAAATGATGATGGCTGAACCAGCACAACACAGTCTGACCTTGGTACCAGAAAAGATTATGGAGCAGGTCATCTTGAGTGCCATCATGAGGCCCATACAGGACAACCAGGTGATTAGGCCCAGTCAGCATGGGTTTATGAAAGGTAGGTCCTGCTTGACTAGCCTGAACTCCTCCTATGACAAGGTGACCCATTTTGGTGGATGAGGGAAAGGCTGTGGATGTTGTCTGCCTAGATTTTTAGTAAAGCTTTTGACACTGTTTCCCACAGTATTCTCCTGGAGAAACTGGCTCCTCATGGCTTAGGTGGGGATACATTTCTCTGGATAAAAAATTGGCTGGACAGCTGGGCTCAGGGAGTGATGGTGAATGGAGTTAAATCCAGTTGGCAGCTGCTCACAAGTGATGTTCCCCAGGGCTCAATATCAGGGCTAGTTCTATTTAATATCTTTATCAATGATCTGGATGAAGTGTTTGAGTGCACTCTAAGCAAGCTTGCAGATGATACCAAGCTGGGTGGGTGTGTTGATGTTCTTGAATGTAGGGAGGCTCTACAGAGGGGTCTGCACAGGCTCAGTTGAGAGGCCAAGGGCAATGGTATGAGGTTCAACAAGGCCAAGTGTTGGGTCCTGCACTTGTGTCACAATTACCCCATGAAACACAACAGGCTTGGAAAAGAGCGGCTGGAAAGCTGCCAATGGAAAAGGACCTGGGGGTTCTAGTCAACAGCTGGCTGAATATGAGCCAACATGCACCCAGGTGGCCAAGAAGGTACCAGAAATAGTGTGGCCAGCAGGACTAGGAAAGTGATTGTGCCCCTGTACTTAGCACTGATGATGCCACACCTCAACTACCGTGTTCAGTTTTGGGCCCCTCACTACAAGAAAGACATTAGGGTGCTGGGCAACAAAGCTGGTGAAGGGTCTAGAGCACAAGTCTTATGATGAGTGTCTGAGGGAACTGGGTTTGTTCAGCCTAGAGAAAAGGATGCTTAGGGGAGACCTTGTTGCTCTCTACAACTACCTGAAAGAAGGTTGTAGTGAGGTGGATGTTGGTCTCTTCTCCCAAGTAACAAGTGATAGGACAAGAGGAAATGGCCTCAAGTTGCACCAGCTTTTCATCCACCAGTACCCCCATGTCCTTCTTTTCAGGGCTGCTCTCAATCTCACCATGCCCCAGCCTGTACTGATTCCTGGCATTGCCCTGACCCAGGTGGAAGACCCTGCAAGGAACAGGCTAGTATGGACCTGCATGGTGGTCTTTGGAAAGGCTTTGGGAGGTCTTCTCCCTCCTTCTATATCCTGGTGGCTAGTGCTCTGGGGTAGACTAAGTCCTATCATTTGAATAAGACAATGAGGCTCCCATCCCAGCTAGTGCCAAGGGGTGCTCCAGTTATTGAAACATTGAATAATGTAATAATCGTCTAATGTAAGTGCCTTTTTTTCCTCAAGCAGACTACCTGTAGCCATGCAAGCTTGAGACACTTTCTCGTCATTACTCTTGCCAGTGCCTTGGGTGAGGGGAAGGGGGTGATTCCCAGCCTCCTAATGTCAAACTGACCTGACCCAGTACCTGTGCCTTCCGTGTACAGCATACAGCAGCTGCAGCCTGCTGAGGTGTCTACTTTCAAGAAGAGGAAGACATTCAACCACAATTCATCCAAGGGGTGAAAAAAACAATAGGTGAAAAAGACAATGGGTATGAGTCTGCTTTAATGTAGTTAGCTTCAGAAATGCACGGTCACAGATGCAAAACAGGCCCCAGTAAGTGTTTAGGGCAGGTAACCCATACTGAAGCTGGTGTTTCATTGGTACCTGAGTTGGGTAGCCTGACTTTAACATGAGAGTATCTATAGGTAGTGCCATTAATTCTCAAGGTACCTTAAGTCTCTGCTGCCTGCTTGCTCAGTTACATTGGTAACGGCTATCGTTTTCTGAGTTCACATGTAGTTCCTCTGAGATAGCCAAGAAGGTCAGAGTTTGAATGATTTTTTTTTTCTTAGAAAATCTCAGCCTTTTTTTCCACAGTATGCAATTTTTTAAAATAGGTTTCTTCTGGGTTTTTCTAGAACAGCTGGAGTTAAAAAGAGGAAGTTTGATATGATCTGTACTGAAACTGTCTCTACTAAAATATGTGTGGTCTTTTAAGAAATTAACCTAAGAATCCTAGGAAGGATTCAAAGACCCTCATGCTGTGGATTGTCTGATGCATCTCTAGTACTTTAACATACAAGGTGGCTGTTCATGTGAGTTACACTGTATAGTTTGATTTAGATGGTCCGAAGAAATAAAGAGATCTCTTGGACATCCTAGACAATTAGTGTGGGAGTCCGACCCCCATATATTAAAGGAATGCCTTTCCACTTTACCCTCAACCCTTCTTCCCTTTAGGAGGCGGGTCGGACCTCTGTGCTCCAACCGCGACATTTAGAATATATAGGAGCTTTTTTTTTCCTTTCACAAATGATTGACGGAATTATTATATTGCTGGAAGAAACTCAAAGTACTTATCTTACCTATGAAACATGTTTCACTGTATAGTTTGATTTAGATGGTCCGAAGAAATAAAGAGATCTCTTGGACATCCTAGACAATTAGAATACATAGGAGCTTTTTTTTTCCTTTCACAAATGATTGACAGAATTATTATATTGCTGGAAGAAACTCAAAGTATTTATCTTACCCATGAAACATGTTGCCTTTGACTTGAGAGGTCTGTAGATTTCTACCTTTTTACACCGCAAACAACATGCCTAACTTTATTGTCCCTGTTCAAAGAAAAGCCCCTCTCTAGCACAGAGCAGGGAAAAAGTCTGATCATTGCTGTCAGGTTTTGGCCACAAGTGGAAAAGAGCAACAGAACTGTGTAACCTGATTAACTTCCAGCATGATAAGTGTGGCAGCATCAGGTGTATGAAGCAGTAGCCATAAACATTGCTGAGCTAGTGATAGTGCTGTGGGTGCCCCGAATGTCATATGCCAAAATCCAGCTGTGACTACCAATATCTCTCTGAGTGTGCACAGTTGGACACTATACACATTCAGTTTGAACTGAGACTCATTGCCTTTCAAATTATATTATATTTCCAAGGACAAGATCATAGTAGTTTTCCTTTATATATTCCTTTATAGTTTCCTAGTAGATTTCCTTTATATGAAATATGATTCCTGTGGGGAATCTTCATTGGTTCTGGTGAGATTTTTTTTCTTTCAGACTATGTTTCATAAGTGCATAAAATCCAGAAGAAAAAAAAAATAAAAACAATTCAACTGGTGATGATAAGAAAAAGATTAAAACCTGAATATTAAATTGGCTGTGGGGGAAAATATAAACATAAGGATTTTTGGAGGTGGGAGATCTTGGTTATAGATATTTGCTGTTTCTTTTGCTGTACCTGTTCCTCCAATTCGTATTTTTTCCTGGAGATGGCAGAACTTCTCAGAATAAATCAAGAATTTTTGTCTTCTTGCCTCACTTCACTTCTTCCTTCATCCCTGTAGAATGAATACATTTCAATGTTGCATTAAGCAACCTGACCATCATCTGTTATTCATGGCTGCTCTCTTCCCTGCTTGCACTGTCCTACTAGTGACCTCTCCAGTTGTTCTGGTTTTGAGACCCTTTGCCTTGCTTTGATGGCTATTAGCATTGCTTGCTGGCAGAGTCCCGAGGAGGCACAGCCAATGCTGTTGGGACTCCTGAAATGTAGCTCTCTGGTCCTGGCCCAGTCAGGCAGATGGCCAGAGCTCCTTTCTAACAGCGGGAGCCATGTGAAACTCAGCCAGGAGTTTGGCTGGTGTTACCCATCAGCTCTTGGCCGTGTGCTTTTCATATCCCTGCTGCTGTAGCTTGGCTGGCAAAACTTTGTACTGTGCACCTGGCCTTGCTGCCTTTTGGGCCTCACTCTTGAGGGAAATTGTTTGGAAAGACAAGGAGGAGACTGTATGTGATTCCTTGTTCTCATTAGTGAACAGAAACAAATTTCTTATGCAGATAGTGGGGGAAATTCCCTAGCAAATCAAAGAGTTTGATAGAGGATTGAATGAAATAAATGGGATTCCCCAGAAGGATATATGTTAGCCATAGAGCTTTTCTACATGGAGCCTCCTCCTGCCCACCACCAGGTTTTTCCAGGAAGGAATCCAGCTTCAGATCAAATATAAAACGTTTACAAGATACCTGTGGCCTTAAATCAGTAGGAGTTTCCTCCTGCTCCTTGAAATGATGTCACCCACTCAGCTGTTTCGTATTTAAGTAAATACCTCAAAGCAGCCTCAACCACAGATTTACAGTAGGGGCCAAGATGAGTGGGAACGTGTGACCTTCCGAACCCTGTTTATTGTAGGGAACCTTGCAAAGTGCAAAGTTTACTTGTGAAGAGTTACAAGAGCTCTGTCTCGTCTGGTGTCCCCAGAGCGCAGTTTAAACAAGTATTTTTTTTAAAAAGTGTTTTCCAAATCACCAACAGTACTGTGTTTGATGGAAATTTCAAAATCAAGGCATAATCTTTTTTCTGTTACAATTTCACCTTTTCCTACAAAATCCTGAAATATCAATTTTGCTAATCAATTCGATGATGACACACAAAAGAGGGCAAAGCTGTATTTGTTCTACTGATGACAGAAGTGATTTGCATTACGTCAGTCAGGTATACACTCCTGAGATCAGAGAAAACAGGCTTTTTTAGAAAGGAAACCCCCTGGTATGTTATGGAAGCACTGGAAATGGCTACCTGAAGGTGATATTTTAATCTTTTCTTTTAAAATCTGTCATCCTCAGAAGTGTATCTGAAATACACGTGTACACTAGCTGGCTAAATGATTCCTTGCAAATATATTATCAGGTGGATTTAGCAAATTTGTTCTTTAGTCATTAACAAAAAGACTGTGAATTTTTAAAGTTATTTACTACCTGCAACAATTTTATTTCAGAAAATTTCCACCTGTGTTTTGTGTGAACTGTTCCTTCTGATACACTGTTATTAATTCATGGAGTATAATTGCTTTTTTAAATAAGTCACATGTGATTGTCTCCTTCTCCTGATTTGAGGACTGGGTCTTTCTGAAAAGAAGAGCTGTGATTAAAGATTGTTATTGGGCATGTGTTCATATATGAATACAGGAGAATGAAGGATATTGGAGAATTTTTCAGCCTTAACACTCTACAGGCATATATGAAAAGCATATGATTGTGGTCAAGTTCAAAAAAAAAGGACAATTTGGTTCTTGTCAAGTCTACCTTTCATGGGGACACGAGTAGAAAATTTGACCCAGCATTTTCATGTTGTCTACAGAGTGCTATCAACTGCAGAGAAATTTAAGTCTTGATTGTATTCTAGTTAGGAAAAAAAAAAAAGAAATCAAAGCCACATTTGTCATTAAAAGTCTTTGTACTTGATACAGCATTTTCAGTTTATTCGATTTATGGTGCTTTTAAGGATGTCTGTACACATGTATCATCACAAAATGTTTTTTCATGCATGTCATCTTAGCAAGCTAATATTAAAGCTGAAATTCTTTTGCCAGATGTCAATGCTAGGATAAAACTTTTTCAAAAATTTCAGCAGGTATTATTTATCTGACCACAGAAGTAGATGTAGGTGTGATGTTGTTTTTCTTACAGTGAAAAAAACGTACATGACCATGATCATAAATAGAAAAAGGGAAAAAAAGATTGTACCTCTCTTTACAGCTGGTATCTTATACAGAATGTGAATTTAGATTCAGTCTTAGATCCTAAAAGCAAGATTTGCACATATGCACTGTAGCTGTATTAAGAGTTTGGCATCTCAGTTCTTCTGAGATTCCCCCAGCCCTGAACACACACAGGTTTAACAGTACCTGAGAAGATGACTGTGTGCATAGCATCCCCATTTTATGATCTCCAAGGCTGAACATAGCTTTCCTCCTCTTTTGCCTCTGACTGTGGCAGTCTGAGCTCATCGTCAACCTCACATCCCAAAAAGGGGACAATGGTTCCCTTAATCTCCAGATACCCTATCTGCTGAGACTCATGAACCATGGAGGGGAAGAAGTCCCCTGAAGGAAATGCAGAGGGTGAAGAACACAGTGTTGTGGGGGATGGAGGGGGAATATGAGAGAGAATGGAAGATGGAGGAGGAAAACAGAATAATGACATAGCCTGAGTTGCCCTACACTGCAGATGAGTGGGGTTGTGTACTTTGACCTCTGCCAAGGCATTTCTTGTGAAGCTGGGTTAGTCACATATGTATCAATTACACAAGAGGTCATAAATCGTGTAATGATCATTTTCATCACTGTTTTGAATGGTCTAGTTTGAGACTGCTTTTGCAGCAAACCTAAAAATTACACATGCTTTTGAAAATAGATAATTCTGAAAGAGGCCCTGATAATGCTGCTGTGACTCCCATTACTTCTTAGTACCAGGTAAGAAACTAGTTTTGTATTCAGAAGCAAAGGATGTGCAGTAGCAAGGATTAGTCTATGGGGCTTTAAACGCAATTTACATTCATCAAAATGTCTGGTGCCAGATAAACACTGAGACATAAAGTGTATAATTGTGAAGTAAAGAAACCAAGCAGATAAAATAAGAATTTTGTCATATCTATGAAAACTGACCAAGGCTTGCTACAAGACAAGTTGCCAGTGCTATCTGAGATAAAACAATTTATCAAAAAGATGGTTGAAAAAGATCTTATACCAGAAAAGTGGTTTTGCAAACTCTTGAAAATGTTGAGCTTTGATTAGCCTTCTTGG
Source organism: Eurystomus gularis (assembly GCA_013400335.1). NCBI lineage: Eukaryota > Metazoa > Chordata > Aves > Coraciiformes > Coraciidae > Eurystomus > Eurystomus gularis. The sequence goes on from VZZY01015872.1 coordinate 240,849, forward strand.
AATATCTGGCTTTGTTTGAAGAAAATACAAGGAAGAAATAGAAATTTTATAGAAGTTTTCAGTTATTTCAGTTCTTTTTTAACTGGAGGAAAGATAATGGTAAACAGTGCTTGTTACATTTATCATTTCTTACACTTGTAGAAATGGCCTCCCATTAAAAACCATGATTTTGAAATTAGATGTGAATTTGAACTTCTTCAAGTCTCAAATAATTTCATTTTTCATGGCCTTCATGCGTTTAGTGTCCAGCACCACTACTCACTAGACCACTAGTGTAGTGACTAAAAGATAACACCCTGGACCACATTCTCAGCATCTGAATGTTGGCCTGTTTATTTTGTGGAGATATAAAAATTACACCGCATCACAGGCTAGTTCTGCATCTTAGTAGATATAGAAAGATGTAAGAAAGTCCAGACCTAGATTCAAGGATTTTCCACAATTTGAGGACCCATTCACTTTGATTGCACAGTTTCAAAGACAGTTTTTTGTTCTCATTTTCGTCTTGCCTGAAGGTTTGAAAGAGCGAAAAGGGAGAAGCTGCCCAAGAAACAACATGTGCAAGACCATCACTGACCTAGTTCAGAACTACAAGAGTGTGAAAATAGACCTGACTTCTTGCCCCCAGTGATGTTAACAGAAGTTTTGCCACTGACTTTAGCAGAGTGCAAATTTCAGGCATTTTTCCTGTCTGAAGTTGCTTGTAACGGAATGTCCCTTTGCTGCAAATGCAGATGCAGACAAATACACTTCATGACTAGTTCTGCTGAACTGGTTGTTTTTTTGCAGGCTTGGTGCCTACATTCCTGGCAATGTTGCATTTAAGAATGAAGAACAAGCCAAAATTTGATTAATAGAGAAATTAGACATCTAATAATAAAAATAAGTATTGGGTTTAGATAAATAAATGGCTTTAGGTAAGTCTTTTATTCTGCTGGAGATTTACCTTAGAATAAATCTGTGCAAATTAAGTCTAGGAGCTTTTTGAAAATGGTAATATCTATCTTTCACGTAAACATGAAGGGAACATGCACACAAAGAAGTTTCAGTAGGCTGCATAAGTATTGATTTAGATGATCTACATGTAAGCAGAAATATTTTTGCAGTTTTCCTGGTTTTTTTTCCTTTAAAAAGGTTGGTATTCACAAATGAGTAAGTCCGATTCAGTACATAAGGTGCACCCATTACGTCTAGCTGCGTAACACACAGTGATTCCCAGGGAATGCTGTGAAAGTTGGAAGAAGACAAATGAAAAAGTCAAAGGAAAATTACATCTATTTCTCTCAGGTTGCTGTTGTTTTTCCCTTTGTTAGTCAACTTATATCTCTCTTGTCTGTTCTGTGCTTTGGATGCATGTTGCTAAGAACTGCCATATCTAAACTGAAATTCACGGTTTGTCCACTTGTACTGCTAGCTTTTTAACTCCATTTCACTATAAGATTACATTAGTATTTTGTGTTGCCTCCCCATACTTCCCCAGCTTAAAGATGTGCTCTTTTAGATTTTTTTTGTGTGACTTTAACAATGTTCTGTTCACATTTCCTTGGATAGACCCAACAATTGCTTGTTGACCCATTTTAACCCCTTTTGAGCATCATCTTCAAAGTGTAACTGTCCTTGACAATGAAAGAGACCTTCCTATTGTCTGTTCCTTCCAGGCAATCTTTAGCATTGAGTTAAATGGCTTTCAGATGGAGGAGTTGGCTGGAAGGAAGGAGACAAAGTGGTCTGTTGTTTCTGAGTGACTTTGCTAGAGTTTCCCTTTTTTCTTTTAGAATGGTGCATTTCTATAGAAGATGACAGACGTTTTGACAGGTGCAATATGCTTTGAACTGTTGTGTCAGATAATTCTTTTGTCTTGGTTTTTCCCAGCAGAGTGGTACGTCTCCTTAGGATGCTGATATGCATATTGTTTGCTTTTCACTTGGTGTGGTGAAGCCTTCCATCCTCCTTTTCTCTCTCCCTCTCTCACTTTTTTAATGCCTTTTTGCATATATGTAGCTAACCCAGATGGGAAGGCGGAGTGATCATGACTTAAACCTCTTTCCAACTTTTTGATCATGATAACTGACAGTTATAACTCAGGAAATTATAATGGTAATAGAGAAAGAACTGACAAAGACACACAAAAGCATGGCCACAAATAAAATCATGTTATAATCTCATCTCTGGCTGCAATGAACTATACTTGTACGAAAAAAGATGGTTTCAGGGCTGTTACTTCAGAGCAGGAATGATTTAGCTTTTCTTATCTGTGGATTGGCCTAGATGAAAATGAAACACAGTCCCATCACATAATCAAAAGTGGTTGGAGGGGAAAAGAAGTAGTCCAAGATAAAGTTTTAAAACTTAAAAAATGCTTTATCTTACTCCTAGTAAGGATGTTTTTATTTCTTTCTTAATACTCTTAAAGTTACCACAGAGAGTATTTTTCAGTCAGGTAGCTTCATTTATTTGGAGTGTGTTGAGCATGTTCTACATTTGTGGTCAATGTTTTTGCAGTATCAATTTGGGTTTTTAGTCCTGTTATCAATTATTGTGTTATAAATAGCAGCACTGTTAAACTGGTCATCCGGAGAAGATGCTGGGATTTGTGCATGATACTATCTTTCTGCATCAATCCCTGCTTCTGCCCATTTTGGGCTTAAACATACTTCCCTACTATTACCTCTGATGTTTTCTTTTTATTTTCAGAGTTAACATCCCTTCTTTTTGTGGCCTGGGTATGACTCTCATTCATTGTGCCACGAATGACATCAGTGTTACTGAAAGACAACTTGACCCTGAAAAATTGAAAACAAGATCTTTTGCAGTTGCTTCACATGGCATAAACTCAATAGGGAAGAGAGGTTTAAAGGCTGCCAATCAAATAGAGGAATGGACAACATACTTTACTGTAAAAGGAAGAGGTGTCCTGGAAAGCTTTGCTTTGTGAATCCTTCCAGACCATCTGAGAATTCGATTTAATAGCTCATGGCATACGTGTTTAAAATATTTGTACCAAGAATTTTGTGAATCAGGGACTAGTAGCAAAATCTCTGTAAAACATAGCTGGGTAATCTGGTGGCCTGTTTTCCAAAACTAGCAAGAATCTATCAGCTTCTGTGTTTTTCACATGCATCTTCTCCACTCTGAGGAATGCTTTAGAGTATCTCACTCTAGCATTTAACCTCAGTGCAAGGTAAAAATTGTATCTGTTATTATGGTATTTATGGGAAGCTTTTGGCTCATGCTTAGGATACCCTAAACAGTGAGTGGCTATATTAGTTTCTTTACTAGTAGATGCCTCTGTGCCACAAAGTGTTCTACAGCAGTACTTAAGCATGTGAGATCAATGGATCTGAAATAGATGGCTAAGGCATTGTCTGAAATGCTGTCTGCTGCCATAGAAGGGTCCTAATAATTCTTATACTTGATTGTAAAAGTGCTTCTTTGGAGTCACTGAAATTTTCTGTCTCTTCAGTTACTGTTTTTCAAGTAATTCCTGTTTATATTGTAAATCTTGCTTTTGTAAGTCAGTCATGCAAACAAGATACATTTTAGCAGCTTCTCTTCCAAGATGAAAACACAGTATTTTTGGCATCCATGTTCTGTGCTCACTTATTACCACTAGTCTCTGATTGCAGATTTATTCATGTATTGGCCAATAACTGATTGAAACTCCTTGTGACACAACAGTAGAAAATATATTTGCAACAGTGGAAATTTAAAAAGAGATTTTTGAAGTTATATGTTGTAGGCAGCTGAGAACAGCTTCGTATGAAGATTGTTGGATGGTCTTTACAAGAGGCCTATTTGCTGACATGATCTCTAATTGGTGTGTGTCATGGAAAGTTCTCATCTTAAGAGGTTTGACATTGTTCAGGGAAGTTCCAAATGGATCCGATGTTAAATTCCTTCAGACTTTTGCAAAGTAGAGTGTTTCTGAAGCTGAGAGAATTTTGCCAAGGAATTCACAAGGCATAGATTTCTTGGGTTGATGTGCATCACATCTGGTTTTATGGTTTCCCTTTCACTGTTTGAGGACATTGCATAGCTGAATAGATTGAAGGGGAACCATGTCTTTTTTCACAGGAATCTAGTGTAAGCATGGCAGAGTCCATGTTATGGTCATCAGTGAGATGGTTATTTATTGCTTGATCGGTATCAGAAATTTCTATAGGGTTCTCATCAACAAAATGAAGGTGGTTGCTCTTTTGATCAGATCTAGTACAAAAATACGAAGAGTTCTCACAGGCTGTTGATGTCTCAAAATATGCCACTGTAATGATTCACAGGCTATACAGACTTCATGGTTGTCAAGTATTCTGCTTGCCTTTGCCATATAGACGTCATGGTTGTCACTGGAGATAGAATGCTGTACCTTCTGCTCCAAACACATAGGCTCCTACTGTTAGGATTGGTATCGTGTTGCAAGCATGGGTAGACTATGCAAATTGGATAACATAATACTGCTCATATAGGAGCTGACTGTGCTAATTCCCATGTTAATCCTGTAAGCAAACGCAGTATGAACGAGACATCCACCCCAAGGCTGGTTGAGGCCAAGCTGTGTGTTCCCGCCATTGAGAAGAGCTGTGCCTGCTGTCCAGGTAATCAGTCTGACTCCCAAGTACTCCCTAAAAGGTGCATCTGCCAGCTGGTAGCATTTCCCATTACCCTAGAAGTGTTGAGTGTGGAATAATCTGTAGAGAATCCTCTGATGAATAGCCATGCTGGGCACATCCTTTCCCACAGGAATCATTTCATCTGTCTGTCAGAATAACTTTCTTAGTGTGACAGACCATGAGAAGTCCCACTTTTTTTCCTGCTTGGTGTTCAGGAACCATTCCAGGTCAGTGGGGCAGAAAAGGGACTATTAATGAGCCAGGTAGTTAGACTAGATGATCGTTGTAGGTCCGTTCCAGCTATTCTACTCCTATTCTATTTCTCTCTCCTCTCTCCTCTCTCCTCTGGAGTAATTTGTCAGACCAACTCTAGAGTACTGAGTTAAGCAAGAGGCAATAGCATCAGTGTTATCAATGTTATCACTGACAGCTGCTTTCTGGTCAAAACCTTTGATGTTTCTTTGCTTAATGAAGCTTTGCTTTCTGTATTTTTGTTTGAACACAAACCTTAATCCTAATGTGAGTGTTTTGTATATGTTTTTGCTTTCTTAGATTCCATGAGTGAGATGGCAGCATGAACATCCAAATTTAGTGGGTCACAAGAGGCCTTTAATGAATTTGGAGAGCTTCATTCATACATACGTTCCTCTTTGTCCCAGCACAAAATGACTCACCTGATGCTGATTCCTACTCATAACCACCATGTTATCAGAGACTATAGCACTTCATAGTCTCCTCTTCACCAAGGTTTAAAATAAACCAACAATAACTTTAAGTCTCTCTTAAGTCCACATTTACTTTTTCAAGTTTCTACTGTGTTTCAAAGCACATTTGCATGCTATAAAGTTAACAGTGATAATGAAATCCCCATTAAAAAGCAAAAAAAGTTATTAATCCAAACTCACTATATTTAGTAGATCTTCTCGCTAACAGAGCAGGCTTCTGTGTGACTACATTCAAACAAAAGGATTGATGTGTAATTTTTAATCTTCATTATTATGTAGGTCAACTTAAGATTCTTTTATCAGTTGTCTCAGTTCAGTACTGATTTGATGCTACTGAGATATTGTAGAACTGTTAAATGCCCTTCTAGCCTTGTATCCAAACTTGGTAGTCAAAAGTTGATTCCTTTTTCTGGGTAAGTTAGCCTCAGATGTTGTACTCTGCAATATTTTGTTTGTTGTATTTGAAATATTTAATTGAATTGAATGTGTAAAATAATAGTTAGAATTAATAACTACAATATTCTGTTCCATGGCTCTGAAAAAGTTCATCTACACATGGACTTATATTGCCTGTATAGTGAAGAAAATTCTGATCTCTTCTCTCTATCATAATGGTGATGTTCTATCATTATGTTTTTCATTTATGGATGGTTTTCCTCATGTAAGAATTTAAGAATGAACTGAAAGAAATGATGTGCTCTTCTCATTACTTTGAATCTCATTGAAATATTTTATGTAGAGTTAGATGATTTCTAAAATGGTTCTGAATGGCTTTGCACTTTCTCTTTGGGCTGATTGAAAATGTCTTGTTTTCAAATATTTTCCTTTCACAAAATACTGATTTTAGAAAAAGAATATGTTCCCCCAAATAATACTGATTTCATTGCTATTTTAACCCAAAATTCCCAGATTATTTTTTTCTTTTCAACTTCAAATTATTTTGTTGCAGGGTTCCTTGCTGATCACTATTTTGTAATTTGTGTTATGATACATGATAGATGAAAATATTGGAGAGATGAAATATCGCTGTGAAACATTTGATAATGTCAAACCAAAATCTATCATTGTATGAACAATATTTTTGATTCTGCTTCCACGGAAAATATTAACATGACACATTTTAAGTTAGAAGTATAATAGAAGCTGCACATCATTTTTCTTGTACGTTTTTCTTTTCAGGTTTCTCAAACTTGAACATGATATAGAAAACAATAAATATGCAATTGTTGCTTTCTCTTTGTTAGACTGAGTTTAGTTTATGTATAGGTTGCTGTTTCAGAATTTCTTGGTCTTGCGAGAATTGAAACAAATCTCTTGGCTAGGGTATAATCTTCCTGTTTGTAGTCCTGAGGGTGACCACTAGCATTAATAAGGTGAGTGACAGGTAAATTGAAGGAATTAAGTTCTTACTATCTGACTGAGACTTACATTAATAGTGTCATTCATTTCAATGAGCATTGCTCCAGATCATCTGTTCCTGGAGCATGACTTTAGCTGAAATACATTTGCTGATGTTGACTGTAGAGAAAAGGATGGCAAAAGACATCTTAGTACTATGCTGCAAGAGGAATACTAAAATTATTTTCCTAAAAATTAAAGATTAAGGCATTTGAAGATCCTCTTTTTTATTCTTCTTATAGCAAAACATTACCTGTGAAAGGTAAACAATTCTTGAACACTGTCTCTTCTCGAACTGTGTCTGGCTTTGAGTCAACACTTAGCAACTCTGGAAGTCAAGCACAACAAATGTACTTACTTTGCATAAACAACATGACTACACATGCAGAAAGGCATTAGAGAATCTGGATACTATACTCATTCTGTAACCCCTGGTTTGCTGGAATGTAATTCTGTGGCATATTTTCTTTCCTTCTCTGTTAAGAAGCCAGGACAGAAGGGATATTTCTTAGGAATTCTCTTAACTACTCAGAGCAAAATCAGAAAATCACTACAAATTAATATTTATCCTTTCAGAAAATTTCAGTGTAATTAATAGCATGTTTTCCCATTTGAACTGAGTTTTGGGCATTGGTTATGTACACAAAAATGAATGAGTGGCTGATATCAGACTTTCTTCACTGAAGCACCAGAAATAGAAAAAGATGACTCATGAAAAGTATAATTAGAATGACTTGGGAACAAAGCAATATTTCCAAAGGTATTTCATGATATAAGAGGCAAAATAATAGGCTGAACTTACTACCGTGAAGATAAATGATAGGAAGATATTTACATCGATATGGTTTTTGTTTGGAGTGACTCTGATCTCCACTTGGACTGCAATTGATGTATTTGTCTGGAAATATGCAAAGTCCAACTAACTGGCAAGGCAATCTTTTTGAGGGTTTTTCTTCAGCTAAAGGAGAGAATGAGGACAGGAAAGAGATGGAGAGATAATTCCAGATCAAACAGTGATGGTGCTCTGGGGCTGAAACTGGTTCCAGTGTGTCACAAAGTTTTTGATGGTTACCAAACACAGAGAAGACACAGCTGAATAGAGATTGAAAGAATGTAGTGGCCAGGCTACAGAAATGGGCGAGGAGAGAGGCAGGATAGTGGAACCCAAGCCCTTGCCTATGAGGGTACGTGTGTCAGCTGTACCAATCTACAGAGGCCAAGGATGTTTCCAATGAGCTCAGATGTCTCTTCCTTTCAGTGAAGCTGTTACAAGGACAATTATGAAGGCTGCCTTGTTTTTCCCTCGTATAGTCCCTGTAATCAAGGATAACACCTCAACAGCTGAAGTTGAGTATGTAAAATCATTAATGCTATTTAGGAATACATATTTGTTTTCATTCTAGCTATCATGAGATGTTATTGCTGAGGCTCATAAATTGTAAATTCTGAGCCTGGGAATGCTGAAATGCAAACCCATAATTCAGGTTCTCAAGGCTCAGTGCTTTCCTTGGTTATGTATATGCTAATGGCAACATGAAGATACTTGAATGTAACAAAGACGGGAATTTGGTTATTAACTAGCGCTTGTGCCTCTCCTGTGGTGATGAGTTACAACTAAAGCTGGGATGTAATCTACATTTACTAATGAAATGTTTCAGAGGGATGTACAATTTGAAAAAACAACACCAAAATGGTGATCTTTCTCTGTGCCAGGATTGTTTTGTCTTGGTGGTATGATGCATAGTTCTGGAGGAAATGCACATGAGATTAAATAGCACACAACTTTTCAACTTCCATTCTGAATGTCATGCACTTTTCTGGACATAACACAGATGAGAATATATACATCATGCAAGCTTTAAAAAAAATGTTTCTTAAATGGTTTTCATATTGATAGCTTTAAGGTGGTTTTCCTATATCAAGATGCAGATTTCTGAGGATTAAACATTTGATCTATGGTGCAATTTCAAAACATAAAGATTACTGTAAGTTACGGTGGTGCAAGAAGAGGAATGACATTGTTTATAAGTTGTTCAGTTTAGTTTTAATTTTACCACTGGATGAATGTTGAAAACAGCCCTAGTTAATTTTTGTGTGTGCTGGCATTCCAGTAAAATCCTGATGTGGGTTTCACTAGTACCTACTGATTCCCTAGTACCTACTGATGATCTTATGATTGTAGCTGGATGCCAAATAGGTATCTGTATTTGTATTTTAATGGTATGCAAGGGAGGAAGAGAATCCCAGGTCTGTATTTTCCACAACTGGCGAAACTCATAATATTTTTTAAGACAGCTGGTTTGAATAGAACTTCTTCTTGAACTGGCTCTGTATGAGCAGGACCAGTTTTGTTCCTGAGTGGTTGGGGACGATGTAGCACAGTATGTTTACAGTGTGTTGAAGACAGTGTGTTGAAGCCTGTTTCACTACCAGAAGAGGGTCTCTGTTTATACACCTGATCCTGCACCACTATCCAGACCAAATAAACCAGGGATCATTCCAAGGCCAAGTCTTCCACTTATCTTCCAGAATACCTATGACCTGGCTACCCAGGAAAGAACAGGCCAAAACAGATGGGTTGCCTCAGCCTCTAAGAAGCATCATTGTTCCTGGCAGGGTTTTGCTCATGGGAAGCAAAATGCCAGCAGAACATTACTGCCTGTCTCTTTGGCTATAGCTTGGCCTTAGCTGCCTCAGAAGTCAAAGTTTTTAAGATCCTGAGAGTTTGCAAACTTACATTTTCCTCATATACTCTGTTGTACATACAAAGGAGAACTAAAATATGTATTTGTTTTGCTTTTATTTGCTGGCTTAGAAAATTGGAAGGAGTGTGTGTGTAACTTGGCTTTAGACTGATACTGATATGATGGCTAGTAATTTCATTTCTAATGTCAAAATGTTAAGAACCCATTTTTCATGAAACATTTCCTTTTCAGTCAACACGAATGACAAACTTTTCACCCAATCGATGTTTTGTGCAGTATTTAACTCACATGGAGGTACCCAGTTGCAAATTTGCTACAAGGCTTACCTTTGTTTCTCACATAAACTAATGTCAGTCATGTGGAATTCTTTTCAAAGTTATCTCTTATTAGTCCAAATTCAGTGTAGCAAGGGATAAACAATAGACAAGGAAACTTGGGACTTTCTGGACCTTCTGTCTCTTTTGACTACACCATAATCTAGTTACTGAATGAGACAGTTCACCCAGGGAGTAACACTTGCCAAAATGGGTAAGGCTTTCAAAATATAGGCCATACTTTTTTTGTAAGTTTTTTTCTGTATAATTTTATTTGAACTTGTTAGCTTTAAGACTATTCCCCTAGCAGAAAAGCAACTGGTATCATGATATAGCTCCATGGCTTTTAAGTCACAAGTTGTTTTCCAAACCTGTTTTACTTGTAATAAAACAATGTCGACGTTTTGTTTTAGATGTACTAGAAATTATACTGCATAAAGAAAATGGATCCAATCTGTTTAATCAGGGATGAGAAGTTATTTTCTTCCTAGTTTCTTATTACTTTACTGCTTTAATTCCTGGCAGCATTGCTTTAATGTTAAGCACTGGTCCCCAGTACCAAGTAGCAATTTATCATCTTTCTTGGCAGGCTTCCTGCTTCACCCTGCACCTGCCTCCTTGAAAGAAAACAAGACATCAGATACTTATTCAAATAATGCAATAGCTGATCAGCAGAGTATCTACACAATGGTAAGTTATCCATGATAAAAGGACAACTTTTTCATGCATTATATGTGACATATGTGTCCTTTCTCTTAAGATTTATGACATCCATGACGGTTAGTATTGTTACTATAATCAAATCTTTTACAGCCTAGCTGCAAAGGTTCAACTTATTGTCAATAGATTTCTATATAAGAGTCAATCAAGCAATTTCCTAAATGCTTTGAAACACCTGCACTCTCCTTGGAAGTGTAGAAATAGCAGTATCATGGTCTCATCTCTCAAGCCAGGAAGCTATGGTCTCAGTAATTCCCTATAGGCAAACAAAGGGGAAGAGTCAAAACTATATGTTCATTTGCATTTGTTTCATATGATACATAAATCTATTATAGATATATGTAAGTATATATGTGGATGTGTATATTTATATACGAATTCACACCCACATATATATGTGTATTTGTGTGTATATATATAAACATTCTGAAGAATAGATTGTGGCTTTAACGCACAAATAAAGAAGAAATCAAAGGAAAGCTATATCTATGAGTCAGGATATGAAGAGAAGGGTAGGAACTATTCATTAAAAGGATACATAAAATCCTATTCACAAATATGAAAGAAAGGTCATGTGGTTCAGCAGGAATTTGCATTTTACAAGCCTTGCTGGAAGCAAAATGCATAACTGCTAGGAAGCAGGATGTCATGTTCCTGCTGGCACAGGAGGTAAATCCTTCAGTTAAGACATTAGCCTGAGGTGTGGAAGTCAGTTCTTTGCAGTGCCACCAATCCCTGAGATTGGCTTCTAGCGTCTCTAAGTCTCACTTCCCAGACATAAAATGGTTAATTGTAGCTCTTCCATATGCATGGTCTGTGCGTGTAGTTATCAAAGATACACACAGGCACCAGCCAGCTTCTTGTGTTTGACCCAAAGCACTTAAAATATTAGAACAATACAGCTGTATGTGGTGACACAGTGATCAACAAAGCCAACTCAAATTCCATTGAGGAACACTGTGTTATCTATGATTATTAAGAATCCATATGAAGACTCCACTGTGTTAGGAACTATATCTAGGGATAATTCTTGAGAGCTCTCAATGCAATGAGAAAAACAAATGGGAGGTAGAAAAACTCAGCAAGAATTGAACAATTAAAAGTGACAAGATTATGAGCGTTTGAAGACAAATGGTGCATGGATAGAAGTTCCTGAGCTTTTTAAATATCTTAATATAAAAGCTAAGAAGGAAATGAGATAAAAATCTGACCTCAGAGAATTCTCTCTTTGCCATAAATTTGACAGACTGGGAGAGACATGTGGATCCTGATGGACAAAAAGTCATAACTCTATGGAGGAGTGCAGAGAAAGGGGTACCTTGTAGAGGCACCTTGCTCATTGAAGAGGTACTGTGCAGAGCTGCCCAAATCGTTAAAAGACCAAATGCTTCTTCCAGGTACCCACCTCAAAGCAGGTGCTTGAACTCAGGAACCCCTGTGGCAGGCAAATGCCCTGGGGTTGGGGAAAGTCCATTTTCTCCTTTCTTGTCAAAGTTATTGCAGTCGTGCATAAACCTTTTGAATGCGGCTATGAGAGAAGGATTGTCATGGTGACAACAAAGTATTTTAAGGTAAGCTGTTTACTTAAAGCTCATGTTGTTGCAGATTTTAGCTCAGAATATCACATTTGCCTACTGAAAACCCATATGCAAGAGCTGTTTTGTCCAGAGGCTAGATTTGGTCTCTGTCTCCTCTGAAAGAATTCTTCATACTGATATTTTGATTAGGAATTTGCATTTATTCAAACCCTGGTCTTCAGCTGAGATCCTGTTCTATTTTCAGCCTGTGCGAAGGGAAGATTTGCTAGTTTTCTGCAAAACTAGTTCTATGGCTATCACACAAAAAGGTTTCTATTCTGTCCTTGTAGCCTCAGCACAAGCATTAGGAATATTTGCTACCTCTTGAAAATCTGCAGACCTGGTTCTGCACTTATCCACAGAGCCAGGAGAAGCTGCCTGTATATTTGACAGGCTTCTTGGAAGACTTTCGCCTGTTGTAGTGCTTGTAGTGGCACAAGCAGCTGTGGTGGAGGGCTGTCTTGCTGTTGTAGTATGAAGCTTTGCTGGTATATTGAATATGAGCCTCTCTATTGCTAATCAGTTTTGATTAGCAAATTGGTTTTCATTCTCCCAGACTGGAAAGCTGAATTTTGCTACCTTCATGTGACCTTGATGTTTGACAGAGGCCACCCTTCCTGCCAGGAGCACAGAAAAAAAAGAGAAAACTAAAGCATGATTGTCACAGTGGCAGTGCTCTTACCTTACGAAACCATATTTTAAAAAAGACCCAGGGCAGAGTATTGTGGAGTGTTGGGAGCTGACAGACAATATTAATACAATACTTAAACAGCACTACCAAAGGTCATAGATCTCCTGAGCAGTAACGGTTTCTTTCTTTTTTTTTAAAAAAAAAAGTTCTCCTATTCTTACTATAATACTGGTGCAGGTCAGTGGTGATGGGCAGTTTTGGTAGGAAAGGCTTTCTGCAGCATATCATCCCCACATAAGCCCGGGTTCTCCACTCCTCATTGAGTGACCTAGGTCTGTGCTGCTGTTGCTCAGCACCATACAGCTGAGAGTGGCCTGGAGGATTGGTCCTAGCTGTTGGACCTCATAATTTAGAAGAGTGAGACTACTGGAAACACTCATGGGGTTTTTTTGGGTTTTTTTGTTGTTGTACTGTATATGTGGCTATTTGATTTCTCAGATTTCCTTACATGTTTGGATACCCTTATTTTCCTAATGAGCCCTCGTGTGCAACTAACTGCCTAGTAAATACCAACCTTAATACTTGTGACTTAGAAGCTTTGTTCAGCAGCAACAAAGGCAGAATAAATGCATAAGGCTTTGTGTATCTGGTTGCTTGGGCAAGTTGCCTTACTTAGCAAATGCAAAGATATTAAATTTCTATTCAGATGATTAAAAAAGAGCTTCTTCATGTTTTACCGCATGACTTGTTCTGTTTACGGTGCATTAGGTGTTTACTATAGTGATATAAAAATGGCACCTTCTCCATCTCCCTCTCTTCTCCTTTGTAACAAATGTTTTTTCAGAAGTTGTCCATTACCTGTCCAAGAGCATCTAACAAGATTCCATTAAAAAAAGAAGTAGTATGTACGCTTGCCTTTATTTTGTTAAGTTTTGATTTCTGAAGGTAACAGCTAGTGTCAGGTTTCTCAAACTGCTCCTTGTATTTCTTGTTTTCAATTGAAACAGTGTGCTGTGTCAGCAAAACCCACAGCTCACTGCCACAATCTCTTTTGTGTGGCAGTTGTTTGACACAAAACTAGCAGCTGCTCTTAAAGGACCCTGCAAATTAACCGTATTAAAGATACAAAACATGAGGGGGTTCTTTTTCATGATGGTGGGAAGCTTTCTTAACTGCATTTAATTCAGGGGTAAACCTTTACTACCATAATTAAAAAGAGGAGTGAAATAAGAGCATGTTTTACATACAACAGGATTGTTAGGACTGAGAAGATGGGATGAGATGGGATCAGAGTAGCCCATGGAGGGGATATAGGCTCAGTTCTTCCAGCAACTATCCTGACACCTGAGCTGTAGCTGTGTGCACTTGTTGAGCATAAGAGACAGTGTCCTCTGCCTGCTGTCACTGCAGATGTTTGTGTTGTGTTCAGTTCATACGCATGAGTGTCAACAGTGTGAGAGCCTTTGATAAGAGTTTGATGATGCTGAAAACAGTCTTGCATCCCTTGGGGCACTCCTGTTTTACAGTGAAGTTACACAGGACCTGTGGGTCTTCATGGTCTATAAGCAGATACAAACTGTACAATGCGCTAGATATAAAATACTGAAATAGAGCTCAGCAATTAACACTTGGAAAACTATTTTGTTGGGTGTTTTTTTGGCCAATTTTTAGTCAAGATTGGAAAAGGTAACACTCAATGATTTTGGTAATTTTGTGGCGGGAATTGTTGTGTTTACCTGAGGAGAAGAAAAAGACCCCAAAGGATGAGCTAGGCAGGGCCTTTCTATTAGGATTCTTTTTTTTTTTTAACATAAAATGCAGCTTTTTACACTCAAGTTTCTGTGAGTAAAATCACCTTGGTTTAAGTCAGTGCAGTTCAATTTGTACTTCAAAGACATTTATACCCCACAGAGGAGATTACAACAATCTGTGGTTAGTGAGGCAAGGAAACACAGCCAGAGGAGAGGAAGTAATCTAGAGAAAATTTTCCAGGAGAAAAGGCAAACCCAGAGCGTGAGTACCAGGACATCAAACTACCACTAAGAAGTTATGGCTGCCCATTCCTACTGCCAAAGCTTCCCACTGTGACAGCATCCAGTCTTCTTTGTGCTTAGATCTGAATCAAACTAACACAGATGATGAGAAGAACTTTTTATATGCTAGAAGAAAAAGAGCCACAAGCTCCTCAAAACTTACTAAAGACTTGACTATTGCCAATCTGTTTTATCCTGCAGATATTCAGGTTTTATTGCATCAGTGGGCAGTGTGGCAAAGCTTCAAACCAGGTAAGCTGTGTCATGTTGCTAGAACCACAAGTGTGTCCACTCACAGGTGGTAAACGGGCTTAAGGTAAGTGTCCTTCCTTGAGTAATTCCAAATCAATGTGAAAGTTTTGATAACTATTACAGATTTTGAATGAAAATGGAAGAACACAGAGAATTCATTATTGTGCATTGCTTTTAGCGAGTGTGCCTGCCTCCGCCCCCAGCATTAAAGCCTGAGGAGGAGGAGAGCCTTGTGCTGTGTTTCTTCATAATATTTTAAAATGTTAAGGATCCATAATGTATTTCAAGAAATATGTATGAGAATTAGTTTGTTCCTGTGCTATTGCTGTTCTGGAGAAGATATTCTGTCATTTCAGTTACTTTATGAGCTGGAATAATAATTGTCATAAATATTTACTGATCCAGTGTTTTATCAGAAACCAGAGAACTTCAGGGGTTTAGTTCCTCAGGCTCCCAGCAACCTCTCATTTTAAGTATATGTATAAAACATTTGTCTTTCATCAGAAGTGCATAAAGTAGTTTGTTTATTTGTAGTAGGAGATTTTTGTCAACCTGACATGTTTAATTTGGCTTTGTCATATAAATTACGCCAACCATACAGCATTCAGTTGGAAAATGCCTACCAATGGTTTGTTTCATGAGTGGAGCTTACAAATACTGGGCAAAGCAAAAAATGGTCTTATAAAGGAAGCTACATTTGCAAGGGAAAGAGGAAAAAATGGCAGCCCCCTTTTGAGATCCCAGCAAAACTTCAGTGCTGGTAGCATGAGCAGCATCAACTCAATAGGAAGAATATGTCTGTCTGGGCAGACCCTGAAGGACTGACAGTCTTTATCCACTGGAAGTGGAAAGCAGTTCAATTTAGGGTTACAGTAACTTCCACAAAAATGTCCAAGTGTAGCCTAAAAAAACCCTGTAAGAGGTCTCAGGGAGCATTCGTTGGCCTGGAAGGCACTGGAGGTCTGGAACAAGAAGAAACTGGGCTAAACTAAATAAGGGCAGATCCTCTAAAGCAGCAGAGCTCCACTGAACATATTAAGTGACTGTCATTCAGCAGGCTGAAGAGAGCTTTTGATTTAGTCTGAGAATGATGTGTCTGTCAGGTGACTGTCAGTGACATGAGAGCAATGTGTTTGATCTGGACCCTGAAAATAATTACTTGTTCATTTTCCACAAAGGTCTGAGAGGATCTTGCCTTCCTGTCCCAAACAGGCCTTCAAATCAGTGTTCAAAGCTCAAGTAGTGCCTGAAAACATAAATTCAGTTGTGCATTGGGATATAAAAGTTCCAAATCCTGGTTGTTTTTTCTGGTTAAGAACAGTGTAGTGATGTTTTTTCAGTTCCTCACTGACAGAACTGCAGAAGGAATGAGCAATATGCAGGCTTGGCCTCATCCAGAAGCGACACAAACCAACAGGACTTTTTCCTTTGTCTTCAGTGGCCTTTTATCTGGCCATTTGTACTATTTGGCAAATGGTACACAAATGAAATAATTAATACAAATGAGCACACAGGTTTAGATTGGCTTTGGTGCTGAAGTGACAATGGAAATCGCGAACCAGATATTCAACCGGAATGTCAACATTTGATCAATTTGCAAATCTGAAAATACTTGGTGAAAGCATTTGTGACTAGATTTGAATAATTTGTAAGTTCAATAATTTCACAGTCTGTCCATAGTGATCCAAGTAGAAATACAGCTGAAATTAATCAAATACATTGCTAGCTGTAGATTATTCTTTCAGTAATTTCAAATGAGGCCAGCCACTGTCTAGTGCTTTTATTTAGTAATGGGAAAAAATGTAGGAGCCCTCCAGTGGTCAAAATACACCTCTCCAGCTAACTCATATTCCCTTTAATGCAAAACAATTGCATTGATAAAATGCTTTATTCTAGTTATCATATTAGTTGCAAAGTATTTTAAATATATTCTTTTAAATTATTAACGTTTCTGTCATCCTGCAACTGTGACTAAGCTAAGCCAATTGTTTTGAGTTTCCACATTGAAATTAAGAAAAACTACAAGCACCAAAAGCAAATAAACAAAGCAAATGTCTTGGGTAGGAAAAAATGTTCCCTAAATTCCCAGTGTTGTGTGCTACATGTCCTGCCTGAGCACAGAGGGACTTTAAAGTAGACAGAACAGGCTCCAGGTTACATTCACCATAGGCATATGTGTCCCAGTGCAGTGAGGTCCTTATCCACGTCTGAAGACCTCACATATTGCATAAACCAAATAACTACTGGTAACAGTACTTTGGCATATATTTGACATCAAAGTGAATGACTACTCCTGGGGGAGTGTGACTGTGGACTGGGACTCTGATGGTTCTCTGGGAACAAGGACAGTTTTTTGGTAAGTACTTAAGAATACATTTTTACACTGCTCCAATATTGAAGTGGTTTATAAGCCATAAAGGGAGAGAGGGAAAAAAAGGCACTGCAGTAAATTGTGTGTATCATGGCTATACAACAAGACTCAGTAAAAAATGGTTTCCTACTCATGTTAACAAAATGCGGTTACAGCCAGCTTGGTTTCCAAATTTAGAGCTCCTGTGGTGAGGATTTATGGCAACACCATATTAGTTGTTCCGCTCTCACTGAAGCACTCTGGTAGCTAATGCATGTGAGGTAACTAACTGGCACAGACATTGCAGCCCAGGATCAGTATAAACCATTGTTTTGCTTAGCCTTTGTGGGGAGAAGAAAATTTAAAGCTTGGTATCTTTGCTCTTCCATTCATACATGGGTATGAGTATAAGGCTGATGTCCAAGGCGTGCTAACACAGTCTCTTCTGGTACTCACTGACACTGCATGGGCATAAGTCACCCCCAGTTCTGAAGTTCTCCTCCCTACTTCCTACCTTGGAACATAGCTGATCTGCATGATGACCGTCCCCTGGTTTGGGCATTCCTGGAGCTGGGTCCTGAAGTATGCTCACAGCCCAGCCTTCCTCTTGCTGTCATCTGGCTACTCCAGCATGCATAGGCTGCTGACTTACGGATCATTCTCAGTGTAGCTGCTCACATGCTAGGTCATGGCCAAGAATGCCCAGCTCCTTGTGCAATTAAATCTTCAATCTGAGTGTCCTTATATGTGGTCCAGAGTGTTATCATAGCACAGCCTTGTAGCCATTAAGAAGGATGTTAATGTGCACTGGGTGTCTGATTTACCATACTGAGATCAGTGTAAAAGATCTTGTTTGCATTAGGGTGAAGGCCTAATGTAGTCTTGAGTTTGAGGTTGAGTGTGCTGTTTTGGCAGGTAAATACAGGAGAAGAGACAAAGGAGAGTGGCAACCCTGTGCCTGCAGCTCATGATTATGATTCAGATGTAGCTGATGCAAGGGAAATAAATTGTATTGACCTTTTTGAAGCATATTAAAATTAGCTGCAGAAAGTAATTAATATATTTAGTGTTTCTCCTTAAATAAGTAAGTAAGCCTTAAGTAAGCACTGCTCAAGCATGTTAGACATTTGAAGCTAACTTCCTAAATGTAGAATCCTGTATGACAACTGTGATGTATATTGGATGGCTGCTCTTTCCTTGGAGAGAAGCAGGAGACTGAGTAGCGAATAAAGGACACTGATGCTAAAGAAGAAGAAAAAATTCAGAATCTGGAGTATATAGGTAACAACAGACACATTCCTGTCCCGCACAGGGCAATGTGCTTCATGTGCACCCAGAGATGCTCTGATGACAGCACGGCTAGGCTTATGGGTAGGGATTGCCTCCATAGACCTGGGGGCTGCACTAAGACCTGCTAGCCATTAAACTGCCCTCTTCAAGGAACAATGTAGCCATTATTTTTGCTAATGGCCTAGTATTTTCCTTTTGTTTTTGCTGAAGTTTTACAGTGAATTAGGCCACAAAAGGAACATTTAGCATGTAACAGAATAATTTGTTGTTGTAGAGATGGGGGCAGAAATAAGAGCATGACAGCTTCCTCTAGGTAGTGTAATGTATTTTTTAATGTGACCCTGTTCAAATGACTCTTTTCAAATGGAATGCTTAGCAGGGGCTGTCTAGGTAGGAAATGTGATCCTGTTTGTCATAGAGTCTGTCAATGTGTGAATGGAACTGCTAAACTGATTTACAGTGCTTTAGCACAGCTACTCCTGGACATACAAGGCTGGAGTTACAAAACAATTAGCGTGAAGACTTCAGTGGTATTTTATTTACGAAAGATCTGTTCACGTTCTGTAATTGGGCCACTCTAACAACAATTATTTATGAGCTGTAGTTGACAAGAAATATTCTCAAAAAGTTAATTACAGTAGACGGTGACCAAGGAAATCCTGATCTGTAAATGCTTTGCAGGTAAAACAGTGTTACTCAGATACTTTTGTTAAGAAGTTTTTATATCCTTTCTACTTCTTGCACAGGGCATGCTTAGAGAGCACATACAGAGGAGATGATACTCTTCAGATGTGGAAGTGGAATGTGTGCATGGCCTTAGCCCCGAACAGGCTTAGAGCCACACTTAAGATGATTGCAGTTAACCCTTTTTCCTTTGCTTTGCCATGGAGCAAGTGGGTGTACACGTACTTCCAGAAAACATACTGCTTGTGTTATCTCAGGCTTTACACCTCCTTTTTGATTCTTTGGGAAGTTTTGCCTCACTGAAGGCCAAGCAGTCAACCGTGACCTGAACATGAGCTTTTTTACCGTGCTCCAGCCTCAGATCAGGATGCAGATTATCATTTGTTCCCCTGAGATCCCTTGAGAGTTCTCACATTCATAAGTACAAGGCTTTCAGTTCCTTGCATTCTCACCCAAATAAAGTAGCTTGAATGTACAGTTTATTTTGCAGATGATGATACTTGTTGCTGTTTATCAATATGGTATTTAATTATTTGTTAGATTTTTCAGAGTCACCAAGTAAGAACAGATATCTGTTCTCAACAGCTTGTACTGTGAGGAGGTAAAGACACTTTCTATCAGTTTCAGGATTTTTTAAGGCATAAGGATTCTGTATAGGAGCCAAGATTCTTAACTTGTAGTATTTTTGTCATCTCTGGCAGTAGCAGGGCAAAATATGCGGTGAAAGCTGACCAGACTTGGGGGAAAGAGTTAATGGAAGCAAGGCGACTGAAGTGGTGTTGCCTGCAGGCTTGTGTTTTGGTTTGAGGGATGTCATCCTCACATGCTTGGTTCAGGTTTAAACCCAAATTTATGCTGTAGCTTGTGGTCTATCTATCCAGCTACCCCCACACAGCCAGGCTGTTGTGTTCCATGGCTTGGATTTGAGGGCTTTGCGGGAGGGAGAGGCTGAGGCAAACCTACCTAAGCAGCTTGAACTCCATCTCTGGGGATGAAGCAACAGTGAGTGTCACACAGATTTATGCCAAGTAGTGGCAACCAGCAGAAATAGCGTCTAAAATCAGTTTTCCACTGTGTGGTAGGAAGTGATCCTTACTGCAAATATAGTCAGATTGCCTTGAAGTGACTTGCACAGCCCCATTTGCCTTTGTGGAGGCTGCGGAGACAAGTGGTCATGGAGCCATGCAGGCAACACATATTTGCTCCTTGCTTGTGGGGCTGCCTCTGCATGTCTCCGGGCAGAGAGTGGAAGACCTGTTGGGGCATGAGGCAGTCTGGGCTATACTTGCGCTGTGTCCACTTTTGTTAGAGAAACTCTTGATAACATGCAAACACAGGCAGAGAAAGCATCCAGATAAAAGTTCTTTTTTTGGTACACTTTCCTTTTGCTTTCTCAAGTATATAAAAAAGAAAACAACAACAAAAAATAGGCCTCTTAAAAGGCCTTTTAAATGTTAGAAATGTTTTTTCAAAAAATCAGTTATTCCGTTGATCTTCAAATCTTCTAATGACGTTATTATCAAGTATTTCTTCAGGTATCTTTGATTGGCATAATATGGAAAACAAAGGTCATAAAATAACAGGTTGATGACTTGTGCTGATAAACTTGTTAATGTTTAGAATATGATAAAAATCTCTTGGTCTTTGTTCAGTCTCATTTATTGTAACACTTTCTGACAGGTTTACATGAAACTGAATCCATGCTGGACAACTGAGACTCTTGTTTTACTGGACAATTGTTTAAGGCTTGGGATGGTACAGGTAAGCTGAGGATTGTTTCCTTAAGGCCCTCTTAACTTTAATATGTTGTGTTTACATTCTCATTAAAGTGTACCAGCCTGCATATCTAATAATGAGCACTACTGATTCCCTTGATAAACTTCTGGTTTATCCCCTGGTTTCTAGTCCCTTTCCTTATCTGATCTCTACTCATGCATGGTGTTGCTTTTTTTATCTCTGATCAATCAGTTTGTCTATTACACATCTCACAGGTTGCTGGATGAAGGCTGGTCTCAAATACCACTTGCTTTTGAAGGTTTGATTGCTTGATTTGGGGACTTAAAAACTCTTGACTGGTTTATAATTCAATGACTGGGGTTTTTTTTTCTTCCAATATTGCATGCATTTGTGTATGTTCTTTCTCCGGCCTTAAGTATTGAGATACATTCATATAGGTAGTGTATTTCGTAACCACTATAATGTGCAAATTTGGATGAATCTTTTAAGATACTGTATATGGATTTGTGTATCTGTGTGTGCTATCACAATTTCCGCATTGCTAAAAAATTTCTAAACATTCACTGGGTATGAATTTTATTTTTCTGTCAGTGAAAAGAAACATACGGATAGCTGCTGACATATGAATCTTCATAGCATGACATTATTACTATTGGTGAAAACCCCAAAACAATTAAAGATACTAAGCTGTCAAGTATGTGAGATACTGCCAAAAACTTCTTGTCCTAGCAGTTTTCGTCTGGGCAATTTCCCATAGGAATTTGAATGAGGAGGGTTTAGACATGGCAACAGCAGGCAGGAGTGGTTTGGTGCAGGGAAAGGTAGTGATTTGATAATTTAGGTTGGGTTTGTCACTTTCTACATCAAGTAAACGAGAGAAGACAACAGTAATAGTTGTCAGAGTTGTGGACAAATAGGGGCCAAGTCTGATATTGTTGGTGGTGCTTGGAGGGTGAGAGACAATGACAGGTGTGAGAAAAAAACTGTCAAGGCTGGTAAAGTTCTTTAAAAGTTGATGACACAAATCTTGAACTTGATGTGGAAAGATAAGAAAGGGCAACAGAATAAAAATATTATCTTATTTGCTGTGAGGGTCCTATGAAATCTCCCTGGACTTGGCCTTTCTAATGCATAAGGTGATGTAAGAGGTGCAATTTCAACGTCAAGGGACTTTAAACCAAATTTCTCTCCTCTTCTGTCCATTTTTATTTTCTTATGGCCTATTACATGTAAATTGCAGCAATATACTCTCCACTGTGCATAGGCTAGGCAGATGCAATTTTGCTTTAAGAAAGCTTACCTGGGTCTACCTTGCTTTAAGAGATCTGATCCTTATACAACCCTTTAAAATTAGTCCAGTGTCCATTAATTCCCCTCTTTAATTCTGATTCATACATTTGCATGTTTGCTGAGCAACTTTATATAATTTTTCTACTCATAATATTTCCAAAACTGCCAAGCTGCATAAACTGTTTCTGAATCCAGTGCAACTGCTGTGCAAATGGGAGCATAATTCAGACTCTTAGGCAAGTGTCTGAAGCCTAATTATTACCCTGATCTAATGAAGGTTACTGAAAATCTGGTTATAATACTACCGAATTACAGGAATAGTACCTCTGAAAACACATGTTAACAATGCAGGTCCACAGTCACTGTCTCCTATTGTTTCTTAGTTTTTTGCACTGACACTGACAATGCAATTGTAAGACTATGTGGGTATAGTTTTCATTGTGATTAAACAAACCCTTGTTGGATCTTTTTGACATTCAGCTGTTGCTGAAGATGTTAAAGCCGAAGTAAACGTACTAATCATTGGTAACAAAGCAGCCTAATCCACACTGACCTACAATTTGTTTAGGATCCTTTGGAGCAACAGAGATAAAAAAGAAGAGGTAAACAGTGGGTCAGAGATTAGAAGTGAAAAAGGAAAAGGCTGGCTTCCCCAGACCACACACTGATAGTGGACCTTTGGTCAGTGATTGTTAGAAAATGTTTCATGTTTCATTTTCCCCCAGAACCTTAGAAACAGGAGGTTTGATTGGCACTTGTCATAGCTGATAGAGAGGCGAAGATGCTTTGGTAAAAAGGAGAGGGAGGCAGCCGTGTCAAAAGCAAAAGTAGTCAAAGGATGATTCCTCTTTTCTGTGGTTTTGTCTCTTTCTAAATTATTCAAATCTGGGTGGCATCTTAGGATAACTGGCATTTTGACACAGCTTAAAGGATTGTCTCACTAACTCTATTGAACTAAGGCTGCCATCCTTTTTAAAAAAAAATCATAAAGAGGCAGATCTTCTATAATCTGATATGTATACAAACCAAGGGCAGCTTGATGCAGGCATCTTAAATATTTGGGGGGGAAGGCAGCAATTTTATCCATTTTGTGACTGATTGTCTTCTGCATCTATTTGCAGGAATGCTACTTACGGGTTTAAAAAAGCTTTTATTTGACTTTCTTTAGAGTATCCATAGCTGTTTGCAATGCATCTGGTGGTTACGAATCCAAGTCAGGCCAGCTGGATTAAAATCAACAAGCACAGGGAATTTTCTCAGTCAAAAGAAGACACCTCACCAACAGGGAATCTCCTCTATTGATGGTCATCCTGATTATGGATTTTTCTTTTAGGGGCAATTTTCTTTCTTTCTTTCTTTTCAGAAAGGGACCATGTTCCCCCCTAACACTTTGTCTGACTGGCATAAATGGGCTCCCCAGGGTTAGAAGCGCCTCTGTCACTCTAAGCTGCCATTTTATGCTTTGGTGTCCTCTTCACTTATCCATAACCAAAGCCAAATCCAGCTCACTTTATTCACAAGAATCACCCACTGAAATAAATAATTGCATAAATTTAGCAGGATTAGATGTCCAGTGGCATTCTGCATTTATCTTATTAAAATAATTCAGTAAAGCCCTTGCTTTCCACACAGTTACAACCTCGTTGTAGTTATCAGGAAAAATATCATCTTGATCCCTGTATTGATGTATTTGCTTTGAGCTTTTAGCAAGTCAGTCATGAACCTTCATTGTCTGGCTCGGTTTTTTAATTCCTAGTGAAGACAGTCTTTGGTTTTCTGAAAGGGCCAGCTTCATTGGACAGACTCCTTGCATGTAGGGTGCCCAGGGGGTTTCAGAGGTCCTTCATCCCCACCCAACAATAGCTGTCAAGCTAAAGGGTTCTTAATGGACCAATTGAAGCATCAAATGAAACTAACTGGTTAAGCGCAACTTTTAATGATGAAAGGTCCAACTCTAGACAGATTTCGCTGATTTTGACTTTCTTTTCCTAGCAGACAATTTAGCCCACAAAATGAATCTTCCAGATTTTATGACAGGACATGCACATTTTTTCTTCCAATAACACAGACCAACATATTTGTGTAAATAAGGAGACAGCTGAAATGAGAGTACTTCCAACACTGGGAACATGAGGAAATGACCTTTTTGCTTAACAGCAGAAGCAGGAACACTGAGTGCTTAAAGCATTACATTGTGTTTTTCTTAACTGTTCACCAGGGAAGGGCCAAAAGAGATGCACACCTAGTCTGTAGTCTTCTCCTTTTTTTTTTTTTTTTTTTAATTTAAAACAAAATTCTTACTATTCATATGTTTATGTATGATTTACCTTTTGTCATCTAGCCTATAAGAACCAGTTGAAGATTCACATGAAGAGAAAGATAGCTTTTGCACTGGAGGTGGGATTTCTGAACTCTGCAGAGGCCTGCATGAGACTTTTCATGTGGGCTTTGGTAGACCTCCCAACCTACATTACAGAAACTCCCAAGATGAGGAGCTGTGATAGAAAGAGGAGGAGGAAGAGGTCTTTAATTTAAAACCCAAGATGGCTCAGATGCCCCTTGCCAAGGTACTGAAAATATGACCATCTGTGACTTCCAAAACAGTGAAGGTTTACGACTAAGCTTGTGTTTGATTCCAGAGATGAAACGGGAACATGGTAGCAGCACCACTAGAAACAAACCCCTGCCCCCACAATTTTCTATTAGGTTTCCATACTTCAGACATGTTTATGATTATCAAATAACCCTTAATCAGCAGGAATACACTTCTGAAGATTATGTCTCTTGTAAAGCAATACCTTTCATGATAGCAGAAGAGAGACAGGGGGTCTATTTTCAAAACTAAATAATACACTCAAAACCTGAGCAATCCTTCCTTTTATACAATTGGGCCTATTTGTATGTATGAAATAATTGAATTGTCATGTCCAATTGCCTGGGAGAAATTCTGAATCTGCACCAGTGGCATGCATGAAAGTCAGCAATCTTTGCATGTGCAGTTTAAGATGCTACATAATCTTGACACAGGACACTGCTTCATCTGATTAGAACTAAAACCATCCTTGTTGATGTCACCATGTGACTGGCAAATAAGGCTTACATACTATAATGTGTAAGTCTTCACAGGCTCTGGTATTAGGTCCCAGATTTAAATTAGACAGCAACAAATACAGCAAAATGCTGACCAACCCGAATATCTCAAACTGAAAGTGTTTGTCCAGATTGCTGAAATCGGTGGCCTTAAAGTGCAGACTGTATGATCTGTATTTCCCTCAAACTGTGAAATTATCTTCCTTTTATGGATCCATCATGGTAGTATTGAGCCATTAGATACATCATACTACACTTGTCAGCCAGCCTTCCCTGTTCATCAGGACTGTAAAGCATATTAAACAGACAATAATAGTACCCTTCAGGATGATTAGGTTGTCACGTTTCCCAGTGAAATAATGTACTTCGCTCCTGTATCCCACAGGCAGCAGAGGGCTTCTTTGAAAACCATGTCCTCAGTGCTTCACTTGCAGAGGGTAGTGTCAGGAACATTTCTTCCTCCTATGCCTCTTTCCCTCTCCAGTTCTCCCAGTGTGGCACCTACGAAAGTCAGCACAGATGCCAGGTCTTGATCCAGCCACACTTTATCTCATGGTGCCAGTTCCTGGAAAGAGGTTGAAATGTGCTGGCAGGCTGCAGAGTCACAAAACAGAGTGAAAAGAGAGTTGTTCCAACATTTAATGGACTTAATCCTGACTTCCTGCCCTTTCAGGGTAACAATCGAGTTTCAAAAGCAGTGCAAACTAATGCACAACTCCTAGGAACGGTTTGACAAAGTTAAAACATCCATTAGACTGAAAATGGTGACAAATAAAAGTCTCTCAAGGGGCTAGAAAGGTGAAAGACAAATTCTTTTTGTGAGTGGTTCTATCTACACAGCGACCTGCAGTCTAGCCTGCCCAGAGTGGTGCCTACCCCCTTGGCCTTGCAGCCTGATTTCCTCGCTGAGTATGCCAAGGCCTGGGTGGCTCTGGAGCTGTTGCAGTGTCATGGAGGGAAAATTTCATCTGGGTCCTGTAGATGTCAAATTCAACTTAAGTGGGGCCAAACTGACATCGAACTGTGTTTCCTGTTTAGAGTCAGTAAGTATTTCAGTGGCCAATTTCACGTATATCATCCTTATCTTTACCTCTTGCAGTAGCTGCTCCCTTTATTTGATTGTATTTATACAAGAAAAAACCCACAACCCAAACCCCACTGAGAAGTGTTCACTGTTACATCTTTGGAAACTCCCTCCCACAGTGATGGGTGGTTGATAAGGTATCACTGACTTTATGCCTCCTCCTGTGTCAGAAGTACCATGGCTGTGGTGCAAAGTCATAATCTGCTTTAATGGGTCAGTTTTGTACTTGGCAGTTTTATGTCATGTAAGGTGATGGTCATCTGGGCCACCTTTTTTTTCTGTCAGGTCTTTTTAATCCTATTTCAAGTGGCATTAAGCCAGCATGGGGACATTAGGTGTTGCCTAACTCCATGTTGTATGCTTCTGGCTGCCTTGACAGAAATTCAACTGCCTGTTCATGCCCGGTTTGGATCCTATTTGTAGAGCTGGGGACCTGCTACAGCATGTTCTGCTGTTAATGATCATAGTGGTGTCACATAGATCTTTCGAGTTGTCAACATCAATTTGAAGTTTTCTGCTACTGCAGGAATATGTGTGTGTGCAAATGGGCCATGGAGTTTCTTGCCCCATTGTCAGCTGTGTGCATTGTGCCAGTGCTCCTCTTCTGGGCTGGGGCATCCTCCTCCTCCGAATTGCTGCTGACAGCTCCTAACAGCGCAAGTGGCAGCCCTGTAGCCACTTTTCCCATCCATGCTTGCTGTTGGCAAGATTCACGCTGAAAATGCCAACAAAGCAAATTATATGCTATTGTACAATCATGCTACAATCATTTCTGTGGAAAATGTGCCTTTAATAAGTGCACTGTAAGAAGCTCCCTTCTCTTTTGTGTTTAGCATAATGAACCTTCAGACAGCATTTTAAAGAAAGCATAGCAGTCACTAAGCTCCCATTTCTGTGTTTATTTATCCAGCAATTTACATTAAGCAACAAGTATAGTTAGCTTTTCTAGATAAACACTAAGCAAACTGGGAGTATTTTAACAACATAATAGGGCACCCTGCAGTGGTTATCTTTTTTGATACTTTATTCAGAAAAGATATTCCCAGATGCCACAGATTCCCCTGTTTGGCATTGCTTAGTGGCTGGTATTCGAAGACCCTTGCTGAGCCTTGTCTGCAGGCAGGAGACTGCCCTCAGGAGTCATTAAGGAGCCTTATCTAGCAGGGGAATTAAAGGTGTGCTGCTAGATAGTTTGGCCATATTAGCACTTTCTAACAGTCTAATTAAAGCAAAGCAACTGGGCCTTGACTCAGTCACATCAGGAGGAGGATTAACAAGGTGGAGCAAAAGCCAGTGAAAGCTCTAGCTAGGACTGTGCATGAAACACCACAATGGAGGTGCAGATACCAAGGGAGAGCTTGACACTGGTGTTTTCAGGTGTGTGTAGATAGCACAGTACAGCTTCTGGCTGCAAAGGCCCAACAAGCTGGTGCTCCTGGGCCCTTGTGCCTAGCCATGAAGAGTAAACCTCAGGTGTGGGGTTGGTGTCTGGGATCACGGCATGCATTGCTCAGAAAGTTTTGTCCCTGCTCAGGCTGCTATATTTCATTTTTATAACCATGTGCCTTTATTTTCACAAAGATGATCATTTGAATCCAGAACCGGCTTCTTGAAGCTCCTATGCACTGTTCTGAGCTTCTAGATAAGAGTCAGGTTGTATCTGTCCTCTCATCCCTCTCATCATGTTTCCTTCCTCCTGGAAGAGCTCAGTCCTGTAAACCAGCGGTTCCCCTCTGATCTTCAGAGCAATCTGCACAGGAGCATCCATCCTTTGGGACCTTGTGTAACCTCTGCACTGTTCCTGCTGAGGGACACATATAGTGAGATTAGTGGAGTGGAAACCTCATTTGCCTGTGAAACTGTAAACTGGAAGTAAGTCTTTATAGGCTGTCTTTTTAGTCAGTAGAGACGCAATTTGTGCTACCTGTCTGGAAAAGCCTACTTCTCTCCATTGACCACAGAGGGAGACTGATGTGTCCTAATCTAGGCTGCCTACTAACACTAGCTAGTAAGAAGTGTCTGCCTCCTTTGCTGGGCTGCAAAGAAGCTGTTACAAAGCCCTCTGTCCTGGCCTCCTAGGAGCTGTCAGCTAGTGCTTTTCTCTGGCAGGGATGCCAGTTGGAGCTGTGTGCCCTCTCTGGTAGAGTGACAGCATGAACTCCACAGTTTTGCAGACTTGTAATGAGACAGTGGCAGCTCCTTTCACCAGAAGAATAGCAAGGGGAGAAACTGTATTTATGCATCAGGCCTTTCCTCTTTCACACCTCCATAGTGAACAGTTGGATGTTGCTTATTTTTGGAACAAACAAAATTCAGCAAACACCATCTGCTTCTGACAAAATGAGCAACACTTGCTAAAACAGAAACAACAATATGCATTAAAATACTTCTAAAAGAACAACAGGCTTCATAAAAATGTAACAAAGGCTGAGGTTTTGGTCAATGCCAAAAATATGGATAGAAAAGAATGTTTGTGTTAAATCTAAAATAGAGCTGTACCTAACAGAATCCTAAATAAGCAAAAAAAAAAAAAATTTACTTTTTTCTGCATGAAGTGCAAGTCAGAAATTTAGCAACTGCTTATTAATCTGCCTCCATCAGAAGGCATCTGGGACACCATACAAAAGTTAGCAATTTGAGTGCATCTTGGCTTCTGTGCTGTCATGAGCCTGATTTTCCCTTATTTTCCTTCCAAGTTGTCATCTCAGATGTTGTTACTTGTTCAGCTTTGTCTTTCTGGAAATGGTACAGGCCAGTGAATACCCAGTCCTAATCCTTGCCCTAGTGAAACAGTTCACTAAATGAAGACCCTTGGAGCGGCTTTCTAACTTCAAGCAGGAAGGGTGCCTTGATGCTTCTCTACTTCTCACAATATGTCTGGTATAATCACCACTTAGTGTCATGAAGGGAGACTCTTCAGAAATTATGTATTTAAGAGCACTGCTCTGCTGACATTGCATGGCATAGCTTTTCTATGGTCCCCTCTTAAGTGGACTGTGAAGAGGGACTTGGACAGCTTTTCTCTGATATTGTCATCAAGATCACATCAAGGCTATGTGAACACTGCTCACTTCCACGGACTGTCACTGTGAGTGTGTCATCACCTGAACTATCACCCACATAAAAGACCCTTAATGTGCCCTCAAGATACTCCAATCTTCTTTCCCTGTTGGATCAGCCTGGTAACAAGGTGCTCATGTAGGTTCTGATTTGGAAAACCTTGGCAAATTTGTAATGCCATCTACAGATGTTGTGCATTATACATATGGAGAAAAGAGCATGGAACTCCTTTTGGGAACCGGAGGCAACCCAGTCCATGAACTCCTAGGGATCATAGTGAAGGGGCTAACCACAGCAGGATTGTGTTCAAGGAAAATGGCACAACTTGTAGAGCAATGTGAGTGGATGTGATCTGGCCACGCTGTAGGCATTTTAGCCAACTTGGACAGTTCCAGATGGAAGCAATGCTTGCTGGGTAGGTGTGCTAAGTATTGCAATAAGGGCAGATACCATTCTTATAACCCTGCCTTCCATACTGTCTGGGTACTGGCAGCACACTTAGGGATGGTGCTTGAGTCTGTTCAGTACACACAGTCAGGTAATCAGGCCTTGAGAACATTTGCAGGGACTCTGCTTCCAGCCAGAAGTAATGTCATCTAGGCCTCATTCATATTCTCTGATTTATTAATGTGAAAGTGTATTAGAGCTGTTGGTCATGGTATGGAGCTGGCAGTTCACATTCAGTGGACTATTCACTATGACTCTTGGATCCTTCTTTTAGGAAGTTCTTACATATGGTCACTTCAAAGCTCATATCACTTTCCTGTTTTCAACTAGCTAAACCATCTAGATTACCGTGGATCAGCAACAAAGCTGCTTTATAATATATCATCCTTCCAGGCAACTGGCCCTCTATGGTCTTTAGTGACAAGCTTTTCTTCTGCATCATTGACAAAGATGTTAAATAGAAGTGGGCCAAGATACAGCTCAATAAATATTCTTCATTTGTAATTACATTTTTAGACCTGTCAGCCAGTTTTTAAACCACTGAATAGGTAGCATAATAATTTTGTGTCATTCTGGTGTCTTAATCAAATTTTCATGCAATACTAAGTGAAATACACAGTAGAAGTCCTAGGTCTATTACCTATATCAGCCAAACCAGTAATCTTATCCAAAAAAGAAATCAAGTTATTTTGACAAGATCTATTTTCATAAACCTATGTTGACTGGCATTAATTATATTTCCCTCCTTCCATTCTTTATTAATCAAATCCCTTATCAGCTGCTGCACTGTTTTGCCTGGGTTTGATGTCAAGCTGACAGGTCTATAATTACCTGGGTCGTGCCATTTACCCTTTTTAAACAGTGGCACAATATTAGCTTTCTTCCCAGCTCTGGTGCTTCCTCAGTGTTCGATAAGTGAGGAGCCAAAGAACTGCTCCAATTTCTGTTACAACTCTAGGAAACAATTTTCCAGGTTGGCTGATGTCTAACTTTTGTGTTTGCTTTTTAATACCCCTATAAGCTGCTATTACAGTGGAAGACACTTCATAATCATCCTGTGATTTCATTACATCTGTTAGCTCAATAGAGCAGTTTAGTGGTTTTTTTAATTACACCAAAGGGCTATATATTGAGAATTTCTGCTTTTTCTTTATTGCCATTATTGGCATTTATATCCCTTCTTCTTACTGTCTGTAGACTAATACCATTGTTAGGATTTCTTTTGTTTCTGATATAGTTTAAATCTTTCATTGTGCTCATTTACCTCAAAGCACTTTATAAGCTTTAAGTGAACAGACTTCCCACAATTTGTCTGAGGAGGCCAACCCCGTGAAAGTCAGCAAATTTCCCATAGTTCTTCACAGCACACCTAGATGTTGCCACCATGCCTAATGCAATATTGTGTGACTCACCCTAAAGAGCCTGGGCAGTCAGGTCTTTGAAGGCTCAGCCTGTGCTGGCTTCATGGTGCATCCTTTCCCAAGGGGAGACAGTGGTAGTGATGAGGGCTGGTGGACTGTACTGCTTACTAACTGACCTGAGGACCCAAATTGGCCTTTCCATGCAGCCCCTGCAGAATACCCATTAGAAATGTATTCATGACCTTCAGAAAACAAAAATAAGGAAGGCATGAGTATATAATAATGGGATTGAGAAACTCTCAAATATTAAAAAGGAGGCAAAAGGATGCTTTCCTTGTGTGAGTGGGAGATATGGGAAAACTTGGCATAAATCTCTCCCCACATTCCTCCCATTTTGGTGAGGAGCACTTTGGTTTTGCTGTGCTTTAACATTAAAGATGTCTTTTGGGGAACGAGAGGAGAAGAAAATGTTTTTTTAGACAAGTTCCTGCTGTAGATTACAATTTCATGCTGCACTGTGTAGAAGAAAGCAACCTGTGTCCTTTAAAGGAAAGTGTGAGGGGGTGGGCAGGGTGCTGGTGTCAGGGAAGAGGAGGCAAGCACTCAGTATGTAATCAGATAAAGTGAGCTGTTTGGTATTAGTGCATTAGCTTTGTCCAAGCTCCTAGCATCTTCAATGGGCCAAAGCACACTCTTCATTTGTCACCCCAGCGCACCTTTTGTGTGAGTAATTTCCCATTGGTATTACCCAGGGCTTGGAGTCGATAGCTGACTAGCCTCTTTGCTTGTACTATTATTTCCAGCAAGCTTCATACATCTGCAGTAAATCCAGGAGGATTTGCAAGTGGGCTGAGGAAGTATGAGTGACAGAATGAGCTGATAAGGCCTGAGTCCCAGGGAAACAAAAGGCTTCCCATTTTGTCCTGACAAGACAGGCGTTGCCTTGGAATGGATTTGATGAAGTTTTTGCCAGCTGACCATAGAAGTTCATGCAAGTGAAGAATTAAGCCCCCAAGCTTTCTCATCCTCACTAGTAAACCTTCACCTTGGTGCCAAGGATGAGAGTATCTGTGGTCAGTTGGGTTGCCTGTTTGTTTTCATATAGCAGGATCACTGAGGCTTTTTCTGCTGACACTTTATTGATGGTAATAAACTGAAAAATGTCCAATGACTCATAGCTCTATGGACAGAGCATCTTGGAAGAAAACTTAGTTGCAAAGCCAGGTATCAAGCTACAGTGCTATCCAACTTTAATACACTCTGAAATGTTAAGACCTAATGAGGTAAAGCATAATAACTTTATGCAAATCCTATTCTTATGCTTGTGCCTAACCAGGAAAGCACAAGACAAAAGCAGCATGAATTGGAAGGCATCCCTGATATTACAAAGCCAGACCATGTTCAAAAGTCAGTGGAAAATCTTTAGGAGGGTGTAAAAAGTTGTAGGTCTACTTCTGCCTTAGTGCAAAGGAAGGCAAACTTGTCATGTTGGCTTGCGCAAAGTATGGCAGGAAAGCATAACTGGACTGGGCAGCTGGGCTAGCAAAGGCAAAACTGGTGTCAGAAAATCAAGCCTTTCCAAAAAGAATGTGGTCTTGAGAGATTTTTTTAATAATGTATGTCATTATTTGAACTATACAAGATGATAATGCATAAGTTTTATCAACAGTTAGAGGTTCTGTGAAATAGATTGTCCTGTCCATCTGTTGGGCACTTGTGAGGGGTACACATAGATGTTATTCAGTTTCATCCCACTTGGTTGAGAATCACTTTTTACCTGAGCAATCTTTATTTAATTGGTTGTGTTTATATATTTGTGCCCAGAGAGGCTGCATTTGATGATATACAGCTGAACCTTTTCTTTCTTCGCCTTTCCTGTTAAATGGCAGGGCTTTAGGAATGGCAGACTGGCTGTCCCTTGCTGTTACAATGGTATTCACACCCTTATTTGCAAAGAGTAGGTAACATTTGCATAACCTAGGGAAAGGTTTCCAAAATACAGGGATTTCTATGTTTATGAGTATGTATGTGAGAGAGAAAAAAGGGGGAGAGGTGAGGAGAAATTAGTTTCTGACCAAAGTTTGAATCATGAATTTATAAGGAGTATTTCTTTCCAAGGGGGAATAAAGTGAATTATTTACAATGCCTCATGGATGCCACACCTTGGAGTTACAGGAGTGTCTGCTGGGGAGGCCTGTTAAAGGAGGTGCCCTTTGGACCCCCTGACCCTAGAGAAAAGGTCTCCTCTTTCATATGCAACACTGTTGCTCTATGCCTCAATTTGCTTTTACTTGGATAGCATGGGAGTACAGACTTTAGAGACTCTTCAACTCTTCTATGTTTTTATCTAGCAGTGGTGATGTGTTAAGTCTAGCTCTGCTCATGGTTCATGACAAATGTTGAAAACCTGTAAAAGTTCTGGAAAGCCCGATTTATGAAACATTTTTGGTTCAATTAATTGTCATATTTTTCTTCTAACAGGGTACCTAAAAATCATTTATTGTGGTTAAAAGTACTAACACAAGATTTTGAAGCCAGTTAAATGCAAATAAGAAAAGAATTCCCTTGCAGTTATGAAATATTGATGGACTTTCTTTAAAGTGGGCTGATTTTTGGGAAGAGGTGCATGTGCTTATGCATATACTTTTGACATTCAATTTATATCTTTACACAATATTTTGCTGTGCCCTGCTTCCATATGAAATGTGTCATTCTGAAGAGCAAGTGTGTCAACTGCATGGGCAAAAGCAATGAATTGCACAGTGATATTTCAAAATTATTGCTGGGAACTTGAAGATTTAGGTCCTCAGCTCTGACATCTGAATGGTCAAGGCCCAACATAAGGTAATTTCTATTCCAGAAAAGCTTCTTCAGCTCCTTGTAAGTGGTATACTGGTTTTAGTATTTATTTGAGCCCCTGATTATTCTTTTCCTTGTAGTTTCCTTTCTGTCTGTCTCTATGATTGCCCAGTCAACAGCATTACTTAATTGGCTGAAGATCCTAATCCAGCTTTCCTGAAAGGAAAAGTATCACAGACACAATTGCCAATTATTCCATTATCTCTATTGACAACCTGGTGTAGTTTGATGTCCTTCAAAGCTCTGACACAGATATCCCATGGGAGACCATTGTCTCCAGTTAAAGCATGGTGCTGAAGAGCAGTGATTTTCCGTGTCTGCTACCATCGTGTTTACTGGCTTTGGAAATGTTACTTAATCTCTTGATTTCCCTATCTGTAAAATGGGAATAATGTGTTGTTCAGAGAAGGTTAAGAGGGTTAATCCTTTGATGTTCATAAAATGTTACAAGATCTTCTTTATAGTTTTCAGAACATAAACCAAATGTAACCAAAAACTGGGCAGAAGTTATGGAGCTGGGTGGGAGCAGAGGTTGCTACTGACTTCATGTTACAGCTGCCTCAGTTTTATCTCATTTTGAAACATTTTGAAATGCCAAAGCTGAAGTTTTCAGTATAACCTGACTTTTACCGTCCTTCTTGCATCATGATGTGGCATTTCAGAATGCAGCAATGTAGTGTTTTCCATAATTTCCTAGCCTTTAAGTACTTGACTTTTCAATTTTAATATTATATTAATATTTGAAGCTTACTGTGAGTATGAGAGTTTTAGTTTACAAAAGCAAAGTAAGCCACCTTCCCTTCCTCAGAAACAGGGCATGGTGCCGGAGCTGACATGGCCCATGAGTTCTGCATGGCCACAAGGTCCCCATGCAAGTCTCCTGCCAGCCTGGGCGATCCCCCTGGGTGTGTTCCAACTCCTGTTCTATTTCCCTGATATCTTACATGCCCTTGCCCTAACTACTGTTGTTCATACTCACCTTCTGGGTTCTTTTCTTCTGCAAACTTATGCCTGTTTTAATGGGACAACTTCTACGTACTCTATGAAGCACAGAGGAGGAGTGCAGGAAGCAGTTATACAGGCATGAGTGTGCGTATGGAGTAAACGTTACAGATGATGCAGAGCTTGTGGACAAAGAAACAAAGACTAATTTTCCTGTTCTCCACCACAGCAATATACCTTCT
Source organism: Eurystomus gularis (assembly GCA_013400335.1). Lineage (NCBI taxonomy): Eukaryota > Metazoa > Chordata > Aves > Coraciiformes > Coraciidae > Eurystomus > Eurystomus gularis. The sequence goes on from VZZY01015872.1 coordinate 276,247, forward strand.
TTTTCTCTAAGTGCCTTTTTGGGGTAGGATCTTAGAAATATTGGACTAGAAAAGCTACTGTTTTTTTTTATTATTTTAAGGGATTAATTTTTAGTTTTGCAATCCTCTCTGAAATATTTGGTTAGAATGATTTCTGATTTTAATTAAAAAATGCCCTTTTATTCCTTAACATTAGGCAAAAATACATTATTCTACCTGTACCAAAGGAACAAATAGCCTTGCGAATGTGTTGTTGCAAAGCTAAAATTCTCCTATACTTGGAGTCAAGTCTTGACATTCAGTACACCATCCCATAAATCTGGCAGTTCATGCCACTGTTTCAGTGCAAACATGCTCACTACAGATCTGGTTTGAGTTTGGCAGCTGATTTTTCTCAGGCTTTCCTCAGCTCTGTGCAAACTGAATAGCTACGGAGAGAGACCCTGAGCATGACTTTGGTTTCAATCACTTCTGTCACCAGCTCTGGCTCTCCAGTAAAGATGGGAAGTGGAGACAGAGCCTGATGGTGGTAGGACAGAAGAGTGTGCCTGGCTGTAAACTACTAAGCAACAGCAGGACAAACATGGCAGACCCACATTTGGGTCTGCCCAAGCCCAAAGACCTCTAGCAGCCTTTTAGGGCTATGTATTATGAGAGGTACAAAGCACATGGGGCCCAGCTTCCCCTGACCTCAGTCTCCATGACTCCTACTGGGGGCACTGCAAGCAAGCTTATATTGAAAGCTATGGAGCTGTTTTTAAACGGTTCTTTACGGCAGAGAATAATTAATTAAACAGGTGGTTCCATGAGCGGTGCTACTAATGATGGCTGCTTTCCAGGGTCTCTCTCTCTCGTGTGGATTTCCAGGCTGTAACAAAGGTTGGGCTCATGCTGAGGTCTTTGCCTCAATGAGGGAATTAATAGGGCCTCCCTCCCTCCCTCTACTCTGCTGCCTATTTTCGTGAAACTTGTAGGTACTTAATTCCTGTCAAACCTCTACGCCTCCATTGCACTTGGTCAAAATTGATCGACGATTTTGAAACTTCCTGGGGATAGGGGGAATAAACAAAGAGAGAGAAACAGATGCATGAGGAACATGGCTGGAGAAAACCTGTTCCCTAAAGTCAAAATTATTGCCCCAGATTGGAAGGGCAAACTACTCTCTGTTTGCCCCTTAGGCCATATAGGAGGGTAATAAGTAAGAGGAAGTCTATGCTGTTGGTGTAGCTGTCCATACAGTTTTGGTATCCGCGTTTTAAAAAGCTGTCAACCTTTGTAGAGGGGACAAAGATCACTGAGAAATCCTTTAAAGGATTAGTAAAAATGTCTGACAGAAATACTGACAGAGCTCCACTTAATTTCCTCTAAGCATGAACTTTACTACAGCATAAAAGTAATTTTACAGGAAGGATATACTGGATATTAAAGGGTTATTTAACCTTGCAAAACTGCTGTTGTTGAGACTAAACACAAGTTCAAGTGACATGTAAGCCAAATATTGATCTTAGAAATGATGTACCATATATCTCCATATTCTAACAAACTTCAGATTGAAACAGACATTCCTCTGAAAAACTGGTCTAGCTAGGTGCAAATAATTGAACCAATTACACAGGGAATGTATGACATCCTTTGGCCTTTGTTATGCACCAAATCAGAGTAGATGATCTAAGACCCTCATCTGGCCCTAAAAATTGATTAAAAACTAAACCTTGCCTTCTTGATCCTCTGTTTCTGGGAGAGAGATGAGCCTCCCTCTTCCCCCTCCCAAAATAGTTACAGGGCTCTTTGGTTAGCAACTCAATTGAAAGTGAAGTTGCAATGTTATTAAATACTTGGTGAGAAGAAATGCCAAGATTTTGTTAAAAGCAAACAGCACGTTTTCTTCCATGGTTTGATATTTTCCAGAATCACCAGATGGCGCCAATGCAGGTCACCCTATAAGGAATGTTTCACAGCGGGTTGAAACACCTACATCTTCCAAGCCCATGTTAGTGGGCAAACAAAAGAGGGCAACTTCTGAAAATTTCTTGAGGGAAAAAGAGGTGTTAGATCCCGGAGAAATGCTTGGTATTAAGCATGGTGCAATTCTTTTCCAGAAGCTATGCCACCGGTGCAGTTGGTCCTCTTTGACTTAAATCTTTCTTGGAGGCTGCCAATAAAATAGATATGTGCAAAACCAATTTTGTCAGAAATTAGTTTTCTCATTCCTTTCAGTATTGTAGTTTAGTTTGGAATGCAGAAACACATCATGTGATAACAACAGTCTGAGTGCATCTGTCAATTCATGCTTGAAATAGAATCCCCTGTTGCTGTTTTGCCAAGGAAAACCAAGATATTTTTGCTGTTGTTGTTATCATAACCATTTGCTTCATCTAGAGTGTATAGGATAAGAAACAGTGGCATTTAGGAATCTTTATTCGGCCTTTTGTACTGTTTAGGGTGCAGCTATAAACAAACAATGAACCTTCCCCTCTCAGTAGGAACCTTTCTTGCACATGTCCCAAAACACAACCTGAAGACAAATGTACTCTTTTTAAAAAAGCAGGAGATTTATGCTGTGAGCTTGTTTAGATACCAGTCAGAATAGTGCACTGCCACAACCTTGTGACTCTTTACAGTAAAATGTTACCAATAATGATGATAACAGTAATAATTCAGAAATTTTTTTGGCACTCTTTTGCAAATTATTACCTGTTTTTCAGTTCTCACTCTAAAGGAGTGAGAAAGAACAGAACAGGAAATTAGAAGAGCTGAATCCCAACACTCTTTTCTCCATCAGGTCCTGAATTTGCTGATAGTTTCCCTTGAAGTGAAAATGGAGTTTATTTCACATGAAGGTGAGGATGAATTGATAGAAACAGCAGCCAAGGGACATGGAGAAAGCAATTAGAAGGGAACAAATAAGTGTTAGGAGGAGGTTGAATGCAGAGGTGATGTAGTCGGTACCATCCACAGAACTCATGAGCTCAGCCTGTATTTGTGGCATGATTTCCCTCCAATTTTCTCATCCCACTTCCAGCATTTTTTTATGCTGTGTTAGGTGTGAGGAAGCAAGGCCAGCTTCATACAGCCAAATAACTCAAAGTTCTTGTCTTTTTGGATGATAGACCTGAAAAGAAGCAAAAAAAAAAAAAACTTGAGAAGGGGGAATCACGTATGATATTTTTAAAGGTCCAATGTGTCCTACTTGATCTCATTCAAGAGATAAATAGAAGGCACATAATTTCTGTGATATATCTACTTAATATTGTGAGAGAAAACTTTATGTTGGTATACCTAACTCTTCTGACTGGAACAGACCAAAAAAATTTCATTTCTGTTGGTATCTTTGGATTTGGGAATATATATGAAGGATGTTGCTCTGCAGAACTTGAGTCTGAAGAGATTATTTTCTGAGACATTTAAAACAAACAACAACAAGCCCTTGCCATGCTCTCAGGCTACTGCGTGACCAGGATGGAGCTCTTATGCGTTATACATGTTAAACGTCTCCTATTCAGAGCTAACTTTGACTTTGTGCCCTGGGCCAGGTGAAAAGACTTTTCCAAATAAGAAAGAGAAAGAAAACAAAACAAAACACAAAAAGTAAATAATAAATTGAAATTTCTAGAAGAGGAGGTTTATGTGGCCAGTGTTGTTATGCATTTAAAAAATTAGTTTTCTTTAAGGCAATTTACAAAAATGTTTAAGGAAAAGTGAGGAATAGAGTTCTTTTATGGGTTATTTTATCCTTTTTTTGTCTGCTCTTGCAGTCGACTTTTTGGCAAAATACTGCATCTTCAGCCAGGAGAAGCTGGCGAAGCACAAAAGGGCTTTTGAAGCGGTAAGTGTAAATTCAGACTTCTTTTCTTTTCTTTCTTCCTTTTTTTTCCTCTCTCTCTCCCCTCTCCCCTCTCCTCCTGCGTCTGTAGACAGTTAAGCAGAAATAATAAGCACCATTGCTTGCAGTACACGTCCCATGAATTACGCTGACATCAAATGTAACTTTAGAATGGAGGCACGCTTTATTCTTTTCGACGAACTGTTCCCCTATCCATTCTTTATTTACATGTCGTGAGCCTAAGCGCTGCACAGCCAGTCAGAACACACACACAAGAGGGGGGAGAAAAAAGGAGGCCATTAAACAAATTAAAAGGGATGGGGATGACTAATACAGTACTCTTGGAATCTGCAATTTGATTAGTCTGAGTTTAATACACAAAAGCAGCGCCGAAGCAGGAGGGGAGTCGAAGTGCTCTTTAATAACCTTCTACAATTAAATTATGGTGATGAATTTAACTATTCTGTGCTTCTAAAGGGGTCTTATTATCTGATTGACTCTGAAAGAAAGTCAGTATTTAACCAGGGTTCTTGAGTCCAGCTATTGGAAGACATACAGTAGTTTTATGCATTAACAACTATTTTTTTTGTTGTTGCGTGCCTCTTCCCATTTGAATTCATCTGTGATTTGAGAAAGATGGCTCTTAGGGTTATTCCCACTGCTTTTGATTGGAGTTTATGCTAGCCCTTTTGCTGTACTGCCTAGAGAGTTCAAATGAAAATTGCATGGTTGGGTTTATCTCCTTTATGTATTTTTACTTATAATTTGTAATTTTCATTTATAATTTTAGGCTACTTCCCTCTGCTGGCCCTCTCCATTGTCTAACAGTGCATCATTCAAACATAGATAGCACGTAAAGCATGCTGGGATCTTTGAAAAATACTTTTGCCATTAAATGACAGTAATATAATTCCACAGTTTATCCTGACTTCTGATTTTCTCTGTCCTTCCCCTTACATGCTTTTACATAGGCTGAAAGTGGACTGTGATGTTTCATGTACAATATATGAGTAGAAAAGGGAATTGAATGCATTCCTGAAAATAGTGTATTTCTTTTCTTTTTTACTAGCAAGTGTATCTCTTTCAGTTCCTTAATCTTTGACAGAGAGAGAGAGAGAAAGGGACAGAGACTTCATGATTAGCCTGATGCTAAAATCAGAGATGATTTTATTAAAAATAGAGGCAGAATCCAAATGTTCCAGCTTTTACTTTTAATGGACAAAATGCTGGAGCTCCTTTGGAGAATTTGATCTGAATATTTGGAGAGGATCTAGGCTGAGGGGATGAAAAGAGAGAATTATGCAGAGTAGTGACTATTCAGCTAGGGCCTTATTCTGACACCTATTTTCATGCTAAGTTGTATCTTTCTCTGCCAGTAGTTTCTCTAAAAAAAAAAAAGAAAAAAAAAAGAGATACTATTTCTGGTGTAAAAATACTGTGCTATTTCTGTTTGAATGAGGGTGCTATATCCAGCCCTGGTTTTGTTCCTGTGTGCGGTGCCCGAGCAGGAGGCTCGGTGCCTCTGCCTCACCATGCCAGCTGATGGCCCTGGAGCCAGAGCCCTGGCACGGCCAAGGGGCAGCGCTGACCCCGGCTGCCTGCACAACACCCGTGCGTGGGGCCAGATTCGGAGATCTTCATTCAGCTCCTGCACAGCTGGCTGGCTCCGGTGAATGAGGCCAGAGTGTAATGTAGTCTCTGTCGCTGCACAGAGGAGGGAAGGGGCTCTCACCCTCTCGCTCTGTGTTCCCCGCAGCATCCTCTGCTCCCTGGCAGGTGAGAAAGAGTGGATTTGAGGGGCTGCTTTCTCTCCTTCTGTGGTGTTCTGTGGTGCTGCTGTTTCACAAAAGCATGTGAGGACAAAGTATAGTGGTATGCAGCTATGGGATAGCTCGCCACGGAGAGCAGAGCAGCAGATAACACAGCTGAGGAGTGTGCAGCTTAAGCCAGCTGCAGGTGCAAAGTGTAGGCTACATCTCTGGGTGCCCTGAACAGCTTAGAGGGGGTTTGCAAATTTTGTTGTAATTTGTGTTGGCTGCCCCAACACATTACACATTACACATTACATTTTGGAAATGTAAAAGCATGTGAAGATGGTCACTGCAGCAAAGACAAGGCTGTATCCCTTCCTTCCTGTCAGGGCTGCCTGGATGCCCTGCGGAGACATTGTGGGTGCCTGCACTGTGCTGCTGGCAGGACAGTTCCCTCCATTCCCTACACAAAGGGAGTTTGTTCACCCTGAGGACTCCTCTGGCCCCTGCCACGTGCTGGGGGGTCTCAACACAGTGAGTCTGTGAGCTGCAGTTGCCCCCTCTTTGCTCCTGTTCATGGATCTCAGGATGCTGAACTACTGTTGGCCAGCTTTCTGGACACTGGTGGATCTATAACTCCATTAACCAGAATGGAGCCATGGACAGTTTATGTGCATTCATAGGCTATGCTCTCTATTTTTTGGCTGTGATTTTTATTCATGATGATCTATTTTTACCTCTCTGAAGGGTCAGTTAAGGCCAAGTACTTTAGACCAAAGGCATTGGAGGAAAAATTGTATTAGTGTTTTGATATTGCAGTTGTTTTGTCTTAACAGTAAAATCCTTCCTCTTGCTTTTTAAATCATGGCAGAAATTTCCTTGAGAACCAATGATGACATGCGAATATGATGTCAGTTTTTAAACTGATGTCAACCAGAGGCTTAAGAGACGTGATTTTTATCAGAAGATTTAATACTGCTTGTGTAGTAAAAAACTACATCACAAGTCGCATCCGTGGCTCATGCCTGGTGAAAAGGGCAGCACACTGCATGAAACTTAGGGATGCTGGGCTCAGCAATGGTTCCTTTTAAGAAGATTGTGCTCTCAAATTAACTTGTTCCGATGGTAAGCATAGCAGAAACTGTGCTGCTGCTAAGCAGAACAATTGCTTTCCCTTTGTAGTCTGCCTGCTGGTTTGTTCAGGCCTGCTTTGTGTTCAGCCTTGGCTGGGTCTGGGACAGTGGTTCAGTAACTGTGAAGCTCTGTGTTTAGATCCTAGCCAAATCAGTGACACACAAAATCAGGGCAGGCAGTGAATCCCCAATGTGCCAGGTTTGGGAAATCAGCCCTCTGAATAGATGAGCCAATATCCTGTATTTATTTTGCTGTTTTCTGTGCCTATTCCTCTTGCATCTGGATATCTAATACATTTCCCACCAGCAACACATCAGCCTTAAATTAAATTCCCTACTATGCATAGCAAAAACCAGGCCCTTCTTTCCCTGTGCTGTTACAGCGCCGTAGCAGTCACCAAATACAGGACCATGCTCCCCAAACCCCCTCCCTCTTTTCCCCCTCCCCAAAAGCAATTTTAAACTGCTTGACTGAAAGCAGTATTTGAATGAGGATTTCAAATATGGACTCAGGCTTTCTCTTTTGCTCACCGTGAGAGAACCGCACAGAGTAAATGGTCGATTGCAGTGAGCATGCCGACTATAATTAACTTCAGCATTTACTAGGTAAAGAAGTGAGGAATGAAGCAGACTCACCCAAAATAAGCATGGTAGGACTAAATAATTTTTTTTAAGGGTTTAAAAGAAGGGAGAATTTTACCAAAAAGATGAATGAGGACTTCTACCTCGTCCCCCTTAGCCAACTGTGATGGAGTCACAATGCCAGGAGTATGCGGTGTGGAGAAGGAAGCGGGGAAACAAGGCACAAGCATGTTGAGAATACAAGCGAGAAGAAAGAGTTTGGTCTCAATCCTTTCCCAGCCTGCTGCCAGACTCAGGGGTACACTGGGCATTGCTGTGCTCCCATAGGCATTGCATAAAGGAAACCTTGGATCTGACCCTTGCTTTCTGTGTCATAAAATTTCTTCTGTGAGCTGCCTGGGCTCTGCCTGAAAGGTGTCATGTCTGCTCCCTCTGCACTGATTAGCAGGCTTTTCAAGACCTGAGCTGCTTTGGTGGAAAGAAATCTGTATCTAATTTCCAGATTGTATTTGTTTTTGTGTTAATATTGCCCACTCATTTAGCTTGCTCCTCTTTCTGTCTGCTTACCTTAGCGATATTAAGGCCATATTGCTCCAGCTTGGCCGTGGTATTTCAAGGTTGACCAAAGCAAGCTCCTTCAGCCTCCTTTGTTCTCCTCTCATCATCCTGAGCCTGATTTAGGTTGACAATCTCCTCCTGTAGTTGAGGCAGGGGAGCTGAGAGTTGTGGGTGAGGGCAGGGTGGGCAGAGCAGTGGACTCACTGGCAAGGCCCTTGTCTCACTGTGCCAAAGAGAGGTGAGCAGGGCACGTTCACCAGTAGCCACCAGGGTCAGATGCAGCCTGGTGACTGCAAACACATCCATAGCAATGAAGTAGGCCTGAGGTCAAGCCAAGAAGTCAGTCCACAGGTCAGGGTCAACAATGCAGCTCAGGCGGGGACCAAGGGCAAGTATGGGAGTTTAAACTCAGCTCCTGAGACAATGGGTCAAGGCCCTGACGAGTCCCCTCACAGCCCTTTCCATGGCAGCCCAACCAGCAAGGTTAGTCAACAGCACTGTGTCAGCTCTGACCCTGCACTGGAGCAGCCCAGCCCCCAGGAGCAGGGGAGCAATGGCAGAGCCTGTTGGAGTGATCAGGGAAGGCTCTGACGGTCTAGAATGGGGGTAATCAGGCCTCCATCCATCAGCACAAATAAAGGCGACTTAGAAGTGATTCTCTACTGTCTCTCCCTGACAGACCTTACATCACACTTTGCACATCTGCATCATATTTCTGGCTCATAATACTCTCTTGCTTGGCCGAGCTCACATGAACTTCCCCCTTCTCTGTCACTGGAATTTTGCTCATCTCTGTCAGATGAAAGCAGGATATCCCATTATTAATCCTGAAATATATATCTTTGGACATTCACCTGAACTTTACGCCTCCAGTCCTCAATAACTTTCAGTTCTATGAGAGACTCTAATCCTACTTTTTAACCTTTTGCTAATTGAATGACTGCTTCTCGTGCTAGGTGTTTGCTCACCTGAGTCCGGTGCTGATAGCCAGGAAGAGGAAAGGGACTACAGAATTCTTTAATCCTGTGAATATTTCTGATGGAAAAACCTGTGACTCACTGCAACATGTCCTTCCTTCTTGTGTGTAGTTCCTTCCACGCTCGTCTTCCTTACTCTTGTCCTCTCAACCTACTCTTTTTAAGACAGAATAGCTATAATTGTGGGAGTCACTTTTCATTCAGAATTTTGAGTCTGGAATTGCATTTCTATTCTGATTCACATCATTCAGGCGGTGCTTTTAAGAAAGTGAGTTGATTAGCGAGTTATCTCTTTTACATTATAATGGAGACACTGTTGTACATTGAGTAAAGAAGATGGTTTTGCCTTGCTGCAGAGATTAAAGGCCTTTTGACAGAAGTGCAAAATTATCACAATTTGCTTTAAGAAAACAAGCTTGGTCCTAAAATTTCAATTATTGATGACATGGATCTTTGCTTCTAGAAGATTTTCATCTGGCAATTTGGCAGTTTTGAATCCAATTAAGTCCTTTATGTGTGAACATTTACTCTCATGTTTCTGATCCTTCAAAAGATTTGAGTGAGATGAATTTGGGCACTGACATTTTTCTCAGGTGAGGTACAACTGCAGAGGTGCTGGGACCTTCCACTTGTTGGGAGCACTTGCAAGAAGTAGAAATACTGGTTTTCCCAGGATAAATGTTTGTGAAACCTGACAAAACCCATGTTGTTGTGTATCACGTAGGTTATGAAAGGTGTGTATTTGTATGTGTGTCTAAGAGGGAGAGAAGCTGAATACATAAAACTAAATACAGCAATACACCAAGCCTTCTACCTTCCCCCCAGTACAAGACCATGATATGTTCACAAGACTTCTGGTTTTGGTGGGTTTGCTTTACGACACTTGAACGTTAGGATCTGACAAGCTGATTCCTGGCAGTTTCCTAAGTCCCTCTGCAGTTACTCTCTTTCCATGGTGTTTTGCTGAAAAGATAGTCTTCTCCAAGATGGTGAAAGGCAGTGTGGTGACTGGATATGAAGAAAGGACTATGCTTTCTAGTCACACAGTTACATCAGTTTCCACACTGATGACTGAGCTTACTCAAACACACTTCCAAACAGCAAGATATTTGTGGCAGAGTCTAACAAAAGCCTTAGTCCCTAATGTGCTGGCAGGCCCAGATCATGTGTGCAAATGACCCTGTGATGCTGCCAGTGTCAGTAAGACCTGTGTCAACCTGTGGTCTGATGGCTGTTTGCCCAAATTTTTCTAGCTGGGGAGGGCAACACTGTGCAGTTTGCTTCTCTTCAGACGTCCTTGTGCTAATGGCAACAGCTCCCCTCTTTTACGGAGCCCTGCTTTGTTCACTGAGTGTCTTGCTGGTGCTTGGAGAGCAGGCAGAGTCCATGGGGACACTGCATGGCTGCATCAAGCATTTGCTGGTGTAGGATACCCCTGCTTTGCTTACTGTAAGTTTTGCAGAACAGAAAACTGTGGAGAATTTTGACTTCTCACCTTTTGAAGGTAAAACTTGTTGGAGAAGAGGGTGACCTGTGCAACAGTGCCAGAGCTATTCATCAGACTGGCTGTGTAAAGTGTGCTTTCCCCTGTGCTACTCAACACTTACTACATAATGAATTCATCATAAGGGGTGGGGGGGTGGGGTGGGGATGAAAATGTATAGTGAGAACCTAAGCTTGTTACCTTTGAGTAATTATGGCATCTTTTCCTTTCTGCTGCTGTACTTTCTCTGTTGAAAGTTTGTGAAATGGTAGTGATAGTCAACCATCAAAATATTTATTGGCTTAAGTAGAAAGGGATACTGGCCTTGCGTGCAGGTTCTCAAGGCAGTGAGTGAAAGAACTGATGTAATAGGATGTGACAGCTTCTCCGTTGTTGATTTTCAGTACTGAACCTAAAGTGCAAACTACTGCCTGGGAGGATGTTGAATGGTGGCAGAGATCAATAATCCAGTAATGCTCCAAAAGGACAAGAAGATACAAATCCCCAGTTTGTATGATGGCAGAGCAGTTATTTGGTACTTGCATATATGACTTGCTTTTTTTTTTTTCTATTTTTGTCTCCTGTATTATATTATTCAGGACCCAAATTAAAGTGAGCTTTAGTGGTTAGTGATACTTCTCAAAATAGGAAGTCAACTCCATTAAGAAAATTTCATGGATACCTTTAAAACTGACAGCTGGCTTCTGGTATTATTTATTGGTAAAACTGAATGGGAGTGACTTCACCCTGGACAGGATCTTGAAAATCTTTTCCATTTTCCAATGATCTCATTTTCGTGTGTGAAGAAAAGTTGCATGTTGCCAGAGAGGGATACGCCTGTGCATCTCTGCTGCAAGTTACTATTCCCTGGTGATTCTTTCCCTATGCCTTGACACATTGGTACTCTGACATGCATGATGCTGCTTCTTCTGTGTGTATAAAACAAATGAAAAAAATCCTCACTGTTAAGCTACCAACCTCTAGAAGATAAACTTGAACGGAAGTTTACAACCCACTGCTCATCAAAGATCTGATTTTGAAAAACCAGCACTCAATCACTTTCTTCCAGCTCCTTATGAACATTTTCCCCTGAAAACATCTGTCACTGCTGGCACAGGACTGCTCAGCCCACTGGGAAGGCCACAGCATGCTGCCTTTGGGGCTGCTTGCTGAGGGTGGACTACAGAGCAGGCAGCAGGGAGTGCTGATAGTGCAAAGCGGCCACCTCCCTCCCTCCTGCCTCTCTTCTTGCTGCCTTTCACTTTCCTTGGAGGGGAGGCACAAAGGGAAACTCCACTTTTCAAGATTGTTCAGTTTGCATCGAGCCGAAATGTGTTTTTGACTGAACAATCGCTTTCTGTGCAGACAGTGACAACTCAATTGGTCCAAGAAGGGGGGCGGGAGAGGGTGCTAAGGTTTTCTTTCTCTTCTTGTAGCATTAGACCATGTCAAATGAGACAGTTGAAACAACAACTGGTTTGTTTGTCTTGTGGTCTGGGCTGGGGTGTGAAATATTCGGACAGCAGCAAAGTGTTTGCATCTCTCAACAGGTGGAGAACACCTCCCACACAGCTTCTGCCCCTCTTCTTATTCAGCGGGGATCTGCAGAACACCTTTCTCTGAATAAAGGCTCCCTTGGGTGCCAGGTTTCTGGCCTTGGACTCTCCCTTGAGCATCTGAACAGATCAAAGGCATATTTGAAGAGCTTTGCTAAGCTCTCACCCTTACAAGTCCCTTACTTGAGATATAAAGTTGATTGAAGTAGGATGCTCAAGTTTCAGGTTATCCCTGAGACTATTCTTTCAGTCTAGGCTTCATTTCCATGCTTCTTTCTCTCGATGCTGTTGCTGCATTTTGATTTTGATTGAACTACAAGTGTAAACCAGGACACCTGGTGTACTTGAGAGCAGGGGAGGGAATCCACAACTTTGTGGTTATAAGAAGCATGGAATACCGTCACATTTCCTTCTCAATCTCTCTCTTCCCCCATAAAACACAAACCACGCTCTTTTTGACCAATTTCTACATTGACCGTTTTCCTACAAAATATTTTCCTAGTTTGTGAACAAGACCTGCTTTAACATGGACTGAGTTTTTTTTTTTTAATTGCGATCATTAATTATTTTGGGAGATTCTAGGCACCAGCAGAGGCTGACAAATGTCTCTAAGAGGTCAGTCTTGCGCCTACTTAAGTTTTCTTCAGGGAAGCCTTTCTGTGTGACAGCTCACTTCTGCTCTAACTCCTGGAGAACCAGTGAACAGAGGAGTGAGTATAAACTTTTAAGAAATCTTATAATTCTAAACCATGTCCTATGCAAACTGTTGAATCTGAAGAGGAAGTGTTTTATATCAATCCTATAAAAGGCATATATAAATCTGTATGTCTAAGACAGATGACACCAGTAAAGCTTCAAGTGTAATAAGAGAAAATGTGGTCAATGTGAACAGATTTTCTCCACTGATTACATTCACTTACCTTCATTCATGCAAAACTCTAAATAAGATGTGTAAGGATCTGTGGTCCAGAGGGAGCTAACTCAGTCAGATGTGAAGCAAAGCAGGCTGAGAAACTCAACAGCTTTGTTAAAAGCTGCACATCCTAATGTGTCCTGTTGGGAACGAGGAGTGTGGATTGAAGAGCAGTACTACCCTGACTGTGGATAGGTTGCTCCCAGACCCATGATGGTTGCTGTAGGCTGTGGCACAGTGGAACATGTGGGTATAGCAATTCAGGTCTCCATGAGCTGTGAAATCTCTGCACTATCCTTCAGTTTGTGATGCAAATGTGACCATCATCTCCTATGTGAATTTGATCTTTCGTATCTAGTAAGTGTGCTGTAGATTATCGCAATGTCTTTTCCAGCCAAAAGGTAGATGCTCCCTATAATTAGGCAGGTAAGCACTGAAGCTCTATGACAGGAGTTATGCTGTTTATTTCAGGATGCCCTGAGTTATTCTAGACCAGGGGTCCTCAAACTACAGCCTGCGGGCCAGACAAGGCATTCTTTTTCCTGTTTTTTTTGTGCACTACTACAAATAAAATATGTGCAGTGTGCATAGGAATTCGTTCATTTTTTTCCAAACTATAGTCTGGCCCCTGACAGTGTCTGAGGGACAGTGAACTGGCCCCCTGTTTAAAAAGTTTGAGGACCCCTGTTCTAGACCATCAGACACCAGGGAGTTGCACAGTCTCTTCCTCTGCTATGTGCTGTGGCCAGGCCCATTAGATTCAGAGAAGGCCTTGTAAGTTTTGTTGAAAAGGCAGGGATGGCACTTTTTGAAGACTGAGGAAGCCTGTTTAGGAGTAGAGGTGAGGAGGGGAGAGGCGAGGGGAGGTGAAGAGAGGCAAGAGAGGAGAGAAGAGGAGAGGAGAAGGGAGGGGAGAGGAGGGGAGAGGAGAGGAGAAGGAAACATCGGGGGATGCATAGGAGAACTCTCTGACTTGGTTGGAAGTAGCACACTTTGAGAGACAGCTGAGGTGACCAAAAAAAAGAGAAAGGTAATAGTCTTATATGTAAATGGCTTTGAAGTAAAAAGGGTTGGTTTGGGTAAAAGAGGCTGAAAAACACATCAATTCTTGCTTGTTCAAATCTTTTTTTCTCTGTCTACACGTCTTCTCTAGAAGATCATAAAGCCATTTAGACTGCAGTGCCAAGACACATCTGATTCATCATGTCTCTGAGAAACTTAATGAACATTAATATCTCTGTAAAAAGACTGTAGAGTTTAAAAAATATGTTAGCTCAGTATAATGGCAAGTCATAGACAGATGTTAGCTGCCTCCTTTCTTTCAGCAGTTCTTTATATTAATGTGATTTTTGAAATTTCAAAGTTTTTCTTCTGCTTCTACTCTGTTGTATTAAGTATTGGGAAATGACTAATTGGTGAAGAAGGTGGTGTGGAGCCAAAAAACCCTAAACTAATGTGCTCTTGTATTCAGCTACAGCTAAGGGAAAGAGTGAGAGGTTTTGAGGGTTTCCCTCAGCTTGAAAAATGAAAGCAGAGCTTAACTATGCATTGTCAAAGCCACACTTCTGACACACTGGAGTTCTGCCCAGAGGCAACTGGCTAATTTTCTGAAAACTAATACTGTGAATGTCTTTCCAGGCTGATACTGATGAAGTTGGGTGCTTGAACCACAGGCAGGTTTTGATGCCCTTGAAAGAAGTTTCTCCTTCAGAAACACTGACTTACAGTGTAAGTAAAGTCAACAGATCTATTCCTGGAAAGGTGTGAGAAGGGGTGGCAAACGTTTCCAGTATTCATACCTTCATCATTTATTTGTGATATTTGGTTAGTCAAAGCTCCTCTTAAATAAGGGGAAATAACCTGACCAGAAGCAGCATTGACACATGTGAGATATTTCTTTATTAAACTATTCCATACATAATGCAACCAATAAATAAAATACCACAACTTTCTTTTTCTTCAGTTTTGGAAGTAACAGTAGTGTTAAAGGTCTGAAAGTGCTGGGGAGAAATCAAAGCTCTGAAAGAAGAGGAAGGCCAGAGGTCAGCAGTAGAAGTAAGGGATTTGCCTTGGTTCTTATAAGGACAATTTTGGCCAAGTATTTGGGAGAGAACAAAAAGACAATACTAAGAGTACAGTCTTCTCATGCTACTCAATGTTGTGTCTTTGGATAGGTTTTTTTTCTTCTTTTCAAGTGATAGCTACATTTTGAAAAGTGACATGGGATTTGGGATCTGTCCTGTTTTGGTCAGCCTACTTGGCATAATGTGGAGGAGTCTAAATATAGCTGTAGGAGATGTTACTCATTAGGCAACTGAAACCACTAGACAAGATAAAAATGTCAAATACTCTGTGGATTTAATTTCAAACCAAGCCAGTCTCTCTGTATAGAAACTCCACCTCTGTGTTAAACTGCTCTTATTTACTTTCTACCTCACAGACATATTATTATATCTAAACATTTTGTACATGCTTAAGTATTAGCAAATTTTCTGAGTTTCATGGTAGTGCTTGACAGGTTTTAATGTCCAGCATTAAAACATTTGTCTCTTCAGATAATTCTGGTTTGTAGCTGTTGTTCACCAGTGGAGCTGTGCCAGCTTTCTCCAGCTGAGACTTTGGCCCTTCACTGCTGGCCTTTTTGCAGTTCTCTTATCATGATCCTGTTTGAACCATCCAGACATACAGCACAAACTCTGTTAATACAGAAAACCGGTACTAGGAAATACATCAAGAAAAAGAAGTATAAAAACCTCCGTGTTTTAATCCAAACCTTACAAAGGCATGGCTTCTTTGGACACTTTCTTTGAAAGGACTACCATTTCAAACAAAACAGAAGGAAATTAGTAGGAAGTGATTATGGAGACAGGAAATCTGAAAGCCATGAAACTGTAAATAAAGTGTTATTTGTACTACTGTACTTGGTGCCCTGCTTTGTATTCCCAGCACGAAATGTTAGGCAAGGCTTTAGCACTAGAGCAGGGACCAAGTTACGTGGTTGTTTAAAAAAAAAAAAAAAAAAGAAAAGAAAAAAGGCTCCAACCCTGTATTTCATACGATTAAAAGAAGAAAGTCTTTTGGACAATTATTTTGCATGGAATTTATCTGGGCAGATTTTTATCTGAAACTTGGAGCCTCACAGCCAGTCTCTATTGCAATTTGTTCCTCTCTGCAAAGGATGTGACTTGTTTAGACATCAAACACGTATCAAGTGCCTTGATGTTAGTATTCTGAAGCATCAGCTTTACGGCAGGCGCCAGTGCTAACATCATTACACAACTCATGTTGCACAATGATAATCCAGTTCAGCAGCGCCTGCATTTATTGTTTATTTTTATCAGACCTATAAAGCTCATCTTTTCCATTTGTCAGCATTATCTTACATGATCCATTAATACAGCTAAGACGGATGCATTACGCTATACACTTGGATCTCAGTTAATGAACCACCTTTCCCTATAGTAACAATAAGGAACGAATGAGCACAGATTTTACTTATTTCCATTATGATGGGTTTGCTTTGGTAGTGGTTACTGTCATATGAAAAGTTAACCCGATAAGTTATCCTTATAACTTTGGTTGTTTGTATATGTACATTCAGAAAACATCCACACTGTAAAATTATTTAC
This sequence comes from Eurystomus gularis, assembly GCA_013400335.1. Lineage (NCBI taxonomy): Eukaryota > Metazoa > Chordata > Aves > Coraciiformes > Coraciidae > Eurystomus > Eurystomus gularis. The sequence goes on from VZZY01015872.1 coordinate 292,631, forward strand.
AAAGCTCAGAGTGATAATAAAGCAAAGCACCTGAGCGAGAGAGCACGTACAATTCCAGTTCAGTCTGATGAGATGCTCTGAAGCATATAAACTTTACAGGAGTTAAGATAATGTGTTTTCATGTTCTGAGAGGCCACAGAAGTCCTGTGGGTAGCAGTCAGTCCATGAAAGAAAAAATGGGCTGTTAAAACTAAAACCTAAGGTCTGATTGTTGTTTCACATTGCTGTTCAATCAGAAACAACTGCCTTAAACTGCTCTGAGGCCTTCAAATGCCAGTGGTCTTTCATGTTAAGAGAGTCTGGGGGTAAAGTTTGGACTTTGATGTTGAATGGGCATCCATGTGGAGGGAGTTCCAAGGAGTCTGGTGATGACACCTGTAGCGCATTTAAACTGGCATGTCCACATATGCCAAGAAAATCAAGACACCAGCATTTTGCTTGTTGCTGGTAGAGTAAGCTCTGCAAGTGTTAGCAAGTGGAGCAAATATAAAACTGGACAAAGCTGGACAAAGCAGATAAGAAGTCAGCTCATTTTAGGAGAATTTTAATACATCTGGGTGGCTCAACCAACCAGTATTATTTCAATGGCTGCAGAGACACTTAAATGCATATGTGTCCTGAGAGCATTTTGTACCTTTAGCATTTTGTACATTCTGCTAGTCCTGTTTAACATGTGGATGTGTGTCAAGACAAACATAAGGTAGCTGTGCCCTACTTGCAAGTTCCCACCATTCTGATGCTTGAAAAATCAGCAAACACCTCCTTTGCAAAGGGAGGGAGAAAGAAGGAAAGGACAAGGATGGAAGGAAAAAAATTACACTAACTTTCCTGTAGTACACGAGAGATGAGTTGTATAATTCCAAGAGACAGAAAGATTTGGGGTGAGCTTCTTATTTAGAGGGTGTCCTCAAAGAATCTTCAGTGCCTAGTTGTGTATGGCAATGCCTAAATTCCAGCTGTAATTCTTCAGGGCCTCCTTCAGCTTTCCTGCCCCAAAGCATTTTTTTTCCTCACCAGTGTCGTGTCCTTGTCAACTTCCTTGGAGAGTAGCATTCATATTTTGGGGGGTTGTTTTGCTGGCTGTGTTAATCGGGCTTGTCTCAGCTTCCATCAGGGCTTATTATCTGGCCTTCCCCCCTTCCCCCTGCCTCCCTCCCCTCCAAGCAAGGCAGCAATCTGTTCTTTTTAAACCCTTCATCATCTTTGCTCTCTCCATCTCTGTTTCCCCAGATTTTAGAGATTGTTGACTATTATGTAACAGATGGCCTGACAGACCTCCGACTCTTTGCAGTGATGGCTAGCTTGGCGCAGAAAATAGCAGCACTGGAGTAAGTATTCAGCAGCATAGACGCTCATGAATTTTAACTCCCCGGTGACAAAGGAATTCAAGGGGGTAAGAGACAATCTATCAGCAGCCGAAGTAATTAGAAGACTTAGATGGCTCTCTAGCGCAGAGTATTCCTTCGCTGCTACAGGCTGTTCATAGTAGATTAGGATAGTCTATGTCCCATTGATCTCTAAACCATAACTATGCTTCAAAACAATGGGACAACTTAATCCAGAAATTGAGACATTCGAGTAAGCATCAGTAAGGGCTGTTCTTTTGGCTTGTAATGAAAACTACTTTGCAGCATCAAGCTGAGACAATGTATATTAAGCAGAGTTACATTTTGGTTTTTGTTTCTATCGCATTCCTGCATTATCAGGGGAAATCACTTGCACTAAATGACCAATATTCTATCTCTAAACATTTAATACTTGGGGAACTGGTTTTCCTGCTCTCTTTACCTCTTCTGTTTTCTTTGTTCATTGTCATTCTTGTTTCTGTGTATATATATTAAAAGAGTTCTTGTAAGTGACCACAGCTTTGGCACCCTCATAGAGTTTTTTGTCATCTCTAAGAAGTTTCTGAATATATTGTTCCCTTTCCCAGAAATCTAGCTGCTTGCCTTTTAGAAATATTTCTGTGTCTGACTAGTCAATGGAAGCTTTTTCTTGTGAAGTAGGGGAAACAGGGAGAAAAGACAGTCAGCTCAGAAGAGTATCTCCAAAACAAATCAGTCGGGTATTCAAACCAGAGCTGGTTTATTTTATTTTTAAGACTACATTAAATTAAAATAAATTATAATGCCTGGACTAATATACTGCAGGAGCAGAAGAGCACAAAAGCCAAGATGAGGTCAAATGAGCTTTCACTGAACTAGAAATAAAGGGAGAGTTAGGTCTGAAGCTTGGCTTCTCGTAGCATCTTGTTGAGACTACACTGTATTTGTATGTAAGTCTGTATAACCCGACTAAAATCTTGTCAAGAAGCGTAAGAGAGCTGGGCACGTGTCTGAGTAAGCAGCATATGGCTGAGGTAGGTGTTGTGTGTCTACCATGCCAGGGCCACAAGGTCCACTGGGGCACGGCCAGAGGTACCATGTCCTCACACCCATGCTCACAGCAATGACTTGGGTGGTTCTTTTAGCCCAGAAATATTTGAATTACCTGGAATAACCTTTCTTTTCAGTAGGAGCCTTACCAAGTTATCAGCAGAGGGGAAAGTCCAGGAGTGGAAAAACTGACAGAAATCTCTTTTTTCCTTCTGAGGAGTGTCCTGATACCCTTACAGATGAGGGATGGGCTTTTCATACGTGCTCCTGCAGTTTAGGAATATATGTCCTATTGAAAGCCACTTGTGGAAAAGTTTAATTTCAGCCCATAAAGTCTGCAAAGAGTAATTACAGTATATTTTTAGGCTAGATCTCAGGAAGAAGTTCTTCAGTACAAGGGTGGTGAGACTCTGGAATAGCTTGCCCAGAGAGGCTGTGGATGTCCCCTCCCTGGAGGTGTTCAAGCCCAGGTTGGATGAGGCCTTGAGCAACCTGGTCTAGTTGAGAGGCGTCCCTGCCCATGGGAGGGAGTTTGGATTAGATGATCTCTAGGGTCCCTTCCAACATAAGCCACTCTCTGATTCTATGATATTTCTCAGCAAAACGTGTGCTCATCCATAGTTTACATTGGATCCTAACCCATAGCTAACCCACAGCCCTAAACACTGGGAAATGGTACAGACTATCCTGGAGGGATGAAATTGTCTTTGAAGGGCTCGATTACCCCTTGACAACTGCCCCTGCCCGTATGTAGATTCAACATATATACAAGACACACACCCCTTCCCTCAGCACACGTCCAACCTGCAGTCAGTGCTCTATTACAGGGAGACCTCAGAGGCCTGTCATTGCACCTTTGGCACATAGAAAATGATTCCTCTCCCCGCCAAATCTCCTTGGCTCTCTGCAAGTGTTGAATTTCCCAAGGATAGTATATCAAGGAGAGGATGCAACATAAAGGTCAGCCAGTGGCTCCAAGCTCAGCAAGAGGTAACGATCTGCCTAGGCTCTGTGAGAGCTAATAATGTCATTTAGCAGCAATAAATCTCTCTGTTTTAATTTGAGTGACAGTGTCCCAAATGGCCATTGTAATAAGGTTTGGAGATACTGGACACAGAGCTTTCCTGCTTTTGCAGCCCATAATAACCAGTTAGTTGTGCTTAAGGTCAAACAGCAATGTCTGGTCAGCAAAATCTTCCTTTTACAAAACAGCTTAGAATGGAATGGGCAAATGGCATTGTTGTAAAATTGGCTTCTCCACCCAGCCTATTGTTTATCCAAGTGTCATAGCTATGACATAACTCCCCCAAAACGAAATCCAACATTCAGTCTTGGGCAAAAGGAACCTTGGTAAGCATTCCAGCTGGCTGGAGATACCAATCAGTGACATGACCATTTTATACATTCTTATTTTTTGTAAAAAGAGAGACTTGAAACACCACCTTTTCCAGGCATTAAAAATAAGTATTTCATTCTTAGGTCACAGTTGTTTCTGGGTGAACAGCAAGACTGGGATGGACGGAAGGAGGGATGCTCTTCCCTCCCCAGTGTGAACACATGGGCTAATCCCACTGGTGGTCCTGCAAAGGGGTGCTGTGGGTGGCTGCTGATGACAGGTACTGGCTTCCCCAAGTGGGGAAGAACAAACTTTCCCAATCAGATCTGGCCACCAGATGAAAGTGGACAGGGGACTTAATTCAGCTGCGTGTATTTTTAGTAATGGTCCATTTAGTCTCTCCTTTTTTAGAGCCATGAAGGGGCAAAAAGGAACAGTTTAGGGAGCTGTTGCTTGAAAAATGTGCCATGGCCCATACCTCTGCAGTTGCAGTTTCTCTCTGTGTATTACCTGTTCACAGTAGTGTCTCAGAGGACAGGAATGATTCAGGGTGTTTTCACCTCTATGTAACCAATTTAAGGCTGCCAAGGTCACTCCTCACCAAAAGTTTTGACTGTCTGGTGTCTCTTGGATGGTCTCTATATAGTGAGTTGGGTTTCAGCCCAGTTGCTGAAGGACAGCTGGATGCTTCATGAAACACACTTCTCCATTGAGTATGCTGGGTGCCTTGTAGGGCCATCTGAAGCCCACTGTTGCAAGGACAGGGGGACCTGACTCTAGCAAGAGCATTGGTCCTTCATGCTCATGGCTGAGGTCCCTCTTTCAGCAGTGGAAGGATGGTTTTGTGAGTGGGATCTGCTGCCAGAATCCAGGAGGTCAGGAGCTCTGCACCACAGGGCAAGCACTTAGGTCTTCTCTGCTGTGGTCTCCTAGATGCAAAGTTGAGAATAGCAGTACCTATTCCTTCAGGTGGGCATTGGCTGGGAACTATAAGGTGCTTGAGAGGAAGAGCCATAAAATTCAAATCAGAAAAGCCTACTCACCAGTAAAACCTGCAGTCAGACTACCCTCAATGGGTGCATTCTGCAACTCTGGTGGAATATTTCACACCTTTGAATCATAAACAGAAATAGCTGACACCTGCCTCTAACTTTGTTATGCAAAAATAGTTTTTCATGCAGTTTTGTACCTTTTTGTTCTTGTAATAATACCCCCAGAACGCTTTCCATGTAATGTTTAGGTAACTATACCTCGCATTTTAATAGTTTGGGGAATATTTCTTATTGCTAATACAGGACAGCTAGCCGAGAAACACAGTAAGGTAGAAATCTCCTGCTGAAATCATATCAGACATCCCAGGACTTCTCTGACAGGAGCCATGTTGTTCTGCTTTATTTTTGGTGGTCTAATGCTTACACTGCCATGTAACAGTACTAATAATTTTTTTAAAACCCACCCTTTGTTCATTATTTGTTGTTGAATATTTCGTGTTTAAACAAGCCGCTTTCTGAGCTTTAGGTAAGTAAATAGATAGGAATAACCTGCATCTAAAATCAATAAAAGACAAGTGCAGTGCAGTCCACTGCTTCTTTGTGAGTCAAATGTTCCAGCCCCAAAATAAACATCTGCAAAAAACCCAAAAACTGTCATTTTGATCAGGCATCACATGTGAGAACTACCTGAGGGCAAATAAATGTGAGGATCATATTCTTATCAGCTCTTTCTGATAATAATAGCCTGGTCACTGGGGACAGTCTGTTAGTGTTGTCCCACTGGGTCAGATAACAATCCCAAGTCTCTCCCTCTCTTCCCCCACTGTGACCTGGCCCATCTGCTTCTCTCTGGCCATATGGTACAGAAGTATCTGGGACTGGAGACATTATAGCTTTATGCATCTGAATGCTGCTCGCTTTCATTGAAACTTTGCTGACACGACATTCCTTTGAATATTCCCTGACAGAAGTGGTTTTTGTTTTAGTTTTGGTTTTAGTTTCAGCATATAAATGAACACCGGGGTTTATATCAACAGAGAAGATATCTAACAGATACGAGAGTGAGTGAGAAGGCTGGCTGCACGTTTCCTCCCTAACTTACCTCAAATGTAATGTTATTTATTCTGCCTCTTAACAGCTAAAACAGACCCCAGCATACACAGAAAGGCGGGGTTTGCTGGGATTTGTTATAAATAAGTTGAGCCTGACAAGGTGCCAGCATGCCATGGATGAAGCACAGTCCAGCCTGAAAGCTGTAATATTGCTTTACAAAAAGTAAAGGAAATAAACCTACTGGGACAAACAGTGCACAGACCAGGCACTCCTCCCCTACTGCAGACCAAGCAAGGGGTGGTCCTGTGACATTGAAGTGCTCTGTCTTGCTGCAGCTGAGGTCTCAACCCCAACACAGCCCAGCTGTAGCCCTGCCACCACCCCTGGGGGCTGAGCTGGTCGTGCTCTGGTGGCGCTGGCCCTTGGAGGTCTTCAGCTGGCCAGCACAGTGCAGCCTCAAAACCTACCCTAAAAAGACATCCCATTCCCCAGGCAGTCCTTGCGCATAGGGAACAGACAGGTATATCCTCCACTGAGGGCACGTTGCAAATGTCCAGTTAGGCCTAATGAGAGTTCAGCCCATGCATCAAAGGAGTGAGAGACATAGCAAGTGCAAAGTACTCCTCTTCAATGGTCCCTTTACCAAAAGGAGGATGTAATTATTGTGTGGGCTTTAACATAACAAAGCCTATATGTTCGTACTGTGCAGGGCATCCTGGGGCCCCTCCAAGCTGGGACCTCTGGACACCACAGCAACCACCTGCGTGATGGAAGCCTGAACTGGAAAAGTAAAATAGGGATTATTACAAAAATATTACCGCAAGATGATTTACAAATTCTCTGAGGAAAGTGTCCCCTGGCACAGTTACAATATATATGTGCATATATATATTCTGTAATAATTTTTAATAGCAATAAAAACCCAAGCAGCGGAATCCATATCTATGTCACTCCCTCCACTCATATTTTCTTACAGAGTCCCCTCATGTTTTTATCTGCCTTGTGCAAAGCTCTGCAGAATATGTCATGGAAAGCTCCAGGGAACTATAAAATCAGTGAGACTCTCTAGAAGAAAGCAAGGGTTTTGGCTATGTTTTCACTTCGCCAATCAACCCTGTTATATCACAGTTCCAGGGAGGTGTCTAAAATATGTTCATTTTTTAAAAATAGTGGTTTTAGTTATGACAGGCTCAACAAATCCTGATATTTACTATCCGAGACTATTTTTAATGCTTAGAAGCCAGGAATTAATTAACAGACTTTCTTGGGACATCTGAAAATTCAGACTTGATTAAGAGTCTCAGTGCTGGAATTTGATGCAGATAGGCTGCCTTTCCTACCAAACAAAGAGGCTGACCACCTGCTGCTCATGTAAAATAGACCCCCAACCTCATGATGTCAGAGTGAGTTTTGCCATGCACTGAGCCAGCATTTAATGGATCAAAAGGTGTAAGTCCATCACCCTCTACAGCCAAGTCTGGGTGTGCTGGAAGGGATGCTGGAAGCTCTGTTGGGGGAAGAAGGGGAGATGAAGAGGGAGGTAGGGAGAGAGTCTTCTTCATCCTCCTCTCCCCCCATCCTGTTGGTCAGTGAATTATGATGAGACTTACATTACATGAAAGGTAATACTGTCCTTTTCCTTTAACACCTTTCTGTTTCCTCTTTACCTTGGAAAATTTTATATTTACAAAGCAAGATTTGGAACCTCCTAAGCAATGTGCCATTTCTCACATAGTTTTGCACCTCAGCAGTGATTATGGAGTAATGCTGCTGCCCCACTGCCAAAGGGAGAACCAGCTTCCTCCCATAATCACAGGCCTGCCTGTCATTTACCTCCTTTCCCTTCAGAGAAATAATACTCTGAATCTGGATTGTGTGTGCTGGGGGAGGTAGAGAGGACTGAAAAGCCAGTACGATTATTGCGCCCATATTAATAGTCTGAAAGGAATCTAGTTTTCTTATGAAACTAAGTGCTTAAGTTTTTCCTTTTTTTCTTCTTTTCTTGCCGTTACCCTTTACTGACATAACCCTCCTAATAATAAGGCTTACAGAGATGTATGTGTGTGCACACACATATGCAGAGCCTGCATGTGAAGCAGCTAGTGGCTCTAACACTCTAGCACTAGCAGTCTATAATGGGTACAACTCTAGTCATGATATGGCCCACATCACAGGATCATTCCTCTAGAGTGAAAGATCCTTCTCTCTTAAGCTTTCACTGCCTAATTTGCTTAGGAAAAGAAGGAAAAAAACAACAGAGAATACCTGCCATAAAAAAAAATCAAAGCACATAAGAATGATGACACATTTCATAGATGGTATGATAGTACCTACCACAATATTGTTATTTCCTTTAAAAAGGCTATTTCCTTGAACAGGGTTGAGGAGGGAAGAGCTTAAAGCAAAAATTTGTTTACTTGGCCTTTTGCCTTCAGTGATGATTCAGAAACCCTCTGACTGGGGTCCTCTTGCATTAGGTTCTCTATGGAGATGTTTTAAGAGTCATATAATAAAATCATATTTTCTCTATCATGTTACGTGATTTAATATAAAAAATTAACAACTGTTAAAGTGAGTTTCTCAACAATCTCTCTCACCATAGCCATGATCTATGTCCCTCTCTGCAATACATTTGTTGCTTAAAATGTGCAAAAAGATTTATGAGAAGTTTCAGAATGATGTACTCTTACGAGTTTGTGTAATCTTCTGTTTTAGTCAAGAAACTTTTTCTTAGTTCACTGTGTCGCATATATACATGCATCCTACATAACCTATTGTGAAACTAAAGTGGTTATTGCAGTATACTTAACACAGTTTAAGAATACATGCTAACAAAACCCCCAAAGCCAAATAAAAATACACTGTCAAATACTTTGGTCTTCACAATTCTAGTTACAAATACACATTGATTGTTTCACTATTTCAACCCCTGGCTGGAGAACTTGTACAAGTGCCCTGGGCCTGTAAGCTTTTAGGAACTGCATTCTGCATTTATGAAGCATTTGTCCTGCACTGTAAGTATATATAGTCAACAACAGTTTTCAGCGAACAGGATTTCTTACAGGAAATCAGACTCATGCTAATCCAATACCCTGTTGCAAGAAGGGGCTGTACATATTGTTTCTCAGAATGATGCAACCAGCCCAGAACCCGATGATTAGGAGATAATGTGCTCCTGGGGAAAGGCTCTTCCCAAGCTGGCGGATGGGGATGATGCCCTCAAGCCAGAGAGTTCATTTCTTGTTCTGACTTTTTGCTTCTAATGCTTAACACTTTGATGCTGCATTCTCTTATTTTCCCAGAGAAGTATTCAGTGACTGGTCAAGCAAACCAGGGGTTCTAGTTGTAAGGTTGGATGAATAGAGATTTTTAAGTACTGGGGAGTGAGGCTGACTAAAGACCATGTAAAAGTGGTGGCTTCCTTATGGATTCATTTCCAAACTTGTTAATAGATGAGATATTATTTTTACTGTTCTCTTTTTCTTTTTTAATAGGAGCTTTTCTGCATACAATCTATTTTTTAACACAGTTATTTTCATATCTGGATATAAAAATCTCTAGTACTGCCCCAACATACAGTCAGAATTTCTTATGGTTTGTGAATATATGAATGAAACCAAAATCAATTTGTACAGTACAAAGACCGAGATGGGGTAGAAGTTTGAACTTGCTCAAAGCTGAGTAATGCTAGACTGTTATCTTGTCATTAAGAATTGCTTTGAGTCCCTATCTGTTCAGCAACTCTAATTAATGATCATTTAACTGTACTGTCAGCCCTGTTTAAATCTGAGTGTTGCCAGTTGCTTCCTTCATGCAGGCAGCCAATAGGTGCTGGGGGAGTCGTTCATGCATAGCATTGCCCCAGTGGCGCTGGGCCTATAGCATCCCAGTTTAATAGGGCATTCAGGGCTCATTAGCGAGGAAACACATCAGGAGTGACCGCTCCACTGCCACACGTTGCAACTAATAGCCTTGCCGAACAGAATCGTTTCTGTTTCTGCTCACTTGTTTTTGAATCCTTTCAATGTCAACAAGTGGTCATGTCGGCAGGAGCCCGCCATTCTCCCCAACAGTTTTATCCGTTGCTCTCCTGAGCCAGACTTGTGTCCTCCTCCATTGTTCCAGCCACAATGGAGCCTGAGCAATCACAAAGGCTTCACAGCCATTCATCATCAGCTCACGAATTCTGGAGTTGAGATTACCCGCCAAACTTTTGGGCCATCGTTTTGGCATAATGTGTGGATGCCCGTGAAATACAAATAGTTTCTGAAGTTTACACTTTTGTTGCAAATGCACAGAATGGTGACTGGGGGGGTTGGGGTGAGGGGGCTGGATGGAGGGAAAGAAGAGGAAATAAAACCTGACATTGCTTTGGCTAAAACAAGAAAAGATCCTGTGGAAGGGAGATAAGAGTCAATGAAATTGCTGCTGGAATGAAACATGTAGAAAGGAGCAACTGGGGAAACAGAGGTGTGTCCAAAAAAGTGTAATCACACTTTTGGCTCACAAATTTGGAAACATTCCCTTGGCTTTGCAAGGAGGCACAGACAGCTCTTGTGTCACTGGGCTCCAAGAGGCACAGGGACAGGGTGTCACTGCCTGAGCTCCCCAGACCCTGTCTCATCCTTCCATTCATGGGAATAACCAGCATTTCTTCCTGATTACTGAAAACAAGACTAGCAAAAGGCTCACTGGAAGTGTACACCTGCTGCTTGTTATCTGTATCAGGTTAACATTTAGCCCCTGTTGTGCTAAATGGAGAGTGAATAGATGTTTTACACCTGGAAACCCGAGACCTGAAGCTGTAGTGACTTTACCAGGGCCACACGGTAAAGGGCAGAGATTAGAATCAAAGCTAGAGCATGTGTGTTCCAGTTTATTTCAGTGTATTACTTCTACAGTATCATGCTCTTCCCCACATCTGAAGTGACAGGATTGAATCCTGCCTGCTTGAATGCCAGGCAAAACAGACATTCACTTGTTGTGTACTGGCTACTGTCTGGATGCATTCAATACACCCAAAGCATGCTCCAAATGCTCCACTTCAGGTGATGCAAAAAGAGTGTACTGTGACCACAGTGCATAACAGTGCCATCAGATGTTTGCTCAGCATGTGGCAGAGAGCTTGCTGGACCCTTCCACCTCTTCCTTACCATGTGCTATGTAATGGACTTTACACCGTGTTGATTTTGCCCAGGTAAGGACTCATGGCTGAATTCTAGCCAAAAGGATTCAGTTTTAGGATCATTTGGAAATCCCAGTGGATATCCTACAGTCCCTTGCTGGCCATTTTGGCAAGCCAGGAAGTTACAGGTGGACAAAAAATGTCCATAAGAAAAGTAAAGGTGGTTTTTTTTGGCTGTCACTGGAAGACTAAATTTGTCATAAACCACAATCGTACCAAAAGATACTTTTCAATTCAAGCACCTAGAAATGATCTCTTATTCCACTGTGCACTATATATCCACTAGAGAGTTCTCTTTTTGCCTCTTACAATGCTAAAAATAAAATAAAATAATTAACTGCTTTATTTTTTTTTCCCAACAGGACAGCACCCACTATATGGCCCAGGCTGTTATAAAAGTATCAGGAAATATTATTGCATGCCTATCAAACACATTTCTGGCAAAAGTTTTGGGTGTAGAGCTGCAGCGATCTCCACCATCAAAGGTAATTTTCTATCATTATTTCTAACACTGTGAACATTTTTAGACAGTGTTTTATGTGATCATTGACATTCAGAAACCGTCACAAACCACTATTTTTTAAAATATTTGGCTTCCTGATACCACATTAAGACCTGCTGAGTGTGTAAGGGTCTAACTCTGGAAAGAGGGCTGTGTGTAATTCCTAGTTATCTATTGTTTGTTTCTCTCTGGATTTCAATATAGTTACACCAACTGATACTGCAGCAGGGCAGGTGTTTCTTCTTGCCTTCCATGGTGTAAAGAAGGAATATTCAAAGCAAAACAACAGCCTGCAGTATGCCTCAGTGCTGTTTACCGTTTGGGTATAAATTAATGAGCCCAGTCTGGTCTTTGAAACTAGGCTGGTGTAATCCCACTGATTTCCTTCATGTGTGGTATATACAACTGTGAGGAGTCAAGCTCTTGCATGAAAACCCTGAGCTCCAGTTGACCTGGTAATTATCATGTATAACTGTTGGATGAGTCACCACCAGTGGTAAAATCTTTATAAAGTACAGTAAAATAAATACCATGAAGTCAAAGTCCCAGCTACAGCAGGCCCACATGCAGGAGTTTGTTGAGTGAAGGACTCACAGCTATGTCTATAAATTGAACCTCGCACGTTCAAGGGCCCAGAGTATTCATCGTCCACAGCCCCAAGTTAGGTGCGGAAGCTATGTAAGGCTGAGGAGATAAAGGCAGGCAAGAATGAAAACCACAAAAGCTAAGTGGGGAACAATATAGACTAGAAATGCCCCCTTGCTGCATTTTATGTGTGGTTGATCTGGTGATGGGCACAGGGAACACTGGTTGTTAGTTCTTACAGACAAGATAAGCAGGAGGATATCACAACAAGAAAATTCAGCAGGTTTAGTTGTAATCTCAGTGCATTTCAGCCACTAGGACTTAAATGGGACTGCCCATGTCCAACACAACACCTCTAGAGATCTTTAGAAATACTAGTGCAGGGACTCCACCTGTTCCTGCGCTTGGGCAGTGGCTTTGCAGAATGTACAGATGAGTCTTGCAGACCAGTGGAGCAAAATACTGACTATGGTAAATCATAGGAGGTTTTGGCCTCAATATTTTTTCAGGTACTTGCCCTGGTCACTCCTACCAGAGCCATAATGGTATGCATCTATTCAAGCTTTTCAAGGACAGAATTTTTCTTTTTTCTTTTCTTCTTTTTTTTTTTTTCTCCTCTCTAAAGCAGCTTGTGAAAGAGGTAACTGCTCCTTTTCACAGTCAAAGCAGGATATTCTGAACTGAATGCTAACTAGACTTGGGGCCAGCCTTTAGAAGGGTTTGAGCAGTTGTTCAGATCTAGGGTTTTGGCTTCAGGATCATAAGTAATAATAAAGAGGGAAAACTATAACTGGAAAATGTAAAGCTAACAGCTTCTGAAATTCCTTTAGTTTTTCTAAAAGTTGGACATTTTCCCTAAGAGAAGGGGAATCATGGTATGTAAAAATGTCTCTCTTTTTTTTGTTGTTGCTGAATTTTGCAGCAGCTTTATGAGACTGTTGATTAGCTGCATGGAATCAAAGGCCTTGGAATTGAAAATGTGTCAGGCTGGGTAGGTAAAACATTCTAATGCTCTTCACAAAGATTCCCTCCCAGTTTCACATAGTCCTCTACCAGATCTCCTCTCAAATCCACGTCCTGCAAAGGTTTGTTCATTTGTTTATAATTCTGGACATTGCAATGAGTTTTGGTTATTCAGAAAAAGAAATACAGTGAAAGTTATGCGAATGCCTAAATCTGTGGATTTGAGGCATGCATGTGGGCAAAGCAGTAAACTGAGAGGTGTTCTTGCCCACCAAAGTGGGAGGTTTTCATAAAAAACCCTTTTTCTTCACACCTTCCAAAATCACTTCTAAACATAGAATGTTTCACTATATAGAGTCAATGACTATAAGTTGTTTTTTAATATAATTTAGAAGGAAAGTATAGAAGACATAAAAAATAACATGTAGGAAAGTATTCTGAGCTATATTGAGCAAATAGCTGGGGGCGGGCCTTGTCCCTGATACTGACCACATCAGTAAATGATACTGATTTCTAGTATCAACTACCACACTTCAAAATGCCACATCTGCACCATGGCTCCTTTTCTTGTTATCACTAGTTGCATTATTCAGCAGTAAGTAAATTGAGCACCTGAGATGCAACAGAGGTATATAAGAACCTAAGTCCTGTATTGCTCAATGTTTTGCTTCACATTCCATGTTTGTCTGCAAGTGTTATTTTTAGGCCCAAAAGTTATATCTAGGTTGAGTCAAATAAAAAATCTCCCTTACCTCTATCATGATGTAGAAGTTCATTCTACCTTCTTTTGTTGATTTGTTTTCCATGCTTCACATCTGGAGCTCCTAGGTTTAAATAGCAATATTTATGAAGTAGAGGTAACCTTAGATTTAACAATGATGTAAGACAGACAGAGATTGGTGGTAACAGGAAAGCTTAGGCTTCAATACCAGTTGCAAGAAACTGATAAAGGGTTAATAACTTGATCAAGCATGTGCCAACCCAGTTTTCACTGCTGCATGCTCCTTTGAACACAGGGGCTCGCTTTTGGTGCAGAGCTTTCATGGTATCAAAAGTGCAATTCCCCTCACACTTTCTAAGGATGTGATCTTGTTTTTTCTGACTTGGGATTAATTCTGATTTTCTGGTGAAAAACTAAGTGAGCAAAACCAAACCCTATGTTTCTAGCACAAACTTTTTAGCATAGCTGTTAGTTTCTTTTTTTTTTTTTTTTTTTTTTTTTTTTTTTTTTTTTAGAGCAAATAACTTAAAGAATAGCCTTTCCTTGTTGATTGCTCTACCATTCATCAGACAGCATATGGTTTTTGTCTTGGGAATCATCCAACATGTCACAAAGGAAGTGATACTGGACAGTTACTAGGCAGCTTTTGTATACTTTGGGGATAGGGGAAGATGGTATTTTAATAGATTTCCTTGGGGATCTCTTAGAAGGCTAATTTAATTGTTGAAATCAAATTTTGGACCCCTGTCACAAATCATTACCTTATCTTTCATCCATCTAGTCCCTTGTTGTTCAAACTAATAAAACGTGCACACTGCCCTCCATTCATGTGATTCTCTTCATACGTTTTTAACTGGTAACCCCTGCTAATGATGGGTAGGTGGTCTGTTTCTGGTTGAGGATTTTTTTGAAGGAATGGATAGTTTCTCTAGCTACCACATCAACAAGGGTGGCAACACTCATTCACTTAAAATGAAAAGCCACAGAACCACATGAGCGTTGAGGAAATTCAAGCAGGAAAATTACTGAAAGAGGAGGATGCAACCTTGAGCATCTCCTCAAATATTCACACCCTGATCACTTGCAGGTGGATTCTGGGTGAGCAAGCCATCAGTGAAGTGATCTTGAGACCCTTCTTGGTGGAGCTGTTTGTCACCATTGCTATTATAGTGTTTTATCAGTTCTTGCTTTCTCTCAATAATGCTTTTAGAAGTTAGTTTGCTTAATTTTGTTGCAGTTGTTGAATTGAAGCATCTATGATGAGGTACACTAAGATGGTGGGAAACAGCTCATGGTCCCACTGCCTCAGCTGCTCCTCACCAGGTTCAAGCAATGTGCCACCTACAGAAATGTAGTCAGGCAGCACCTGCATCCGTCCTGTCCCAGTCTCCCCAGCTTTTATAGCCTCTCTTGTTTCCTCAGGAGCTTCCAGCTCCCTGCTGTCAGTGTGAGTGCTGCAGCTCTCCCAAGGACAGCATGAAGAAGTGAGTATCTTTATTCCAGCAATTTGGACAGTAAGGAGGTGGGTAGGGGGGGGAGCTGGCAGAGGCAAGTTAAGGGAAGAAAAATTGAGTAGGCAGGAGAGTCAGGGCAGCACATACTGTGAGGTTAGCAGTACAGTCTCAGAGCATCCTTAACCCTTTACAAAAGCTCAGATGATCTTCAAGCTGCTTGAATTTGATCTGAAGGCTGCTTCAGCTTTCTGGCCACTCCTTGAATTTAAGAATGGAGAATGGAAATGTTTGTAGGCTGCTTATTTCTCACTGTTCCACCACATTGTTCGGATGTCTCTGATCATAGGGACACTGGGGAATTTTGGGTTAAGCGATTGTGATTATTTATAGACAGCATTTCTGAAAGTGCTCAGGCTTGGCCCAGCTCTACTCACATGAAGATAACTGGAGTATTTAAAAAAGGCATCGTGTCATTAAATAACCCAAAGTCTTATTTAAGGCAGTGTTTCCTTTGCAGGCACTGAACAAGCAGCATCCATACCTACTGTAAAGTATTTTTAATATTTTTTATTTTTTATATATATTATATATGTATATATTTTATATTTTTTAACATATATATTTTATATATATCTAAAAAGAAGAAAGCAGAATATTGAGAAGCATCAGGTCCAAAAGTAAATATGTGTGTGTTTAGACTGAGGATTTGATGGATAGCAGCTGCACACTGTTTGCTCACTCATTTAGTGGCCACAATTCTTTGGTCACTTCTTATATTTCACTATAACACATCTTTTCAAATTCTGTTTCCTTTCATCTTAGGAAATATTCTCTAAATTGTTGTGAGATGAGAAAAAATACATTTAAATACACAATGAATGGCTTAAATAATAATGACATTTAGGGGCTCTTTCCACCAAAGTCTGGCTACAATCCCTATCATTTTAGAGTGGCAATCATTATGCAAGTTAATAGGTGAGCTTCTGAAATAAAGGGATTTTTTTCTAGTTATTTCAGTGAAAACAGAATCAAATCTAGTGCTTCATGCACTCAGGAGCTGATGCTTGCTAAGTGCAGTTCTTGCACATTTCTTTATTCCCAATGCTAAGAAAACCCTAGCTTTTTTTTATGTTCCATCAAAAATGTTTTTCTGGAACAAACCAAAACAAACAGAACCCAACCAGTCTTTTGTTGGTCACTCCAGTTCCCAAAAGGGTCTCGGGCACTTAGTGACACAGCATCTGTCTCAGATGCTATTGAAGGCATTCAGCCCCTAAATGCTCTTCCACTGACATTCTTTTATACTGGGGTATTTGGCAAACTCATGCAACAGGGGTAGAGAAAAGGGGAAAGGTGTCTTTTGAATAGGATGGAATATATTTGATCTTCTCTCCACCTGATAATCAGTTAAAATTTTCAGGAACCCATGCACACTCTTTCTACTTGTTTTCTAATTTGGGGGAAGCCAAGTATTTATGTGTCTTTTCATTATTATTAAAATTATTGTTGTTCTTGCTATTAACAACAGCAATTGGAATAATCCCTGTAGGATTTAAAATTGAAAGCTGGCTGAGGTCTCCAAGCCTCAATGCCCTTTTACTAAATGCGTGTTCAGGATTAGACCCTAGATTTGTGCTGCTTAGTTTGCATTATATTTTCACTAATGTTGAAGGAGAAAATGAATGAATATAGTTTCTTCCATAGCAAAGTTTGGGGACAGAAGCTAATGTTAGTCTCTTGAGGACTGTTCCTTTAAACCATCCGAGGTTTTTATTTTGTGTATGGAGAAAGGCTTTACTGCTCTGAGTAACATAATCCTGGCTGTGTGTAGAAATGGTGTGTGTATACGTGGAAGAAGGAAGGACAATTGTTCTTTTTGTTCTTAAAGCCCAATGTTCCTTTTTTATAAAGAGATTTTAGTGTAGCTCTCTGTATTCATCCTCACTATAGAGAAATTCAGTGAAAAAGTATCTATTTCCTCAGATTGCTGTCCTAGATACCATAACACCACATGGGCAGTAGATGTGCTAAATCAGAGGGGATTTTTTTATCACCTTTGTGGAAGTGTTTGTTCTTGTATCTTTTCCTTTTCTTCATAAAAAGGGGGAAAAAAAAGAAAGAAAAAGAAAAACTTCACAGAATAGTAAACCTGAGACACGGATTTGAGTGCCAGACAGTTGAATGAACAGGATAATCGGGGTATTTTTTTTGACAGGTGCGACAGCCTGCCTATGACTGGCATTATAATCATTACCATTTTAATAAGGCTCTAATAGGGGGGCCGATAATTCAATGGGGTGTGAGGATCCTAATTCAACTCCCAATCCCACATGAATGTGCTAGAATTTGTGGGCTTTGTTTTCCTCTTTTGTACCCCTGAATGCAAATAATTACTGGCTATAGATTCAAAAATTCTTAGAACTGGAAGCTAAATTAGCTCTCCTAATACTGCACAAGAATGTCAATACTCAGGGGGGAAAAAAAGGAAGTAAGTGGGTTTTGGTTGTTTTTTGTATTACACTTATGGTACTGCAAAGGTTCTGTAGCTTAAGTGGTTTGGTTGGCAGCGTGAATAATACCGGCACTGTTTCTAAAGGACAAGCAGCTCGCTTCCCCTCCCCACCCCCTGGCCCCAAAAGGAAAAGTAAATGTATTTGTTTGAAAATCATTTCTGAAAAATCATACACTGCTTTCTACCTGCTATTTTTGCTGATGTTACCTCTCTGTAGTCTGCATATGCCTGTCCACTCTGTATCGTTTCAGCAGTGGCGTGTGGTGTGTTCAGCATCTGTGGCCATACTTTCACAGGAGCCCTTTGGGCTCTAGTGTAATCAGTTTACCCCATTCAAACGATCTTACAAGACAATTTCACATATTCTGGCAGTGCCCCACAATGCAGTTTGAGTCTGAGTTCTGAAGGCACTCTGCCCATGCAGGAGCTGCTCAACACCTGAGAAGAATTGGCCTCTAAACTTAGAAGCAGGCACCATTCTCTGCTCAGGAGAGTACTGACATTTGTGCTCAATAGGTGTTTGAATAGCTGTTTTAAAACCCAAGAGGCCAAGGGGTAAGTAGCCCTTCTTCCTTGCTCCTTCTGACTCCTACTATGTGCCTGACTCTTGGGACACAAGCCTGGGTGAGCAGGAGTGGACTCTTCCAGAACAAAACCAAAGGGCCTTATGCTTCTTTTTTTGCCCTCAGTATGCCTATGCAATTAATTTCTCCATTCATTTGTGATCAATAATGCATATTATAATTTCTAATTAATGAACAACAGTGCTACATGGGATAGGACTTTTCAAAATGAAGAGGGATATTTCCATATAACCCCTTGCAGCTGGAATCAGCTTCTCCCGCCCACTCTTTCTGATCCCAAATTAGCTGTGGAGTTTTGCCATGATTTCAGTCCTCTTGCTCTTTTTGCACACACATTGCCTGATGTACAGGGAGTATGAGCAGCACTTGATGTGTAAAGGAGGGAATGATAAACAGATTCACTTTGTACCATGCAAGAGCGGGAAATAAGTAAGGTGGACAAACTGATCTGGAAAAACCAGCCTGAACCTTTGCCCCAAACTGAAATGCAGAGTTTTGGAAGTTTGCCAAAATCTGGTTAATCTTTCTCCCTCTCTGTCTTTTAATCGTATTTATGGTTTTGTGGCACTTCCTGGTTTCAGCTGGGTCCAAAAGCAGGAGACTGAAATATCATTGAAGAGGCTATTCACTGTGTTTCCAGCTGGCTAGGACCATGGAATGAAAGATCTCTCACAATATGGTCTGTTCTAGAAGGATTTTTGCCCAGTTTTTATCCTGACAAGATTCTGATGATCAGCCAAACTGTTAGAAAATTATCCTAATTAAATTGAAACTTTGAAAATATGCCTATTCACGAAATAATCAATGTCCTTCACCTGAGGAACCTGTGTACAGAGAATACATTAAGCTTCTTTTTTGCCTCTTTGCCCAGAAGACTTTATCCTTCCTTGGCCTCAGAAGGTTCCTCAGTTAATTTATATGAACACAGGCTATTTGTGTTCCCTTTGGGATAATTTTTTTAATGCGTTTAAAGATTTCATGGACACTAAGCTGAAAACCCAGATAGTTTCTGTCTTGAGTCAGGCATTGAATGTCTCTCCCATGTGAGAATGAGACAAACAAATGCTTTTTTCTATCATGATGAGGGCCTGTCACTCCAGACTATGACCTCAACCATTGATCTTACAGGCTATCTATGTCAGTCAATGACATTTGGGTTACCTCAGAGAGCTCACAAATCACCCACAAATTCTTGACCATCAGATTTGATGTCAACATTGGACATACTGGTTAAAACATATTAGCTGGAAGTTTTATCAGGCAGAAAATGACAGCAACTGGAAATGATCACTGCCTTTCTGTACGTACTGTAAAGAATATATGGTGATCTGTTCTCCATTGCATATAGTTGGATTTAGGCTAGATGCTGTTATGGAACAATCTGACATACAGGGACAGGCTGTGAAGGGCAAACCCCATAGCTGTAGATGTTAATCTTTCTCTCTGTTTTCATAGAATCATGGAATGTTAGGGGTTGGAAGGGACCTCTGGAGATCGAGTCCAACCCCCCTGCCAGAGCAGGACCATAGAATCTAGGGCAGGTTACACAGGAACACATCCAAATGGGTCTTGAAAGTCTCCAGAGAAGGAGACTGTTTTTTCTTACCTTTTGCTGGCAATGTGGCTAATTATTGTTCCTATATAACAGTTTTCTTATTTTATCTAAAAAGATTGTTTAGGAGTTTGTGAAGAACTGACTGAAGATGTCCTTCCTTAGGCCTTATTCAGTCTCTTAGGGGACAGGGTAATGTCTTGTGGTTTCAGATATGATCTTGAGAGTATGCCAAGCTCTCCCTGCTGACTTGGACCACACAACATGGTTGACATGCTCCTAGGCACTGACCGATAACTTTATTCTTCTGTCTTGGAGATGACAAGAGGCTGGGCTGGGCTGGCTCCTGTCCTGCAAATGCTGTCTTGTGGACTCTCTGTGACTCTTTCTGTCACTCTTTAGGTTCAGTGTGTCCATGGGGTTCTTAGGTGAGATAGTCAGGGATCAAGGACCTCTACTGGTTATCCTCAGTTCTCAGTCTCAGTTTTGTCAGCTCTAGTCAGTGCTGCTAGAAACTGCACTTTTTGTCAGCCGCCGGATTTGAGGGAGGCCCAGACACGGATGACAAGCATTTGGCTGTATTTGGGTAGAAGTAAAAACAAGCAAAAAAAAAAAAGTTGTTACAGCTGGGCAAAGGTGCAGGAAAAATTGACAAATATTTTAAAGGTTCGCTGAGGTTGTGTACTAATTTGTGGTTCAGTGAGGGAGGTTTTAAGGCATGAAGTAGGAGTCTGGTCTGAACTGCTACCAGGTGCTCTTAAAACATGGGACTACAATGCTTTCATATGAACTCCCCACCCAAAAGATGGAGCCCAGTTCTTTTGCAAGTCAATTTTCTATTGTTGTCATCACTGTATAATGATGGTGTCTAGCCATGAGCCCAGAGATAAGCATGGGTCTAGATCAGCTGTCCTGCCCCAAATGAGCTCAGCAGTCTGAGAAAAATAAAACAAGCCAAAGAAACATAAGGGAACAATATTTGTTTGTCCTGTGGTGCTATGAATGTGGTGGAAAAAAACTGATTCTAAAATTAAATTATTTATTTAGGCTATTGAAAAGAGCACAGGGTAATTTATCTTGGTTTTTAGCCCTCAATGAGCTCCTTATTGCGTACCTGTTTGAATGAGGTTTCTTCCTGGGTCATGTTTTAGCCATTACACTCTTCCTGGGTCATGTTTCAGCCATTGCACCCACACAAGACATTCAGACAAATGCTCCTGTGGGTTTAACAAGACTGGCTGCGGTTCGTGAGGAGATACCCAAGCCACTAGGACTCTTTCCCCCTTGATACCAGCCCCAGTGAATCCAAACTTACTGTAAGACATGAAACAGAGCAAAGCTTGGCCTTTCCTTCTGAGAGCTAAAGAGGGGAAGGAAAAAGGGGTGTGAAGATGCTAACTTTCCCCTTCCTTAATCAGGCAATTAGGTAATATTTAATGTTGTCTTGTTGATCTTTCCACAGATTTAGTGGGTAGCAAACTTTATTGCACATGGAACATTAGTTAAGGCTAAATAAATATTAAAAAGAAATAAATATTTATAATGCAATACAATATAATATATAATTAAAATAATATATAATATTTCAATATAATAAATATCAAAAGAAAGCAATTACCACATGGCTGGTAAATTCTAGTAATGTTATCCAGGCCCAAGGGATTATGAAGCAGCAGTTAAAGATTTTGTTCCTGTCTTTGCAGAACTTACCTGGCCCCAGCATTTTATTTCCCTTTGCCATAGCTTCACCTTGTGAAAGCAAGAAGTAATAGCTAAACTATCTCTTGAGCAGGTCTGTTCATCAATGTTCATAAAGTGTTTTGGAGAAGGTGCTGCTGCTAAGAGAGCTTCTGTAAAAGTTTTGACCTTTATCATTCACTTTGATGTGTCAAAAGTAACTACTTTTCCCTAAGGTACTGGAAGTTTCTATTTGTGTGAAGAATTTAGATTAACATTAAATACAGAAGGTTTTAGAAATCATTCACCTTAAAGACTGGTAAAACTGGCATATTCACAGCAAAAGTGAAAGACGTGTTTTATCTGTGTTGTCCTTTGTAATTATGCTGCTGAATAACACAAGTATTATCACACCAGGGTTTGTGCCAGAGGATTACCCAAAGTTTTTCAAATGGGATGGTAAAGTGGTGCAAACAGGTGCACAGACAAAGAGCAAAAAGAGGGGGGAAAAGTGAGAGAAAGAAAGCCGAGGCCTTCTAGTTTCAGCCACATAGCAAAATTAATGGTTTCTTTAATTGAATAGCATGGCTAGATTACTATTGAGCCTGTAAAATTAGAGGAATGAGTCAGATTCTTCATTTCACTTCTGTTTTAATTTAAGCAAAGGAGGTCAACCTTAATTGTGCTTCTCCTAAAAAAAAAAAATAAATCTTTTCATTGGAATAATTTTGCAGCAGACAAAGTGACTCATAAGAAGAACATGGTCTCTGAAATCTGCTTGCAAGTAACTCCCTTCGCAAACTGAGTCCTGCTAACCAGGACTGCTCTTTGAATGTCCCACATGTGCATTCAGAAAGAGGGAGGGAGGCATTTCTAAATGAAGTAAAAAATGTCTTGACAAGCAAAACAGCCAACATAAGCACATGATCTTTGTTATTCTTTTTTTGGTGTTGCCTTTTTAATCTATCTTTGTGTGTTTATTTATTTGTGTACATTAGAGACGTGGAAATTTCCTAATACCATCATCTCAGAAGGTGATGATGTGCTTTTGCACAATTTCTTTGCAAGATTAAACTAGGAGAAGGTTGTTGGTGCCACCTTTGAATATGAAACACTGCATCAAGAGGTGCGTTCCAGTGTTTACTGTAAATTACCACAAACATAGCTGTTAAGGGTTAAGGATTTGGATGTGGACATCTAGGGGAATTTGGGAGGGGGAGAAAGGGGAGTTTGGGTCTTTCTCGTGGGAAGCTCTCTCTCCTGTGGTGGCTTTGGGAACATTTTGTGGTGGGAGAAAGCAGGACATCAGGCATTTGGGTCACTGGGGAAAGTGGTCCATCTTGCAGATTTCTGCATTACCTCCATCTGTTGGCTGTCATTTAGAAGCATATTTTTCTTACTGATTGCCCTACATTTGAGGGAATCCTCCAGGTAACTGTAGACTTGTTACTGCCACCTTGCTCCCCACAGTGCCAGGCAAAGTCTCAGAAGCTCTGTATGAGCGAGTAATGGGAGGGTGAGACAGGACTGGGATGACATATTGATGTTTCCCCTGACTAATGCCATATAGTGGTGTTTCTATGATTCTAAGCAAGATCCTGAAGGCACCTGTGGTCTTGCTTTGTAATTAGAGTGTGGTGGTTCCTGAAAAGAGACCTTCTGAGAATACTTGCTATAAAGCATTGTCAGTATAAAATCTGAAATTGCTGCTCCCTGAATCATGTGGTGTGGGCAAATCATGGGCTTCTCAGCTATGCAAATAAACAGCAGCCTTGCAATGCCCCATCCCCTCTGCTCTCCTGTCATCTCTGTTCTTGTGCATCACTAAAGGGCATTGAAATTGCACAAGTCAGTCCTCTCAGCAGGCTCGGTGCCCCACTGGCTCATAAAAAAAGGGACAGCAGGGAGTTTAGGGGCAACAGAGTACACATGTATGTGCTCGCTCCACATGCATGCCCTGCCTGTCATCCCAGCAAGACTCGTCACCCTCCTGATTGTCATTTTGATCCTACTTCTTCGGCTGACATGCTCCAAGTCCTCCAGCCAGGGTTGTGAAGTATTGGCGCTTTCCTGTCCTGGAAAGATCTCTAAGATAACACACAGTAGACTTTCTGGTGAATCAGATTTGGTTTCTATCTGAATTTAGAGTGCTGATGTTGACTTGATGACAGTAACTGGCCATTCTTGTCTTATTTAATCTGTGTCATAATGTAGCCAAGAGGGAACATCTGAAATCAGATCTTGGTTTAGAGAAACTTGGAAACCAGAAAGTAATTTATTTTGAGTAACTTTATAATTTCTGTGGATACATGTGAATAAATAACATTTCCTTATGGTTTGGAACTTTACTAAACCAAATCGGTTTGGTATGATGAAAACTTTTTTTTTAAAATCTATTATTTGTTTTAAAGTCAGTAAACTCAGCCCTATTTGACAGGGTCTGTATTGCACAGTGAGTAATTGTTTCATTTGAACAACAGGTGGGATGAACATGTTGGACGGGGCCTTGAGCAACCTGGTCTAGTGGAAGGTGTCCCTGCCATGGCAGGGGGCTTGGAACTACATGATCTCTGAGGTCCCTTTCAGCCCAAACCAGTCTACAATTCTATGAAAATGCAGGGTAAGTTAACTTGCGTGGTTCTCAGGACAGTTTCCAGTAGGCGAAGGTTTCATGTTCCTGGTGTTCAAGCCCTTTGTGAGATTTCTGTTTCATATGTGATACTGCAGTACCTGGGATCAGCTGAAGTGTCTAAGGTAAGGCAGTCCTTCATTAAATATAGCTAACAGCAGAGCTCACTAGGTGATGCATTTTTGCCTTGCTGATTTGTCTGAAGTTTGACGCATGGATATGGATATGGATATGGTGAGGTTCTTCTGTTTTCCTCCTTTTTAGAGGCAAAAAATCCCAGCTGCTAAACATTTAATTTGTAATTGAGACTCAGACACATTGACTGCCTAATGACTCATTTAGAGCATGGAGAATTTCTCCTAAATAAAAGATCACTTGGTCAAGTGACCCAAGACCTATCCCTTACACAGCACGTAAAAGATTCAAATAAATTGTGCTTTATAAAAGTGCTGTATGACAGAAATAACTATGTTGTGTAGAGCACAGCGCCTGTCACGTTAGTAAGCAGAACTGTGTCCAGTAGTAATGTGAAAGCCCAGGAAAACATGACTGTATGTGACATGAGAAGTAAAGTGTCCCAGCTACAGGGAAGCAGGATGGAGGTATCGTGACACGGCGCTACCAGGGCAGCGTGTGAGGCGTTCACAACAGGGAGCCATGCAGCTGTGACGTACCACCACATGTGCGAGCCTATCTGACAGACTGACAGCTCTGGTGATTGTTTCTGTGGTCTCCTTGGAACTACAGCCTGCTCTTTGTTCACTGTGTGCGGGAAATACCCTGCAAGCCCATAGGGGTTTGGTTTTCAAACCTCTGAGCAAAGCAAATTTTTCACTCTTCTATAGCAAGGGAGGAGGATTGCAAAGGAGAGAGGCTGGTTTTAGCTTTGTTTTGTTGTTTTGTTCTGGGAGGGGGTGGGGGGAGGGGATTGGTTTGTTTGTTGAATTGGGTTTTTTAAATAATTAATCCTAATCTGAAAGGTTTTTTTTCTGGACCCATTTGAAAGAATTCTAAGATTTCTTGCTAGTGTGTATATTTTTAAAAGGATTAAATATAGAAAAAGCTATATCCTCCTCATAGTCCTCTTTACGTCTCACAGCTGGCTGGAGCTGAGGTGTCTGCTCAAACCTTGGAGGGATGAGCCAGATGAGAGCTTATATCCCCCCTGCACATGATCAGCTGTGACTGTGTCAAACCACTGGCCTGAGGCACTAGCACTTTGGCTGTTGTCTCTGTGTGGGACTGTGATCCCTGGTGCTGATTACAGGGGTAATGTATGTGCCTGAGTCTCCCAAGAGCTTCGCTGCAGGATACTCAACAGCTTTAGCTGGTATCCTCTGACCACGGGCATCATGGTCTGGAGTTCACAACTGCTAGACACCTCCTTGAAAATAATAATGTCATAACAAATGTACTCCTCTGTGCTGTGAAGAGAGCAATGAATGTTCAGTGCAGTAACTGAGGGCACTGAAAGCAGTGGGATAGAGGAGACTAGGGGTCCATGGAGCCGAAGTAGCATCTCAATGGGGAAGGCTTTCTCTTAAAGTGGTCTGAAACACTGTATTCCCCCATACCAGGCTTTAAAGGCATGAATCAAAGGGTAATGTGGGTGTTGAGGGAATGTGCTCTGGGCGTTCAGCATCATCCCCTGACCTAACAAGGTATTCATACTCTCATTACCAGGTTACATTTGCTTTCCAGAAAAAGTTTTCTGGATCTAAAAGTTTTCTGATAAAAACTTTTCTGATCTATATAAAAGCACTCCAGACTACCCCTGTTTATTACACTCAGCCACATCCCCCTGCCCCTGCATCAGGAAAGACCCTACAGCAGAAATTACAAGTGAAAAGGAACTGTCTTTTTTTCTTCTTTTTCTTTTATCCATCCCAAAGAGCACACTGCACCTGCAATGTCAACCTTAATTTGGAGGGACTGAACTCTGCACGGGCGATAGGTCAGCTCAAGTATTGCCTAAGCTTGTCCTCACTTAGCTATGAGATCCCATGCTCTTTTTGAACTTAATGGTCTCATCAGTTTCAGTGTCCCGCTGGCACACAAGGCTAGAGCTGGTGAGGAAGCAAGGGGATGTTGCAATGTGTACCCATGCGTTAGCTCTCCTTGCTTAGCCATCTCTCAAAGCAAGCTCAGCTTTCTCCTTTGGTTTTGTATGGGTCAATCAGCTTGGCAGCAAGGACAGATAGCTAGTAAAGAAGTATGACACGGAGTGTTTTATTCTATTCTGAAGGTGATGTTAAAAGGTCTGTAAAAGCTATGGTCAGCATGCTCCATGTTATTTTTTTCAGTCTGAGAACAGGACCAGGAGAACACAAAGGCAATCACTGGACCTAAAGTTCAGAGGTGACACCCTCTGAAACTATCAGCCGGAAATCTGTGCTCACAAATTAAGTAGCCGGGATACAGGGCAAGTGGATTTTCTTAAACAAATGTACTGTTCATTTGTTGTTGCCAAGTTAGAGACTGGTGCGCACATACGCGTGCACACACACACCCTGCATGTTTACAGGGAATTTAGCAGCTGGACTGATGTCCCTTTGAAACTCTAGCACCTTAGCAATTGTTTAACCCTCTGCTTGTAACTTATTGCCCAGAGGCTCTCACAATTTCCAATTATTCTCTCAAGCAGAGATATGTGTGCTGCAGTGTAGAGAAGATATTCTCAGACTAGCTCCAGCTATGGAAGTCCATGGGAAGGAAAAAACCTTCTTCTTTAGTTACCTTCTTCTACTACCTTCAGGCTATTAGACCTCCAATATTCCTGTATCCTCAGCAGGTATCTTTAAAACTCTTTCTGTATGGTAGGCAATAGCAAAGTGGACTTTATCTAAAGGGCTTTTAATTACTCAGAGTATATGACTCTGTCATAAGCTGTCACATTTTGCTGCATTGCACACTAGAGACAAGAGAAGTTGTTGGACCTTCTGTGTCACAGAGAGTCAGGAAGATTGGGAACCATCCACTGTTTTCAAAAAGGAGTGTAGTTTGCAGGTGGAGGACTTGCTTATCCTTCCTAAAACCTTGCTAGTATGCCCTTGTCATCCTCCTGTGTGAACTGTATAGAATTGGTGGTCAAAATATCTTGCTGGAAGTGTTGTAACTCTTGTTCCTTTGCCTTTCCCACCTGTAGATGCAAGGACAGTTCCTACTTATATAATTCTTTTCTCTCCTGTCATCAGTCCTCAGAAGCATCTTCCTATAACTTTTCCTTATGTTCTGCACAATTTGATACTAGCACTTTTGCAAAATATAAAAAAAATGCTGTCTTCCTCCACCACCACATATGCTCCTCTATATGCCCAGAGAGACAATTTTTTGATGTTACTTGAAATTTGAATGCTCAAATTTGTGTACTCATTCAGTGGGAGCAGGATGTGGAGTTTTTGCTGCAAGCGGATACAGAGCTTTTATCACACCACATTCTGGTGTGGGCAGTTTGCATCACCAAGAATACACTACAGCAGTCCTGGGGCTGCTCTGTCTGGTGCAGAGGGTTCATCTTACCCTTGGCTGCCCTCGAAGTTAAAGGCACAAAAATGACCCTACTGCCCTCTACCACGCTGGGCACGAGCTGTGACTTGCATCAAGGTGGCCTCACAAAAAACCTGATGTGATTAATGGAAATAGTGAGTTTAGAACCAGCCAAAGCCGTGCAGAAACTGCTAAATAAGAATAATAACCTCCTTGTTTTCCAACAATCATTTCTGTGCAACATTGACTCCAATTCACACAGCACTGGAGCAGTTTTGGGGGAAGCTGAGTGCAGGACAGAGAAGTGAAGGACATGAGGGAGCTGTAACAAGGGTGCTATGATACATCTGGCAGCTGGGTACCCCAAATTTCCTAACCTGCCTGGCCTTCATCCTTTGGATCTACTGGCAACCACCTGGAGGATTTTAGGACAATGTGACAAATCCATTGTGAGTAGAAGGGCAACCAGAACCTTTTATGGTCTTATGAGGTAACATTTTCTTGCAAGAAACACTATGGTAGTAGCACAAAGGCTGTGAGGAACCAAAGTTAATCAGCAGCTCTCATTGTGGTGGTCTTCGGGACCTCATCTGAGAGAGGCTGAGATCTGAGGTAACACTGGCTACATGTGACTGTACCTTTTAAGAGAAACAAAGCTCCCCTAGAAAAAGGGTACTGTGCACTCATACTTTTGAAAATACACCCAGGAATAAAGTCTGTGAAGGCACCAAAAAAGAGAGAGGGGTTTTATACAAGACTATGGAGAATTCAAAAAAAGCTGGACAACCACAATTGTTCTTGATCTCTATATTTTATTTACATGACTTCATGGAAATATCCTAGGCTCTGGAAAAAAAAATTAAACAAACAACAGAACATTATCTGCCACTATCATATATATTCAAACAAACAAACAAAAAGCTATTTTACAGGAGGATGATAATGCCAGGAACTGACATCTTCCTTCTTCTCCATTTATCTCAGCAATACACTCTTAGTCTGGTGAGTGTGATATTGAGTATTGTCAGGTTGGGTTTCCACTAATTAATGAAAACCAGGCTGAAAGCACAAAGGATTAATTCGGCCTATTCAATCTGATCACAAACATTTTGAGAATCTGTTTAGCTTTTCTGAATGGTGTGAGGTAAACCAAAAGAAACAACATCTTGTTTCAGCTAGTGAACCACAATGGAAATGTGGATTTACCTAATGGGGTCAAAGCTAAGAAAAGCAGAGTGTTGTTTCCAGGAGCCAGACAAGACTGTTATCTTATGGAGAAGGCTGATTGTGGAGCTCTAACAACTTTTGAGCTACTAAATATCTCTGTGGATTTAAGAAGGAAGCTTTGCTCTGCCTTCATTGGAAGTTTTGCACTGCCAGTATCAGGTGCATCTAACAGTACCTCCTGTGCTTTCTGGCAGTCACAGGTCCCTTTACAAGGATTTTTTCACCTGTGTAATATAAAGCATCTGAGTCAGGCTATCAGCTGGCAAAATCAGTGTACTTGGACACTGAAGAGACTGGCAACATATATTCTGGTCCTACTTGCATAGTATTGAGTGTCTTTGATTAAACTATAATCAGAAACCAGCAAAGAGGTAATTGTCATTTGTATTACTGCAAAACACACGTAAAACAATTCTCCTAGGCTTAGACTATAAATATGTACCTAGGCTGTGCAGTAACAAGAGACTTGCTCCAAGAAGAAGTGTGCACTGACTTAATTACATGTTAAGCCAATCAATGAAAGGTCAAAACAGTTGAATCAATATTTTATTGCACTATAGTTATAGCATACTAGACTATGAAGGGCTGACAAGTTTAAAAGCATGTAACTGAATCAAAGTCTGAGTAACTGTTACGTGTGCAATTTAGAAAGAGTTAATACCTTCCAATTGAGAGGATTTGTTTCTAATTAATATAAAAGCTGTTTATTTAAATCCTAGGCAGGCAGCATTTAGATACAACAAGTCACCTGGGAATTCCATCTAAACCACTTTGTGGAAAGCTGTTATGTTGTGCTGAAACAAATCCAGCATGAAGTAACTGTACCCACTTCATTCAGAGGGTAGAGTTGTTCTCTGCATGCTGTTTTCCTTTTTTCTTCTTCTTCCTGAATATGCTAAAATATTCTTGGCCTTGTTCCTGATTAAGGAATGATGTAAGCTACAGCGTGGCTGCAGTTTCCTGTACTTTTATTGCCTGCATATCCTCAATCATCTATCGGCAGCCCTTGTTTTGAAGAAGTAGCATGTATGTACAAAACGAAAGACAAGTCCTGGCAAAAGGAACACACAATATCAATAAGCCAGAGAGGTGCAAGGACACATGGAGTGCTGACCAACAAAATTAACAAATACTAGCTTCTAGAGTTCCTAGGAAGTGTGAGAACCTGGCTTCATTTTCTTGATGGAGCATTTAAAATGGATTTGTTACAATATTTTTAATATTTTTGTGAGGTTTTCAGGGGTTACAGGTAATAAGGATAGTAGCATTAAAAGGTCTTATAGCCCTGTCATCAGAACAATCACTGATTTTTAATTTTTTTTTTCCTTGCTTGAAAGGTTGGTGTGTATTAAATAATTATTCAGTGTTTTTTCTAAAAATACACTTAAAAGATAAGAATCTTTTTGCATAATCTGGAGTGAGTGTGAAAAAATTTAGAATTTTATGCGAGTCCATCTTTCACCATCAGTACATTTCTGTCATTAATTTCCACCTGATGGTTTCATTTTCTCCTCTCCATTTTTTTCCTATCTCATCTAACCTCTCCATTCCCTATGTGCTATGGTGACAGTGAGACCTGCAGCCCATCCCAGATTACATCAGAATCCATCTGGGCCAAAGGAAAAGCCGACACTGGTGAAAGATGGTATTGGTAACTCTGTTCTACCTGTAGTTCCTAGAGTAGGTTGTGAATCTTAGCAAAGTTTCCTACGAAAAAAAGAAGCAAAAGGAAAAGCAAAACCAAACAAATCAAACCCGCCCCCCCCCCAAACCAGCTGTTCTGTGCCATCTGATGGTTTGGACTAGATTTTTTTACTGATATTTTGGCAGAGTTTGTTGAGTTGGGTTGAGTAAGGAGTCAGCAATGACCAGGAACTCTCATTTTTAGCACATCAATCCTGCCTTGGACAAGTTTGCCCCTTGCAAACTTAGCAGGGCCAATGCCTTTATTTCATTTTCACCTGGCATAGTTGCAAAATTAGCCTCAAATAACTTCCCCTGCTTCTTGATTGTGTGCTAATGAAGCGTTTACCAAGTATTTCTTCAACACACCTTCCTCCAACCCTTTCAGCTGAGTTCAGGCCCCAGCACTGCTTGCCCATTCCACTTGCCCTCAGCCCAGGGATGGCTGCGCTGCAGGTAAGTGAGAGTGATTTAAATAAGGCTTTAGCTGGCAGGTCTTGAGATAAATCAGTAGGTGAAGCATGGAACTCTGCTTCTGCAGGGCTTCCCTGCCACAGATGGTTTCCTTGGTGTGTTTTGTGGCACCTCTGTAATGTACAGCTTTAAAGTGTCTCAGGAGAGTAAAGCCTGGTAGTTCAATCCATTAGGAAGAACGGCATCATATCAGGACTGAGGAGCTGTGTTTTCTGCTATGCCTCTCAGCAGTTGCCTAACTGCATCTTTTAGAATGGATGTGTCACTAAGCAAGGGAAAGTAGTTTCCCATAAAAATGATAAATCCCACTGTAAATTGAGGCCCAAGCTCTGCATGAAAAGCTTTTGGATTTTGACTGCTGGCTGAAATATAAGCACAACATTAATCAGCTTTCAGGATGCCTTGGCTTTAATAATAGGCTGGGTAGCTGGTGGCATGAAGGTTATTGTGAAGTTACATGCCATCTTCAGCAGCACTTGGAATAGTCCCCCATAAACCACAGGTGCACTAGATCAAATTAGGCCCTTTCAGGTTGGACTGCATGCCTTGGGGTGAATCCAGAAGGAATCACTGTCAGTGGTCAAATATTGATATATTGACATAATCACTGGTGTTACTGTAATTTGAGTCATTTATGAGTCTTTACTTAGCAGAGACTAAGAACTATGCTAACTTAGAGCCTGAATTATCTCTGTGCCTGAAGAGCAGGTGGCCATTCAATGCTCAGGTGGGGATTATTGCTGCCGACGGTGTTAGAAAGCTTGCTTTGCACCTGCCTCCTCCTCATAACAAGCGCAAAGATAAAAAGAGTCCGGTTCCCTGGCACTGCCAACCAACTCCTCCAATCTTTCAAAAACAAATACTCGACCTTGACTGTAAAATAAAATAGAAAATAAGAGTTACCACTGCCTTCTATTGACTGTTGATTGACCTGAGCACTCTCCAATGGGGAACATAAAAGATTAGATACCACTTTCCATACAGGTGTTTAAGCAAACCATTTTTTTGTCTTACCAGGAGACTGAATTGTTCAAAGTTCTGGAAAATGTCTGTGTGCAGCTTTACAAGTGTACTTAGTAAAAGGAAGGTAGTGCCTTATGCCTTCAAAGGTGGTGATTTACAATGTCCTGTCTAGTGGTTCCAAAATCAAGAGTTTTGTTTAAGCTTAGCAGAAGGTACTGAAAGGCAATTTCTGACACAGTGTGTGTATTTACAGTGCAAATATGGGGACAGGCTTTTTAGAAATGAATTACTCAAAGTGATCTCACACAGGAAATATCCAGCTCTACAAGGGACGGAGACTCAGAGTCTTCTCCTTCTTAGAGACTGATGTAAGCCAAGACAAACTCTAAAAAAGTGTAGGTTCCATGTGGTAAAGTCAGCTTTGGGAGGGAGGGGTATCAGAGTAAAGACACAATTTCAAGGATAGCATCCTTGATTGTCATGCGTGGTTTTGAATCCCAAATACACTAATGGTCTTTAATTAAAAAAAACATTAAAATTTTAAAAATATATGTATAGAAAAGGACACTGCATTTCAGTCGAGGAAAAATTCCTAAAACTTGTTAACAGTGCTAAAAACAGCTCATGAAAATTTTAAGATCAATTTTCAGGAAGAATTGGTCATTTGTTTCAGTAAATACTGTGCTATATCCTTCACATCTAAGCCTAGCAATGATTTCTGACTTACTTCTTGAATGGTCTGCTATTCCCCAAAATATGGGGTTCCTCAATTTCTCCTTTGGTACTACTGAAAACAATCTTTTGCAAGAATTAGAGATGTGATTTTTATCCCATAGTGGTGGGTCACTATTGAAGAGATATGACTGCAGGTGAATTGCAGTACCAGAGAAACTTAACTTGGGCTTTCTAAAGTGACAATGAAGAATTAAGGAAAAATAAAAAAAATAAAAAAGGAGTCAGCTTTAGCTTCCAACATCAAAGGGAAAAGACATAATTTCTTAATAAGTACAATAAAAGGCCCATCTCTGCAACATTTACCTCAGCAAGAGAAAGATTATATCTGGCCCTCTGCTTCTCCCTCTGAGGATTTCAGAGGCTAATCCTAATCTGAAAGCATTTATTTATCTAGCAGTTAGAAAGAAAAAAGCTATGTTGACATTTCTACATGCACAAAGATAGCTTTTCTCCTGATTGAGACATACTGTTATTTGGGTGCTGCTTTTTGTGGTTTATATCCTTGTGGCACTTAAAATAAAGGACGACACTGTCCTTCACTTGGCTAGTGTGTTCAAATAGTTTCCCATGATACAGAGCATCCCATAAGGAGATGTTATGTTTTAGTTGCTGACTTGTTTCAGGGCATGGCCTTAGAATGGTCAGGGTGAGGAAGGAAGTTATTGAACGTGTTATGGAGAATGTAAGGTGGGGTCTACGCTGCCTGTTGAGGGTCTCCACGTGGATGTTCTCAAGGCCTGACAGACCACATGCACAAACAGATGTGGGGTGAATCAGGGCCAAATGTGAGCTCTGAAGAGCTGGCACTGGCACTCTGACTTGTGCCCGGCTCCTTGCTGCTGCCACATATGCATGAGGGAGACAAGGCAAGTGGACAACACACATCACCATCACAGCTAGCATGGTAAATATTTTTCAATACAATATAAACATAGCAATTTCACCTGGTCCTTTTTTTCAGACTCATTTCAGATGGTTCTACTTAAAATTGCATTTCCTCTCTTTCATGTAGTCACTTTCTATCTTACTTTGGTTTCTATCTACTTCTTTAATGGATATTTATCCTAAAAGGATTTACCTTCTTTCATGATTGTTTTGAAAATGCTTTTCTATGATTATTCCTTTTGTGGCCAATTTCTTGGCTAATGATATGGGCTGGGAGATAATAATTTGCCTTTGAAGGCCTTTATACCTCTTGATCTCATTATTTTCCTTTCAATCACAACAGCTCATCCATCCTTAAGAGAAAAGGGTTAAGGACATTTCTGGAGTTCACTGCAGGATCTGTATTCAGGAATTACATAAATTATTCAAAACATTACTAAGTGTGGGCTTTAGCCCACCCTAATGTGCTGTTGAGTTTTACTTTGTATATGGTACCTATACCGTAGGCTACTGTTAGCGCCTGTCAGGAATATGACTCTATTTTTTTTGTGATTATGATGTTTTAATAGCCAGTGATTTATCTAAGTAGGAATAGATTGGCTTGAATCAATTAAGGCTTTTTCCACTCTTCAGGCTGTAATATTCGGGGTGTTCGGTGCCAGCCATGTGGTTCAAACTGTAACTGAGTGCCCTGCTTACCAGGCTTCATAAGATCTATACTCATTTGTTTGATATGTGAGACTGTATCTATAACTAGCTATTCACCAGAGCAAAGTGATGCTGACCTCCAAGTTTGTTTGTGCATCTGTTCCTTTGCCTGTAGGAGATGTGTGTTCAGTTCTCCTTTCCAATAACACAGAGCAGAGACCTGTGTCTCTGGTTTCTTATTCATGCTGAACATCCTAACCCTGTACTTGTCCAAGGTAGCTCTGCATTAGCAGGCAGGGGCTGAAGTCCTGACTGCGCTGTACCCCTCTGTGCTGGAGCAGGGAGGAGGAGATAAGCTGCTTAAGGGATTGGACCACTGCAAACTTGCTTCCTCTCTGGGCAAAGACCAGCCTGGACTTTCCAGGCACACACTATATCTCTTGCTGCCCAGCCCTGTACTGTCTGCATCCAGCCCCTGTGGACATGCCATGAATTAGACCCAAATGCTGGGTGATAGCCACGAGTCTGAAAATAAAATTTCAGTAATAGAAGCAGATAGGCACTGACACTATGTTTGTCGTGGAGGACTATTGCAAAGATATCTAAGTTAGGACTAGTGATAAATGATAGGAGCAAATAAAGTTTCTTCCTCTGTTTCAAACTCTACCTCAAAAAACAACCAGAAAGCAAGAAGGGGGAGGGACAGTGGAGGGTCTTATACTCTGCATGCTTGGCTGAGCCTCAGACAAGGTGAGTGGGATCATGGCTATATTGTAAGGGAGTTTGGTGAAAAGACACCCTGTTGGCTCTGAACTTGCTAGTCTGAGGCTGTGCACGCACTGACAGAGTGCTGAGCCCAAGCAAATATTCCTGGCTGAGAGGAAAAGCCCATGTGTGTCAGGCTGATAAAGCTGCTGATCCTGCTGGATGTGTGTCTGCATGGCAGTGTAGTCTTCCACGCAGAGGTACAGCCCCTGTGGACACTGTGCTACCCTGGGCTCTGCCCCTATTTAAAACAGCCTTGGGGAATGGGCAGTTTGCTTCTTAAAAAGGTGTGGCTGCAAAGATTCCTTTCTCCCAACTTGTGCCTGTTTAAACTGTAAGATCTGTTAGAGCTGTCAAGGGGTTGTATCTGGCACATGTATACTCCTTTATTTCCCATAAGCATTGCTAATTCAAGGGTTTCTGGAGGTGTTTATGGATGACAGAACACCACAGAGCACTGCAAAGGGTCTCACAGCCACTAGACAATATCCATGCTCTGCACAGTACATTTACAGAGACCCAGAATGCCCTTTCTCTTAGACGTATTTTAAAGGAATGACCAGACACAATAACTGAGAATCACAGTTCAACTGTGTATTTAGTCCCATGGCCAAGCCCTGCTGCAAGGCTTGAGGGCTGGCCAGATACTGCTGTGCAGCATCCAAAATCTGTCCCTTCTGGTACCAGGAAAGGTGGTGTTGACATACAAAAGAGTGTCTGTATAGTCGATCAATATACATATTGACTAAGTGAGTCCTTGATATTGAAGATGTTCTATTAAACTTCACACCTGAAATCTGTGAACCTTGCACTACATCTAGACCAATGAAGTGTTAGCATAACATCCAGCCAGCCACTCTCAATCTGCTAATGCCTCCCAGACCTGCCTGCCAGTCATGAAGCTAATTTCTACACCTGGACTCCGTGTCATCCTTCTAGCACATATGAAGTTGCTTTTCTAACCATCACCAGAAGGCTCAGATCACTTAATCCTGCTGCTGAAACAGACTCTTTTGTGGCTAAGTGGTGAGCACTGAGACTTGAACTTCAGCTGTTGTGTCCAGATAACACTAGATGTTCTTCCACCAGTACCAGTTCAGCAAGAACCACAACCATATTCACCTGAAAGCTAGGAGTACCATCTCAACCAGACCATCACTTTTAAGTCTTCATTGGCTAAGGAAGAAGCTATTTTGTGACTTCATGCTGAGGCATGAGGGGATGCACTATTGTTATGCCTTGTGTCGCTGTGCAGGACATGAATTATTAAAAATTTACACAAGAAAGCACAACCGTTATAGGGAAAATCATAGAATCATTTAGGTTGGAAAAGACCTTTAAGAACATCAAGTCCAACTGTTAACCCAACACTGACAAGTCCACCACTAAACTGTGTCCTTAAGTACCATGTCTACATGTCTTTTAAATACCTCCAGGAATGGTGACTTCACCACTTCCCTGGGCAGCCTGTTCCACTGCTTGATAACCCTTTCACTGAAGGAAGTTTTCCTAATGTCCAAACTAAACTTCCCCTGCTGCAACCTGGGGCCATTTGGTCTTGTCCTATTGCTTGTTACTTGGGAGAAGAGACCGACACACACCTCACTACAACCTCCTTTCAGGTAGCTGTAGAGAGAGAGAAGGTCTCCCCTGAGCCTCCTTTTCTACTGGCTAAACAACCCATGTTCCCTCAGCTGCTTGTCATAAGACTTGTTCTCTAGATGTCTCACCAGTTTTGTTGCCCTTCTCTGGACACGCTCCAGCACCTTAATGTCTTTCTTGTAGTGAGTACCCCGAAACTGAATGCAGCCTCGCCAGTGCCAAGTACAGAAGGATGATCACCTCCCCAGTCCTGCTGGCCACGCTATTTCTGATACAAACCAGGATGCTGTTTGCCTTCTTGGCCACGCCCGTGCCTTTGCCATCCTGTGGTGCAGTATGGAAATCAAGCTCTTCTTGACGCGCTCAGTTGTGAGGATGGCTTCCAGGTAGGCACGCTTCCTCGGTGTTTGAAGCCAGGTGGTTCTAAAATATTCTCTTTGAAGCAGAAAGGATTTGACAGGGATTTTGGCACGTGCATTTTCCCGGGAAAGGGAAGTACTTCCCACGCTTTCCTGCACNAGAGGTCGGAGTGAGGGGTGTGTGCTTGAGGAGTGTGAGCAGATGCCTGCGCACACACTGAATGATGCCCAGTCAGTCCCCTAGCCGTAAATGGCCACTCTCGGTTAACCCCTCCCACTTTATATACTGGGCATGACATCCTATGATATGGAAAGTCCCTTTGGCTAGTTTGGGTCAGCTGTCCTGGTCACGCTCCCTCCCAGCTTCTAGTGCACCTGCTCACTGGCAGAGCATGGGAAACTGGAAAATCCTTGACTTAGGATAAGCACTACTTAGCACCAAGTAAAACCTCAGTGTGTTACCAACATTATTCTTATACAGAATCCAAAATACAGAACTATACCAGCTACTAGGAAGAAAATTAACTCTGTCCCAGCAAAACCGGGACAATGTGCATTCAAGTGTGTACGTATGCACCCAAGCGCATGAGCATCTGTAGAGGTATGTATGGGTAAGTGCATGTTCTGAGGTGTACTTGTTTATAAGTGTGAGGCTAGTTTGGTCATCCATATGCACAGTGATGGATGCATAGGCATGCAACTGTGTGGGTGTGTCTGGGTGTGTGTGTATGTATATGCAGGCTTGTGTATAAGCATGTGTGTTGGCATGTGGGTGAGTGCTTTTTTGCATGTGTGATGTACATATGTGTATGTGTGTCTGAACATATGTGCATTCATACATATTTGGATGAGCTTAACTATATGTGTATGTGGACAGATATATATGGATGTGTGTGCCTGTGAGTGTATGGGCTCCCACCTACCCACAAACACGCTCGCTCACACAGAAGGCTAAGTAATAAAAGATTTTTCCAGAATGTAGGCATTTTAAGAGCACTTAAAATGCACAGTTCCTTATCAGTGAATTAACATCTTTGTCACTTTCAAAAATATATACCGAAACAACAAAATAGCCAGTTGTTAAAATTGAAAACAGCACTGAAAATGTCATTCTCTTTGTTCATCACAATGGCAGCTCTCTATAGAAGCCAAAACATTCAGTACTGCTATTAATATTTAAAAATTTTATCATATTTCTATCTTATAATTACACACAGAGTCACACTTTCAGTGCAACTCTCAAAAGTTCCTTGCAGACTTGCAGTTTTCAAACCCTGCACAAGATAGAGAAGTCAGTATGAGCCAGAGGAAACAGCATGAGTTACTATTGCCTTCATATCCATCTAGTTCCCCCTGCTAGAAATACAGCACAGAATCTTTGTTAAAATAGATTGAAATATTTCAGAAACCCCTGAGTGATTCTGGGGATCATTTTTTCACTGCTTGATGCTGGTAGAGAACAGAACTTGTCCCTTTAGTTGTAGTATTTCAGTCCTATAATAGAAAGGCTGCTGGTCATTTAATAACTTGCTGAAAACAACATTCATTTTGCTATATCCTGCCAAGCTTGATTCATCCATGTGAATACAGGCACAGACATCTGGGTCTGTTGCACCTCAGTTGTGGAATTGAATATTTAAAGTGTTTCTGGGGTACTGGAGAAACCAGCCAGCAAAGGGAGCCTGGCAAAGGTGTTCAGAAAAACCCATCTCCCAGCTGATAAGATGTGTCTCATTACTTCCTCTCTGGGCAGCATTTTTTCTGCTGCCCATCAGCTAGAAATCCATTCCTGGATCTATTTGACAGAGACACAGCCTGCTCACTCTGTTGTGTGCAGCTGGTGGCAGGCACCCGTTGATGACCATGCTCCCTTATTATTAGCTAACCTGTGAAGAATAACCTTTAGCCTAGAGGTTAGAATAACCTAGAAGTTATTCACTTACAGCAGAATATGTCCCCCATTGTAACAACATGAAATTCCATGTCTCCTTGGTGTGGTGGGAGGGTTCATCATGAAGAACTCATAATTCACGATATTCATTTACAACTCACCCCAGGTAGCAGAGTTACCCGAACACAATCACAGCTATGTCACAGTGGAGAAGCCATAAGCCTTTTTCTGTGTGTCTCTCCATATGTTTTGATGGAATCCTGTGAGGTACCAAATCCTTTCCCAGGCTCTTAATATAGGGAATGTGACAGAGTTACCGGGGAGCTATTTTGTTCTGCAGGATGCCCAAGGCAGCTGCTCTGATCTGGCCAGAACTGGAGCACCACAGAGGCAGCTGCCAGTGGGCTTTGCACTCACCGAAGATCTGGGGATGTTGTTCCGACTGCCTCATGCTCTTGGTTTGAACCTTTCAGTGTCTGTATGCTGACCTTTGCGTACTTACCATCCTCTTACTGGAGTGAAAGGGATGAGTAGTTCTTGCCCCTTTGTTTCAGAGAGCAGTTCATTGTCTACTCTGTTTTCTAACACAAAATAAATAAGGAAATAATTTAATCATTATTTGTTAGTTTGGCTGCTTTTTAATAGGGATGTAGAGCAGCTGCATGGAGCTCTCAGAGTTTCCTTAGAAAACCTCAGGCCTTAAATACTTAAGTCTTGGAGAGGGCAGAGAATGACAATGTACTTTGCTCCCTGTGGCTGGCAAGACTGGCAAGTGGATATATAATGTGTTGCCTAATTATGAGGAAATCTACCATATGATCAATTATCCTTTAGTTTCATCACTTTACTAATATGTCATTTTGGATTTGTGACACTGCCAGACAGCACATATGAGCAAGGCTGGGCATTTGGCCTGTCTTGGTGAATAGGATCTGCTCTGCTCCATGCCTGCACCCAGTATTTCAGAGGTGGAGGTGCTTGAGGGAAAATGGGGGTTTAGGTTTGCTCCTTTCCTCAGGAGATTCATGTTGCTAGGCTGAAAATAAGTATAGGATATAAGCAGAATTATACATAACTAAAAAATCAATTCTGATTTACAATTTAATTCAGAATATATAATTTTTTTTTTTAGAAACCAGAAAAAAACAAAACAACAACAAAGAATCCCAGCCTTTCTAGGACCCCTAAATGCAAGAAAGGTATTAATTTTAGCTACTTATCTGGCCCATTGCCTGGAAGCCTCACACTCTAATATTTTATTTTTCACCACCCTCAGATTGCAAAATGGGTGATTATCCTCACTTTGCAGATGGAATCTGAAATACAAGGAGGCAAACCATAGGACCAAATTGTAGGCCAAGGCCCCATCTACTTGGCTTTTCCAGCTTGCCTTTCATTGTAACACACCTCAGTTCATGCAGGCAGGACTCTAAGCTTCCCTTTTTCCCCTTCCAGCTGCAACTTTTGTCAAAGGTTGGTAATCAGGATATGAAAGGTAAATAACACTTTCCACCAAAGTATCTCTGTCAAGATAAATACCTCTCCGTGAATTGGATTGACATCAGTAAAACAGCTGAAGACACAGTCTGAAGCCTCAGCCCCACAGAATCGTTAGGAATATTACTGTCCCGACCTAATGAGCTACCACTGATTCTAAACAATATCTAGGACAAAAGACTAGAGGGGGATTGGCTGCCCTCACCCTGCTGCCAGCAGACTTCTGACAACCCATTAAGGTTATAGCTATTCAGCCCTGTTCAGACAGCCCTTTTTTTTCTTCTTTTTTTCCCCTAACAACTCCCAGCTAATGAGCAGATAGCGTTATTTTTATTTTGCACAGCGAATGTATGGCTAAATAGGCGGCTGTGCACGGCTCTGGAAATGGAATGAGGTGCAGGGAAGGAGAGGAAGAGAGACCAGAGGTCTTTCAGAAATGTCCCCCTTGCCTTCATCTGTTGGGCAGAGACACTTGTCTGAGGAACCCTGCTCACAGGTGTGGGTGAGGATTTGAGTTTGAGTCTGACTCTGTGGCGTGTTGGGCTAGCTGAGAGACAGCAGCCTGGCCCTGCTTCTTCCTCAGTTTTGCAGAAATGAGCAAGGGAGGCAAAGCCAAGTCTCAGCTTGGCATGTGCCTTCAGCTCCAGACGCTGCTCGGATGCTGCCCTCGCCGTGTGCCTCCATCCACTTTTACTATAAAAATTCCCGAAGGCGCCAGTCTCTCTCTCCCGGTGCCTGCCACCCCCCCTTTCCCTTGTACTTTACTAAGTGATTGGTGTTGCCCTCTTCTTTTTGCGCCTTCCCACCTCCTTCAAGCTCCCTCTTCAGCAACAAGCAGCATCACTAATTGCTTTTTAGGGTCTCTTTTCTGCTCTCTGTTCAAAATTCACGGGGCATTCCCTGGCCCCATTATGCTCCTTTCTGAACCTTTTCAGCGTCTTTTACAAACTTAGCACTTTCTGTGCTTCTCTTAGCCTTTGCAAAAAAAAAAAAAAAAAAAAAAAGTTTGGATTTTTTTTTTTTGCAAGAAGGCCCCCTCCCTCTGCAGGCCCCCTCCCTGCCAGAAAAGCACACGCACAGGCCCGCCTCCCACTGAATGGGGAGCTTTGTGCGGGGAATTTCCGGAACACAGCCCAGGGCTGGAAGCGTAGTGTGAGTGGAGGGGCTTTGGTCAAGGAGCCTCCCTTAAGCCCACCCCATTACCACGGTCACTGTTTGCCCTGGGCTCTCTAAAAGGACTATTGTTGCCTGTTGCCAGGTATTCCCTAGCAACACTTAAGCCAAGCTGCCTCTTCTATTTATGGCAGAAACTTTTCAATGGTCTCCAAAACACGTGCTTGTCAACTTGGGAGAATACCTTCAAACAGACACAGAGAGAGAGAAAAAAATAATCCCAAGCACTTGCTTCAGCTAAAATATGTGTTCTGGGGGTGTTTTTTTATTTCCTGTCATTTACCTTGGATCAGCAACCCAAAAAATTGCAATTTGAAAAAAAAAAAATAATCCCTCCCCATCACCCTCTCCCATCCCCTGTTCCCTGCACCACTGAGCTTTTCTGCTGGTGGGTGGGTTGGGAGGCATTTATTAGATGGATGAGCCTTTGCCATCCTTGGAAACTTTTTGCGCAAGAGATTTCTTTGCTATTTTAAGACAGATTTTATTTTCTTTGTGTGTGCCAGAGCCCTTACAACACCATACTTCTTGTGTTGTGTGCTGGCAAACGGCCTATTACCAAAATGGGTGTAGGATTGAGGAGGGGGACAGTTATACACCTGTACAGCATAGACATAACACCACTAAATTACATTACCAGGTGGCTGGGGTAATCACGTGTGGTGAATGCTGGACTTGAATATACACATGCACACGTGCGTGTTTATTCCAGGAATAACATACTTCCATGCTTGCTTTTCTGCAGTCAGTTTGTCAGCAATAGACAGCCAGTGGTCCAGTCAAATTCAAAGTGAGAATTAAGCTGCTGCATCTCCCAAAAGATGCATACACATCTTGATGACCAAGAGTAACGATATGACAGAAGAGCTCTTTATGGCAAGTGTCCCTTGATAGAAATAGACTTTGCTCTTTGTGTGACACGTCATATAAAGGGTTCTAGTGTAAGCTGCTGTCTTCACCTCCTAGTGTCATTTTGCTTGCAGATTGATACTGCTAAAAGACAGCCAAGTCATTGTTTCTGTTCGGAAAACCTTAACAGACAACAGGAAAATGTAAGGTAAGCTCAAAGGCAGCTGAAGCAGCTTGGTAACCACTCATAATGAATTTCAATGGGCCATGAACGTCTCTGAGCTGCTCACCCATATATCCATTCTAGCAGAGGATGCATTTCCACTGCCATGGAGGACAACACACTGATGCAGCATCAGCACTGTGGCCTGGGAACTCATTTCTTAGCTGTAACCTCCAAGGTGCTGCAAGTGGCCCCAAGAGCTCAGCTACATACCAAGCTATGAGAGAGGCCAACCTGAGGAAGCTGCCCATAGTGTGAGTACCATGGAGGACTTCAGAGCTGAAGGAAAGAACCAGGAGTGAAATGGGACTGGTGCTTTCAGATAGCCTAAGGTCAGACTTACAGGGAAATACTG
The DNA here is from genome assembly GCA_013400335.1 of Eurystomus gularis. Taxonomy (NCBI): domain Eukaryota; kingdom Metazoa; phylum Chordata; class Aves; order Coraciiformes; family Coraciidae; genus Eurystomus; species Eurystomus gularis. Next base: position 335,566 of record VZZY01015872.1, read on the forward strand.
TGCTGCCTTTTGCTGCTCTCTTTCCACAGTAGATGGCAGAGATTAGAGTTGCCTCTCTTGTTCTGACTGAGAAACTGGAAATACTGCATAAATTCTATTCATTCAGCATGTGATTTTGGGTTGTGACCCTCTGATGAGCTGTGTCAGGCTTGTAGGAAGATTGGAGCATACAGCAACATAGTAATTCTCTTTTATGACCTATACCTACGGAAGCTACTCAATCAACAGGAGTGTGTTCTTACTTCAAAATGACGTGCACATTTTATGATATTATATCTTTTCCTAGGCATGTGTGCCAGTGTCTCCACAGAGAAGTAAAATATAGTATACTCATCTGTCTGCAACTGGCCCTGGTGCTTCTGCATTCCCATCTGCCATGGAATAGTCCCTGCTCTCAGCTCAGCCTTCAAAACTCAGTTTTGTTTCTGTTTTATAGAAGTACTGTAATTAGAAGATGCTACATTTCCTGTGTTAACATATTCCCCTGCAGAGCTTGACATTAGAGTGAATGTAAATGGTTTCATGAAGTGCAAGATTAGGGCTGTTTAAATAATTGTTGTAATTGAAAATATGTGTATTATTATCTCTCAAGATGTTTTAGATTAAATTAATGAAGTTCACATCTGGAGGAGCAGATTTTAACCCTTTATGTGACTAATCCTTTATCCCTTAACTAGGTAATCTGAAACTCAGGTTTTTGGTCCAGACCTCATAACACGACTGTTCTTAGCTTTGAAAAACACTTTGTCTTAGCCCTTGCTAGTTATTCTATTCTGGATTACAGTGCTCAGTTTAAAGCAAATACGGCAAAAACTAGCAGCTTGATCTGTGGAAAGTCATACCCATGGTTCCTATTAAAACCAATAGAGTATACAAGACCTGATTGAGATTACTACCTTTCTCTGCATTTAGTTAGCAAGCAGAATAAAATGTATTGGAAGGCCAAGATTTTAATTTCTAGATCATATACCGTTTTGCTTCTGCATGACCACAGGCAATTCAGAAAAAGAGCATCCTTGCGAAGTCTCCCCCAGGTTCTTAGCTATTTTAGCCTTAAAACCTCATTTTACCTATCTTTGGCATATAAAGGTGCTCAAATAACTTAAAAAGAGGCATGAAAAAAAGAATTATCTTCAGCAGGACTGATCCCGCAATACTTTCTATTTATTTACAAGGGTTAACTTCTAGCTCCTGTCTTTGCAACTGGTTGACACGCATCCTAAAGGGGATTCTGTAAGCTGGGCAAAAATTATGGTTCCTGAGTGAAGAGAGAGATACAACTCTAGGCAAGCTGTTCTTCTGTGGACAGGCTTTCTTAGAAATAGCTGTGATCATTCCTGTTTGCCTATCTCAAATTGTATAGTTGTGAGTTCCAAAATGACCCATGAAATTTATGTTTGCAACTGTCAGAAGCTGTTTGTCAACAGCCAGCACGATGGTTTGTTGCAATCATCTAAAAGAAACGGTCTACTAACTCTGATATTCACTGTGTGTTAGTTTGTCAAATAGTTATTGATACATATCCCAGTGCTTGAAGTAATTCTGGGACAGATTTTTCACCGTATGATGAAATTCATTATTTTCTTATTGCCTTGTGGAAAATTACACACTTGTCTACATTCTTGAAGCTACTATACTTTTACCTAAACTCACTTTCTTTCTCATTAAAGGAGAGATCTGGCTTAAAATATTCTCATATTCCAAAACATGCTAGTATATGCCTTGCAGCCATGTGTAAAAGTCTCTAACTTCCTTAAAATTTGAATACCAGCACTTGGACTCTGGCCCTCCACGATTGCTGAGCCATCACACAAGACCAGAATCTTTCCTCCTGGAACACCTGGACTACAAAAAGCTAACAAGAGCAAAGCTAGAAGGATTCTTATTCATCCTGTGTTCATATGCAAGTCATTCTTAGAAAGTAAACCGTGTCTACTAGTTAAATTTAATATGTATGCAAGTTGATGTGGACCTCAGTATGACATGTCCCTATAAAGATAGTTTCTGTCTCTTTCATGCTGCTAAGGCACCCAATTTAAAAAAGAATGACTAATTTTCTCTATATTTTCATTATTGTCCATCCTTATGTTTGCTGCACACTAGACAGTGTGCATACATCTAGGTATACAAACATCACCTGGAAACTTAGAGTGTATGAAATGCCTTGGGATGAGAAATCAGGAAAGAAAGCTTGCCATGTGTCTGTCAATATTCAATGGTAATATTTGAGCCACACCTCAATGGTACTTATTCTGAAGGTTCAAATTGTTTAAATTACTTCCCCTTCTCTGCTGCGTGATCCTATTTGTGCTCCTTTTTCCGAGTCAGAAAGGAAAATGCCAGGATACTTCCAAAGACTCTGTTCTAGCAGACATCCAGTCTACCTGGCTCCAAGGTGGTGTGCTAAGAAACCTGAAGGACAACTCATCTTCTCTTCAGACATGCACATTCCAGACATAAATGATTCATGTCAAGTGTGAAGCTGACTCACTCAGAAAACTGAGAATATGACAAAATTTGCAAAAAAAAGCTTTTCAAAAACAGACTAGTAATTCTGAGTGTTCAGTGAGCTTGGTTTGCGGAAAGCATTGAAAATGTCTTTCAAGAAAATGAAACTCCTGAAACGATTCCTTTTGCCTATCAAAACACCATGGTCTTCAGACTCACAACCTCTGAAAATCTCAGTCCAGTTCACCTTTGAGCACCAGTTCAAACTAAGGTCACTACACACAAGGAACTTAGAGGTGACAACCAGTGTGAAATGAGGTTGACCTCATCACACTGCCTAGCAGACTGTTGGCTGCCTCACAGGAAACACATCTCACATTTGAAACATCTGGTTTCAGTAGAAAAGCCAAGGACATGGCTGTTGTGGAGACTGTATGTCCCTCTCAATGCTAAGTTTTCCACAGAGGGTAGTGGAGGTCTGATGCCATTGGGCATCTTTGTTTTGGTCCCATTCAAGTTATTATTCATGTGGATGTGAAGGTGCAGAGCAAACTCCACTCATGCAGAAAGCAACTAGAGATGTTTTTAAATTAGCATTTATTGTTTGTTGACTTTCTCATCCTTTTCAGAATCACCTGTGGGCTCCCAGACAAAATATTTCCTCTGAATAGACCTACTCTGGTCCTTTTTTTGTTATGTGGAAAGTGCATACTTTTTATGCTTCCTGACTTTCATGAAGTCAAAGAAGGGGAGTCCCAAACAGATTTGGAGACACCATCCACTTGGAAGGACATGTACTGATTTTCAGAGGCATGGGCAAGGCTGACAGCTAGAGGCCATGGCATCCTGAGAGTGAAATCTGAGAGGTTTAAGGGCTCCCTGATGCTGCCTCTGCTTCACTCCAAGTCAGAAGTGTTTGTTTCACACAGGCCAATGATCTCAGTGCAGCAGCAGGTTTTTGCCTCTCTGAGAGGCAGTATCTTCCAGCTACTGATGAGCTCTGGCTGTTCTGCATAACCTCTGCTTTGGGGCTGATAACCACAGGCTAGTAGAGCATCATTGAAAGGTTGCTGACCCTGATCTAGTCCATTCCTTTGCCCTGAAGGCAGTGTCAGCTACGCAACCATTCATAGATTAATAGACTTAAATGAACAGCAGCACTATCATGGCTGTACAGCAGTGTGATCACAGCTGGTTTTGTTTATTTATATATGTATTTGAGGCAAAGATTAGTTAAAAAACCACAAAACAGTAGGAACCTCCATGGCGCATCACTGTGGGTTGGCTCTTGGCGTAAGTGTGACAGCCCCTATGCAGAGAAGGGAGGGTAAATGTTACTTTACTTGGGTGTGCTCAGAGCTGGAGGTTTCTTACTCCTCCTGTCAACGGGAAACAGTGATAGTTCTGAGCCTTTAAGTTACATATTGTAAGTTTCCTGTTTCTATTTAGTATTAAAAATGTTTCTTTAAACAGGCACTCTCTAACCTGTTGGGCTATGAAGTCAGAACGGGGAGAGGCTTCTGTTGCCTTCAGTGGGATCAGAGAAAGGTCTTCTTCTCAGATGGCTTGGAGATGTCTCAATCTTCACTCTGGACATAAAGTGTGATGTATTTGCTTAAGCCTGGATGCAGAGAAGCACTTACACTTGTGCTTAAATCTGGAACCGTGCAGGCTTTCCAAAATCCGAGTCTCAGTGCATTGTGCACAGCACTAAGAGATACCTTTTGTGACAAAGGTACAATGTTGTTATGAGGGTTCAATATTAGCACAATGGAGCTGCATCCTTGTTTAAAGATTTCAGGCATTCCCATAATAATATTCACAATAACTAATACTAATATTAGTACAGGATAGACGTGCTATATGCCCTTCCAGTTGCCCTCCCCTTAAGCCAGACAAAAAGGAAACTAAAGCTGGATGAATCATTAAAGTGAATGTGACTGCAATGAACTAATACCAGAACTCTTTTGGTTATGACTGCATTATGCAGTCTGTGTCTAACAAAAAAGGAAACAGGAACATATATATATATATATATTTAAAAATATAATTCTGTAATTATTTTTCATAAAATAACTGATGTTTTTCTGAAAGATGGACTCCATCTGTAGCTCTGTCCTCACTTTTCTTGTTTACATTTACTTCTATTGAAAATAACCTCACAAACAGGAACTATGGATTTTCCAAGATGGCTCTCATCAGGACCCATGTTTTGAACAAAAAAAGTTTATAAAGTGGTTATTCAATGGACAGATACCGATCCAGTTGAAATCTATAAATAAATCCTCATAGCCTCTTCCTATATAGAAACTGAAATGAAGAGAAAGCTTTCACTTCAAAATCTGCTTAGATTTTCAGATTTCATTTATGGCTTGGGTTTCCAAAGATTAACTTTTCTCTTTCAAACTGCATTAATAGCATTAGGCGTCAATTAATCAGATTCAAAATTTGGAAACAAAGGAAGTATTTTGTCTGTATAATCACTGAGAGGCCATATACCAGGATCTTTTCTTACCAGCCTTTTTAATGATTATTTCAGTCCAGAATTTTTTTTTTAAAGGAACCGCTGAAATCTAGGCTTTGAATTTTGTAAATGAGCCTCCTGCCCAGCGCACTTCTCAGCAAGATAAGGGCAGAATGGCATTTGCAGAAATGCTTAGCTATCTCTCTAACAATCCTGCTTGGTTGTGGGCCCCTTGGTAACAGCTTGGCAAATCTGCAAAAGGAATGCGACTATATAGTTTGTGTGTGGATTGTTGAGTCATTATAGCCTCCAAATTGCACAGCAGATCATTAATCATAGGCCAAGATAGGCAATCACTGCAGAAACCTGATGAAAAGGCTCCACAATAATGCCTGCTAAATCATGTTTAACATGCAGACCTTGCCTGTGCAGATATGGAAAGGGGGAGGTAAGGAAAAAAATTATTCCCCTTTTAGGAAAGAAAACTTCTACTTATCTTTGATTTGCATTCAGTCCTCCCTCAATAGTCCTTAAGCCTGTTATTTAATTCATTTTGGTGCCAGGTCCCATCACAAAGCAAAAACCCTAACCAGGACCTATGCAGTCTATGACCTCCAAACCCCCTGTCTTTTCTTGTCAGTTCTATGTCATTTGTGCAGTTGAACTCCACCAATTTGAAATGCTGACCTCTTCCATAGACAACCTTATTCTCCTTGAGTGAAAGAAAGGGCCAAGGCCTACAAACCACTCAAGCGAGAGATGGCAAGAAAAGAGAAAAGTGGTTGACTCGTAAATCAATTTCCACAGCCCACCCAAAACCCACACAGACAATAACGACAGTATTTTTTAAAAGTTGGGTTGTTGTGGTTTTCTTAATTGAGCTCATTCTCTTTAAAGAAAGTTTTGAGCAAAGCAAAATTGTTTGTTCAGGGTGGAAAATTAGACTAGATCCTGCTTACAACCCCTCTTCAAATCAGGGTATATTTATATCAGACCTCCATTCCCACCTGTCATCTCCGCAGAAAAGGAGTGCAGCCTCACAAACAGGTCTTTGTCCATGCTGGAAGAGGTGGCAATATCTAAAGAAAGAAGCATTTGGGGCATAAACGTACACTCAGTCCATGCATTACCAGTATGCGGGAAAAGTGATGGTAACTGGCTTTGTGCCACGCAGGCTGTCCATGTGAACATAGTTGTGGAGCAATATCTTTGGGCTCCTGCAACCCCACACGTGTGTCTGTGGCTTGTACCAAGTCCCTGGTGTGCTGTAAGTGTGGAAGGAACTTGTGCATGTCTGGGCTGCTCTAAGTCAAGCACATGCATTGTGCTGTAGAGCCACATGAGCAAGCATCCGGGCAGGCAAACCAGCTAGAAACCTGCCACCACACAGTGAGGTAAATTTTTAAAGACCCATATTTCACTCCATGGGGGTCTGATTCTGCTTATGTCACTCTCTCAGAAAGGTTTCCTACTCCTCAGGTGGTCTCACTGGATTCAATGATTGCGTCTTTGAAGAGCAGCTGCAGCCTGGAGCACATCATGCCCTGGGACCCCATCGCCGCTAGCAGCTTTCTTCTTTTCAAAGGCCTATATCTGGCTGTGCTATTTCTTACTGGACAGTCACAGTTTGGGTTTAAGGCTGGGTCATCCTTAAGCAGCATTACCAGTCTTCCGAATGGGAAAGAGCACACCACCCCTGCCAGGCTGGTGTATCTCAGTCCTGCTCTCCTAGGATCATAATCCTCTGGAGCACAGAATGACTCTGTCAGCAGAAGCAAGCCCGACCCCTAGGTTGAACAAAACAAATGAATCTTTTAAGATTTCTCATTGAGTGGACTTAGTTTTAAATGCACCCAAAGCTTAATGCCACTTACAACGTATTTATACCAGTCCATGGCAGAAGAAAATCTCTGGGAGTAATTAAATACAATGTCCCTGCTTTCGGCTTTGCACACCCTTGAGCTGTAAGTCACTGAAGGTGGTATCGCCATGTGCTTGCCTTTTCTTAATCTTTTCCTTCAACCTCTGGCACTGGCCCTTTCTGGACTACTCAAACTCTCCCTCCAGTTTCTCCTTCTTGAAATGGAATGATGGTACTTTGTGATCTAAAAATCCTCGATACCTCATAAGTAAAATACTGTATGATGTGTTGTTATGGAGGTAGGAAAGCTACTCCACCAGAAGGGAAGTGCTTACAATGGTGGGCTAACCTGGCCTGTTGCATTGGATTTTCCCTAAACTGCTGTGAAAATGCTGATGGGATGCAGTCAGTAGGAGGGGATTGTCATCTGGGAGAGCAGATGCTCCGAAGGAATCTGCCTGTGGAGCCTGCTCAGTTGCTGTGCCCTCATTGGGTCTGTGCCTGCTTGCTGCGGGGCTTACCGGCTCCAAGCCCTTGGGCAGAGGGGAGATTTGGAGCTGTTTATACCACTTGACCCTCCATCCAGATGACCTTCCATCATCTGGGGCCAGCTGATGCTAAGCAGTAAATTAAATTCAGTGGCATGCTGTCTCACTTCTCAATGGCATTTTAGTGTGAGAGCCGGAGTCCATCGAGCAGGGCTCATTACATGCTGCTACAGCAGCTGGAGCTAAGGGGAGTGTCAAGCTCATTGTCTTTTATAATATGCCCACCGATGGAGCTAGGTGTGCTGTAGATGGATTTGTTGGAGGCCAGCACTTTTGTTTGGGGGTGAAGCACTGAGTTAATCTGACAGGCAAGACTCCACATTATGCAAAAGGCAGAATTCAACAGGAAACAGATGCATGTGGATAAAGACAGTCAATATTTCTACAACCTGCACCTCTGAGTGCAGCAGCATCTGTAGCAGCAGAAAGGACGTATCCTCTCCTTCCTCATATCTCTTTGTCAGCAAACCAAGGCTGATGGTAAGCAGTTTGCAAAGTTTCACTCCAGTTGACTGAAATCCTTATGTGTTACCAAAGCTTTCAGCAATATGGCTTTGTTACTCAACTGTGTGTGTGTCATTGTATAGCCCAATAAATCAGAGATTATTTTGCTCTGGAATGTGTGAAATAATGCACCAAAACTTGTATTTGGCTACGCTTATTAGTATCCTAGCACACACTTCCACGCAAAGCTAACCTTGCAACATCATTTTGTTTGGCATGTAGGGCAACATATTTCAATAATCAATGTGCAGTCACCTGATTTGCCATACTTCAGAAATAAATGTCACATGCCTCTAAGGGAGAGGAAAAGACAAAACTAGAGAAGGAAACTGGCTGTGGCCAGGCTCTCTGGCTAGATAACATGTATCTCAAATCTGTCCATTAATATCTAGATCTTTTGGGAAAAAGAACCTCAGGTGTATAATGATGATGAATTCAGAAGAACAGGGTCTGTAGAGAGTCCTTTACTGGCTACTGTCCATACAGTACAGCAGTGGGTAGCTAAACTGGCAGATTCAAGAATAACCCATTTGTCATTGCAGACCATCTTCCTGGGAGCTTCATTGCTTAAGATCTTAAAAGAGGCTGTTTTTGAAGTTCTGAGCCGGGTTAGTTCTTATTGGTTATGGCTCCACATAAATATGAGAACACATTGGTTATGGTTCCACATAAATATGAGAAAAAACTTCTTCATGATGAGGGTGACAGAGCACTGGAACAGGCTGCCCAGAAAGGTTGTAGAGTCTCCTTCTCTGGAGACATTCAAAACCCTCCTGGACGCATTCCTGTGTGACCTGATCTAGGAGATCCTGCTCCAGCAGAGGGATTGGACTAGATGATCTTTCAAGGTCTCTTCCAATCCCTGGCATTCTGTGACTCTGTGATTCTGGCTGCTGGGTTACCAATGGTGTACAATGCCTCTGCTAGAGGATAAAGCGTAGTTTACAGAGCTACAAGGAGGTGGGCTCAAGGGAATGCAGTAGCATTGTAGAACTTATGCTTTCAGTGCCCCTTGATTCACATTTTATACATCCCTGACAGAAGAAGCAGGCTATTGTATGGTAAGTGGGAACCTTACAGAGGCCTATCACCAAGGTAGCTAATTTTAATTTCCTGTTTTCTTAGATAGGGAGGTGGCAAGGATGTGTGCGCGTTGTCTCAAATACAGCAGTAACAGCTAACAGGCACGCACTTAACAGTGGTGTTAATAAGGCACATGCTCCTGGTTGTGTTTCACAGAAGTTGTTGTGCAGCCCTTGCTTCTTTTCATGCTTTGGTGGCATCTGGCACAGCTAGATCCTTGTTTGGGTTATTTAATTGCTTCTTTGCCTGCCTTATGCAAACTACATTTGTAGCTGGGTCTGACATGGGCTTTTGGGCACTCAGACCCATGACTGCACTGCATTTAGTAAGCACTCCGCTCTGTCCTATAGACAGTATTTCACATAGTCACCCAGTGACTTTATTCAGTTTGCTGGTCCCCAACATTGTTGTCACTCTGCATCATTTACCAATACAATTTTCACAAATAAAATTAGTCATTGCAATGTACGTGTATGGAAGCCGTCCCAATCTGGAAGGATTCATTAAAATTCCCATAATAGTCTCCTTGTCAGGACTCTTGCCTGCTGTCTGGGAAGTATTTCAACAAGTCTGTCCTACTGTTGTGTTAATTAAACATTGTTCTATTTATAAATGCTCCATTGGTCAGTAGCAGTTCCCTACACAGAGAGTGAGAAGGAGTTGTGGTAACTAAAACTGATGTGCCAAGAAGACAGGATTTGGCCATGCAAAGAAGCCAAGGGACAACACAGACTGACCAGAGTGCAGCTCGTGGACTTGCTATTGTCTACATCACCTGCCCTTGTGACCATGGTGGTCTTCTGACAAGAGGCTTTGGAGCAGGGGAGGAGGGAAGGAGCGTGAGCCGCAGGAACCCCAGGGTGCTGCTTGCTGCGATGGGATCATGTCCTGGCACCGCCTGGGTCTTGGAGGCGTCTGCCCAGTGTTGCTCTTTCTATATGCTCCTGTTTTGCTCATCAGCAACCCTGTTCTGTGCTTGTGTCCTGCCCAGAAGCATGTGGCACAGCTGTTTGGTAGGGAGCTGCTCTCCCTATCATTATTACTGTGAGTTTCTGCCATAGACTCTTGTACTGCATCCTGTGATACTGCAGGTCTATGTCATCGCCCTTTCTGCACAGATAGAGGCAACTTCCAGCAATTTTACCTATCTCCTACAGCCTTGCTGGCCTCAGAGGCAGGAGAAGTTGGCCACCATCCTCACTAGCAAGTCTCTAAGAGGCAGAACCCAAACCTTTGGTAAAGCCCACAGGAATTTGGGATTCAGGGGGGTAGTATTTACAGTGGGATGCTTCTAAAAGTTACATCTGTGCTTTCTCCTTGGTTTGCTGGTCTCCTTCCAAACCATAGGTGTTTTGAAATACTGTGCTGGTGAGGGATGTGAGAATGCCTACATGAAGACGTATGCAAATGGGTTCTTACCTTGGAAGCTGGATCAAGGTGTAACTCTCAAGCTGCTTCAGCCCCAGATATGAGAATCAAGAGGCCAAAGAGGTGGAGGAGAATGAAGCAAAAAATTGAAAGCAGAAAGTGTGAAGTACTGCCAGGCTCATCCATGGACATATATCTCTCTAGAACCTCACCTGGGTGCTCAATTCCACTGTGAAATCATCAAGCATGCAAAATCTGTGAGGACCACATGAAACATTGGTGTTCATCTGTGCAGCAACACAACAAGTGAAAGATGGAAGAGATACAGTTGTGCTTCTGGTTTTTTGGCAGTACCTCAAGTTTGACAGGATATGACATTGCAAGTGTCCCTGCTAGGTCAGAGCCCATAGCTGGGCACACCAACATGACGCACATTACAGTAACCTAAAATGTGGTTTGCTGTGGAAGTTAAAACAGGATGAAGCAAAGTGTGTCCTGCTGCCTGTTCTTCAGTCTTTTGGGTCAGCAGCTCCAAATGCAATTTGTATGGCGTGGAAGAATATACACAGACGTTGCTTAGAGGCTTCCAGCAAAAGTCTCAGATCTTTGAGGAACATCCTTCATCTGAAAGGCTCAAGGGTTTGGTTATTAATTGCCAGTGACCCTATGCTGGTAGACCAGAAGTCTTACATTATTCCATTTATTGTCTTAAAGCTATTGCTGTCCCAGAGAGACACAGTAGTGGATATAGGAAGGACTATAGGTTTTGCGCCACCTGGTTCTATCATCGTTTGCTAGTGTACCCTCAGAGATGCAAAAGCAAAGTTCTTCAGCGCAGTAAGGCATTTAAGCACGTGCTCAAGTGTAACTGACACTTAAGCAGGCAAGCTTGCCTCCTGCCTTGCTCAGGAAAAGCCTCCATCACCCTCTTGCAGGCCTTTGGCAAAGCAAAGAGGCAAACCTCTCCCATGCAATTGCCCGGGCCATGTTTGTCCTGGATGTGATGCAGGACTTTGCTCTCCTGCACTGTCAGTCGGGCACCTTTCAGGAGCACCCACCTTCACTTCTCCGAGTGCACACATGAATTATTGTTTACTCAATAACAAATCAAACAAATTCTTTCTCCTATTCAAAGCAAACCACAATGATAAAAGAGGGCTGATTTCCAGTATTATTAGCACCAATTAATGTTTCCTCTTCACTTAGCTGTCTTTATTTCATGTACAGGTGGCTTTTTTTTCTTTACTTTTTTTTTTTTTTTCTCATTTAGAAATGTCATCGCCACTTCATTAGCAATGTGTTGCTACCTGAAAGTAAAAGCAAGCCTATCTTGGGCCATATGGCAGGGTTTTAATCTGCACTGTCACGGTATAATCCTGTTGAAATGGCTTCCCTTTTCAGTCAAAACTGCATTTCACACTTTACTAATATGGGGTTTTTCCTTTCCTGTTCCAGAGTAATATAGCCCTAACAGTGCAGCAAGTGCAAATTAAAATAGCTCACAGCTCTGACCAGCAGCAGGAGGGGAAAGAGAACAAGAGAGTGGTGGGGCTGGGGGGAAGGAGAAGGACCCCATCCCAAAAGGGGAACACGTGCTCTTTCTGTGATCTGCTTCTGTGAAATTGGACCAAATGAGCTTGGGCTCCATTTCAGAAGACAACTCCCACCCCTATGGCAAAGGTCTGGACTATTCCACTGAAGCTGGTGATAGGGGTCTTTATGATTGTTACCTTTGATTCCACAGTGCCGTTGGAAGTTTCTAAAAGCAGAAAGCAAGAAAGGAACATGTAGCTGCAAAGTAGGAGTGCCCAGCAGAAAACCTGGGCAATTTGACTGCTGCAGCTGTTTACAGAGTCTAAGAGAGGGTTGAAACATGTGGCACAGTGGTTGACATTTCAAAGGAATTTTCCTCCAAAGGTGCTTCCAGGTAACATATAGGACAACATACAGACATTTGTTTTGATGTTTTAGGGGAAGTGAAGCTCTTCTGGGAAAAGCATGCAACCGTTCCTTTCTGGAGTGGCAGGTGAAGAGCACAAACAGGATTGAATTCTGTTTGCAGTGGGAGGGAAGGAAATATGGATTGTCTGTCCCCCAGAAAAGTAAGGTAGACTATTGATATGTACTGGCTCTTCCAACAGCACTTTGCGCAAGAGTAGAGTCTGGATCTGGTCTTGCCACCTTTCTCACATTCTCCCAATGCTGCATGTTCCCAGGCACCTGTGAGGAGCTACTCGTGGTCTCTGTTTAGCATTTGTGGATCTCAGGCTAAAACAGATGGACAGGACCAAATCATAGCCAGCAATGTATCTGGATAGCTTCAGTCCAAGATCAATGCCTTGTCACAAAATAGCAGCTTTCCCTTAGTTGCCCATTTTTACCCAACCTCTCCCTCTGCAATTAGTATAGTAAGTACCAGGTAGCCAGATAGAAGGAGAAAAGGGACCTTGTGAAACTTCTCCCCTCTCCTACTGGTTGCCCACAACAAAGACGTCAGAGCCAATGAAAGTACCAGCACTCAGTGCAGCTCTTCCTTTGCTTACAACGTTCTGGGTACGCATCTGGCTCCAAAGCCGCAGGAAACACCTGCCTTCTCTGAATGGGGGTACCAAGCACTGTATCGCCTGGATGCACTGTGCTGCTCTAAGGTGTGCATGGGATAGTGGGCTGGGGGGTCAGAGCTCTTCCTCCATAGGATATGTAAGAGTCACACCACCCTCTAACCATAACCAAACTCTGCTTCGTCTTTCTTTACGTCACTGTGTTGCTTTACGAATATAACCCCCCAGAACACATCAGATGAGGTTTGGAGATACTCCTTTTCTTTAGTCACTTCATATTTTACTAGATTTTTTTTTTTTTTTCAACATGCTAATATTGCAATACACAGCACTGCTCTCCCCTGATGTTCCCACCACACCAGCAAAAGGCTGACAATAGAAGCTACACAAGCGTACTGATCTGGTCCGTATCAGATATAAACGTATTTGCAATTGGACAGCAAAGGCAAGAAGGAGAAAAAAAAAGTGGGATTTAAGTGATGGTCTGAGGTCTTGCTTACAGTAAGAGAAGGAGCAGAGCTCTCTTGTAATTTAAATGTTTGGGAAAATACTATGCTTTGGCCAGGAAAGTCAAAGCCTTGATGTTCACTTACAGTCAGAGCAGGGGAGGATTTAAATACTTCATTGTCTTTGCCAATAGGTATTTCACACAGGAAAAGGACTTAAGTATCTGGGTAGTGGGTCTGAGTAGTTAAAGCTGTACATTTGAAATATGTTTTCCTATAAAAAAAGTCAGAAGAGCAAAATAGCTCTGGTGCTATACATGCGCACAGCTCCTTTGACATGAAGTGCTTCAGCCCAGCCGCAGATCAGCCACACTGGACTTCTGCATGGCCACAGACACGGAAACTTAGAAGTGAGACTTTGGAGGCAGCAGAAAGCAAGAGGTAGTAACAGCTCTGTCGTGCTGCTGTTTCACTGGGCACCTCATGTGTGCCTTGCAGGGCTTACGCAAAGAAGGGTTGAAGATGCAGAAAGATGACATGAGTACACGTGATGGTCCCAAGAGAAAATACAATTCTGGAGCATGAAACAGAGGGATGAATATCAAGAGAGAACATCCAGCTGCAGGTCCTTTCCCCTTCTTTTTCCAGCTTTTGGATGAACTGAAAGGCGAGGGGAACTGTTAACTGCCTGGGCCTGTCCATTTGTCTCTCTCTCTCCCTTCTTCTCCATCCCTAGCCCCCCCTCCCTCTTCCCTCACCGCTCTGGAGGGTGGAGGTGCGATTCGCTATGCCAGTTTTTTATTTCCAGCACGCTTGACAGGCTGGGCAAGGAAGGCGTTAATGTTTTCTGACAGGCCCCCTCTAATTGTTGGAGCTTTTCTTCTCTGCCTTTTCTGTGAAATTCTGACTTAGGCGAGCAGCATAACAAAATGCTCTGGCATTGAAATGTGCGCTTGCACTACACTGGGCTGGGGGAAACAGCATTATTCATGAAGATTTTCAGCTGTTTTTGTCTTTTAACTAACCTTTGAGTTTGATCAGAGGCTAGCCGGGCTCCCTTTCTCAAAAGGCGGTCTTGGCAACCCGACAATGGAGCCAAACTGTTTTCCCTGTTAAAGAGATAACTATGCCGTTGAGTTGGTACATGGGGGAAATTAATCTTCAGGCGCATACAAATGATAGCTTTACCTCAGCCTGCAATCGCCTGCATGGGATTATTAATAGGACGGGGGTAAGGAGCAGGAGAAATTCAGGCTGGGGCAGGGAACTTTAAAAAAAAAAAAAAAGAAGAAATCCCAACCCCAACTCCATCATCCCTTTTGATTGCATAAAGCCTGCGATTGATTCCTCACCACTTGCCTTTTGCAGCAGGAATTAGCCCTGCATTGTGCGGGCTGACACGCTAAAAGCGGGATCGCTTGGGAGCAAGAAGTTGCTGCGCGCTGGGACGGGCCGGGGAGGCAGCCGGGGGGCGGGGG
>VZZY01015873.1:0-52377 GCA_013400335.1 Eurystomus gularis
CTGTGTCTTTTACCATTTATACACAATTGTTCATGACAGCATGTTATCAGCCTAGTGGAAACCAGGGGTGTAGCATGGTAAGCAGTGGTGGTAGTGCACCTATTTTTTATATTATCTAACTTGAAAATATGTCTCTTCTAAGATTCCTTTTTCTTGATAAAAATAGTTTTCACCAAACGTTGGTGGTGCACACGCACTACCATTCGTGCTTGGCATCACACCCCTGAAAGAAACACATGTTCTTATTTTGTTGATAAAAAGTATTACAAAAATTTCCATACAAAAACTATTTTCATAGAAATCTTGCATTTCCACAAATAAACCTGAACATTTTTTTTTTTTTGAAAAAAAAAAAAAAAACTGCTCAAGAATTTTGTTCATTTAGTACTGTGACTGTATTGAAAAATGCAGTCCTCCTTAAAGTTCTCCACATTCATTCATTTCTTTTAGGTGACCCATCCCACTTCCACTATTAGTGAGAATTGCACAGGCTCCATTGAGTTCAATTTGTAGCAGGAACAAGGGTTTCAAAGCCTATTCAGGCTAAAATGCAAGCCCTCTATGTGTGAAATACACTGCTTCCCACCCCCCTCCCTCTTTTCACAGTTAAAGAAAAACAATAATTGCTTATATCTAAAGATACATTCCTTTGTACTAAGGAAACTTTCATTCAGGTAAAAATTGGGTCAAAATTATGGATTCTTTTTGTTGTTTTTTTAGATCAAAGTTCTATCCCAGGTAAATTTAAGTTGCTGATTTTTTAAAATTATTATTTATTTACGTAGTTCAGTGACACAGACAGTCCAAAAAGCAGATGAACATCCTCATATTTATCTTTCTATTCATAGGATTCATATTTTTTCATTTTAACATTTCTCCCATCCAGGAAGCACATATCACCTGTCCAGATGGTAATTTCAGCAGTTACCAACTCTTCTTTGCTTGGAAGTTCAGAAGAACATATGGTTTCTTGTTTCACTACAGTTCTGAGATACTACTTTTACTAGACTCCTTCCATGGTTAGTATTGTCTTGGACATTTATTCTCCATCTCCTGGCAACCGTTGAACTTCAAAAGGAACCTGTAATTTCTCACTGAGACTGCATTTGAAACCAGCCACAAAACTCACATGGAACATTCATCCATTCAGAATGGTGGAAACCCATGATGAACAGTGTACCCCGCATAACTTGGTTGATCCATGATGCTTGTGATTCGAGTCTGGCCATTGCAACTGCTGAGATCACATAGTCTCTAGTTCATAGACACAGCGGCATGAGGTAACTCATTTTATTTTGCACAGGTTGCATATTTCCACAGGAAACATTCTCGCAAGGTTGTTTGGAAAAAAGACGACAGTTTGTGCTTGGGTTATTTGGTTTCCCAACTCTATGCCATGGTTTCTTTACCTGGCAACCTTCTGTCGTTAAACGTGTGCATGTTGATAACTTCTTCTGTTTTCACAATAACAGGGGCCTGTGGCTTGTGTTTTAATCGACGCTGACACTTGAGAGACATCCTTAGCTCCTCTACCATGGCACTACAGAAGGACCTCTATAGAAGGAAATAGAGGAAGAAGAAGAAAAACATCTGTGAGAAAAGTCTAGCTGCAATATCTAGAAGTAGGTTCACTCTGTTGCACAGCCTTGTCAATCCTGCAAGTTTTATTTATCTCAGCCTGGAGCTCATAAAAAAAAATCCTGTATTTTAAATATGCATCATGTAATAATTAGAATGACTTATCAAGCTGTGATGACTCAGTGAAAAAAATCACCTTGTCTCTATTTAACTGGCAGCAATTGACTATGGATGCATATGATATATAAAAATATTTCAAGCAGATGTTCTGTTAACATGGGTTAGCCTTACAAGATAGCATCTGAATGTAACATATATATTAGGCATTCGGTAAACTCTCCTAGCCCACATTTCAAAATAATAATTTAATTTCTATATGATTTAAATAGCTATTCCTCAACAAAACCACAAGCCTCAGTATAGGGAGTTAACCTAAGTTAATGTTTAAATACTGTTAAAATGCAGACATATTACTGAAAACTAATATCTGCTCCTTTACTTTTAGTATCTTCTGCATCTAACCACTTCTTCCACTTCTATCATTCATGGAGCATATATTTGCAAAAAAATAGTCAGCTTCATTGATCTTTATAAAGAAAAAAACAATTTATTAACATATTTTCATCAAAAGCTAGATCCTCAAAGCCTTTTTTCCATTTTACAGTGCAAAAAATTTGAAAAGTAAAATAAGATGTCCCTTATTTCCTCAATCTGACTGAACTCTTAACTACTAATAGTGTGTTGAGAAAACAGCCTCTCCGCAATGTGAGAACTGGAGTATGGATGAAATATGGAAGTAAGGAAGAGAAGTATTAGTTCTGGGGTCTGTGAATTAACCAGTTTTATCATATACTTTAACTTAAATTTTTTCCAGCTAATGGAGAAATGTATTAATAAAATAACACATCCCAGAGCCTGAGATGTTATGACAAGCCTCTGACAATTGCTTTTACCCAAAGAAAATTCGAGGTATAATCTAGCCCTTTGTACTTTGCTTTCTTAGGAACTAATCTCCAGTCCAGGGAGATGACCTGGAAAAAAAAAAAGAAAAAAAAAGAAAAAAAAAAAAGAAAAAAAAGAAAAAAAGTAAAATGGATCAACGTTACTAACACACGAACACANCACTAGAACTACTGTAAATATCTCTTGTTCATTGTTTGATTTTTTGTGATTAGTGGTAGATAATCGGTCAATAAATAATTGTTTTATTTATCTCCCAAACTGAGAACTCTACTTTATTTGTAAACTGTGGCACGTCCATTATTCATACAAACTTGGAGTTAAAAGACTAGATCCAGAAAATACTTAAGCACCTCACCCTACTTAGTTTTTTAGGAACCTATATTGAAACTGTGTTTATCAAAGTCTGCATTCAGCTTCCATGAAGACACTCTGAGCAGTAAAGCACTCAGTTTTCCACGTTAAACTTTATACATTTGTTATTTGGCAATAGTCAGTAGAAAATCTGCTAAAAACATTGGTGTTTGGCTTAGTCCTGGATCCCACCAGAATTCACACTCAAGTTCTGCATGTCTAAGGTTATCAATCCAGTAGGTGTGCTCTGAAAGAACCTAACAAATCAAGTGCCTCAAAAAAAAGTGGCAACTGCCACATGTAGCAGACGTTACAACTTCCTTCTGTGTGGTCATTCATCAGCTGGAGCATTAGAGATGAATGTGAGATACATTTGAGAGTGTCAATCAATAGTTTCTCAGCAAAGAGCTGTAAGTTTCAGGCATTAGAAATTTCAAGGTAAAAGTTGCAGTTTCCAGCTAGTGATCCTGTTCGACTTTACACAGAAGAGAGGGACAGCATGGGCTGTTCTGCAGGTCAGTGATTAGAGCACATAGTGGAAGAGGAAAGGCTTCAGTGGTAGTTCCTGTTTTAGTGACAACTTCAATAATTTTATGTAAAATTTTATTTAGTGCAAAAGACTGTAAACATGAGTAGTCTCAGTCATTGGTTAGAACTGAACCTGAGTCCCCCCAAATCCTGAGCAAATCCTTTGCATGAGCAAGGGAATAGACAGGTGGGAAGGAAAGGGTAATCTTACTCTGGCTGTGATACTCATACTTTCAAATATTCCTTTTTCCTCCTGAGTTTGAAATAAAGGAATGACGCCAGCTTATGATAGAAATGGTTTAGCCACCTACAACTACAAAAAGTTTAAGTCATGAATCCAAAGGAAAGGAATGTATATCCCTCTGGTGCAGAGTCAAGTACAAGTCCTTTAGAGGCCAAAGTTCAAGATAAAATTAATTATTTCTGGCTGGCATTTCTGGATGGAGTGATTTCTGCAATGGACTCTTATTAGCAATCCCTTTAAAAAATGTTCCAGTGCACTGCGTCAACATCCAAGACAGAGCTTATTGCTTTCCTAGTGTGAAAGAAGTGGCTAAAATTTCTAACTGAATGGTCTAAGCTGTAATATGTCAGGTCAGTCATGTATAAGATATATTTGCTTAGCATTGTGAAGACCTTATCTAGCTATATTTTGAAAGAAAATATTAATTGCTCTAAGACTTTTTTTTAAGAAAATGCTGTTGCTTCACATCAGAACTACAGTTATGATTATGAATCTGAAATTAACCCTGAAATCTTTCAAAAAAGCAAGATATAGTTTAGTATTCCTTAATAGCTTACAGGCTAAATTGCTAACACTTGCATATCTTGGCTTTTTCACTACTTGGGGAACCTAGAACATAACTCAGGAATTTCACAGGGAGTCTATTAAGGAAATCCTGCAACTCTCAGCTTTACAACAGCTCCAACTATTATATGGCTCTTACCTATGGGATCAAAGGCCTAACTGAAATGTTTTAAGGAACAACGTCCTTCTAAATTTGAAAATGGTGCATTAGTACTTAACACTTTCAATACTGTGTCCCTTGTTTTCTTTTGCCAAGACATCTAACAAGAGTGCCAAGTGAAGCCTTCTCAAGGTGCACCAATCCACTAAAAATTTTTGTAAAGATCTGCAAACACTTACCAAAGGTTATAAATTTTTAGATAATACTAATAGGAACAGGATTACAGTCAATAGGCAAGAGGTAAGAAGATACACGCACTTGATGCCAACATGATGACATATCCTGAAAATGATATCTCAAGAAAGTCATCATCACATTTATCTGAGAATTTTACATGGCACTGAAAACTCATTAAACTAGCAATGTTGGCAAGACTGAGAGTCTAAAAGGCAGTTTTTGAGATAGTTATTTTATTTAGAAAATTCTTCTATTCTTCCATTCTGTCTTTTCAAATTATTTTTTATAAACTAAGTTCAAAAGAACTTACCTACAGATATTATGCTAAAAAATATTTATTTCCTTAAATTATGAAGTTTTCTATGTAATGCTATGTATTTAAAACGATGAAATGCTTGAAACAGTCAACAATATTAGCTCCCAGACAGTACTATTGCTTTGGTAACTGCGCACAGAATAAAATAAATATTACTATTAATTAATATATTTTTTTCCAAATTACACTCACTGAAATAGTCATACATTTTAAAAAAGATTAATTCAAGGCTATATCAAAGTTCATAACCTGGATCCTTATTCTTCTTTGGATTCTCATATTCAAAAAATGTTTATAAAAGGTTACTTTATGTTTGACCTTTTAAAAATAAAAATCCTTTTCTTGTCTCACTTTAATTCCAATCTGTGTACAGTCTCCATTTTCTGCACAGTTCTTTGTGTTCTTTCACTGTTAGGATACAACTTTTGGAATAATAAGACATGAAAAAAAGAAGCAGCTCTAGAATGCTTTTTTTTTGTGACAGACAAATGACATTTTCAGATACAATTTTAGAAAATATAATCCAATATCTTGATCCTGAATTCAACTGACCATTCAGATTGTTAGGGGAAAGCAGTGAAACATTTACAGAGCTTATAGGCTGTATTTCAAAACTCTTGTCCATCATGAAATTAAGCACTTTTGGTATATTTTACAAGACTCTCTGCTTAATTCAAAGAAAATAACCTTTTTTTCCCCGACTTACCTTTCACACTGCAGGAATGTTACAAGAACATCAGTTATTATTGAGTTGTCACCAACCCTTACAAAATCTTAACTTGTCTTCTTAAATGTTACCAGAAAGTAAATGTTGCCTCCAAGTCATCTTAGATATGATCAAATAGCAGATGAGTTGAAGGCAGGCATACAGTCGTCTGAACAATAGTGCAGCTAAGTGCAACTATTTAGTTGCAGCAAATCACTATAAAACATTAAAAAAGAAAAAAAGCTGCAATTCTAAGTGGGGAGTTCAAGTGTTCAAAAGAAAATTTTAATAAGAACTGTAGTTCTTATCCTTTTAATGTAAAACAATTTTGAAAAATCTTGTCTCCTTAAGAGTAAAGAAGTAACTTCTTTCATTCTTTGCCACTGCTGAAACCTCACAAGTCATGTAGAACCAAGGCGGTAATTTTGCAAAATGTTGCCACTGTTTACAACTTATTCAGACAGCTTGTGCATGGCTTTACTGCCTGAGGATATTGCATATATTGCATATATGTATTAAAATGCAAGGTAGACAATATTTAAACTGTTTTTATTATATTCTTTCATGGGAATTTAGAAACATAATTAGAAATCATATTAGCATTTTTTAGACAGAATTATGAGACTATCACCATAGATTTTTCTTTTAACAGCCTAAAAAGAGCAACAGAAAGATAAGACTGGCATGCCTGCATCTCTCTTAACATTCTGATTTAAGTGAATAATATTCAAAGTGTTTTAAATATAAACATCTCCAATCACTCTTTTATATTGTTTCCCCACTTTGATGCCGTTAATATAAAATTGACTGTCAATATTAAATTAAAAAACTGTAAGATTTATTCATAAGTTCATTACCTCCAGTCTTGTGTGTCAGATATTATTTGAAGCTTTGTTTAATTTTCTTAAAGCAGTAACAACAGTAATCCTGCATCATCTTGTTATATGATGGGTCAGTGTTCTAGCATCTAGTAGGATATATCAATCAAACTGTTTTTCATCTTCTTGAAGTTAACTGAGAATGAATGCACAGTCCTACCCTGACCCTCCTTCCTAATCAGTTTCTGCTTCCATATGCCACTCCTTCAGGGATTTTGAATGTGTATATAGAAAAATCTGTCGCTCTTAAACTGCCTAGACAGAAACATGAATCCTAGCAAAGTGTTAACTTAGGATCACAAAGAGATGAACAATTAATGGAACAAAAATAACCTCAGAAAAAGAGAAATTATATTTCATTGTCGTTGAAGCATTAACATTTCAAAAGAAGTTAAAGTGTTCTTGTAATTATCAGATTTTTAGGTTGCTTAGTTATATATCTAGGCTTAGACATGATTGGTGATTGAAGCTTGTACACATACGTATGTACATACTTATATATCTATATATGCATAATGTGGTTACATTAAAAATATTTTGCCACAGGCTTTTCTGATGTAGTACATTTTCAATCCATAGCAAGTAAAGCACAAGTACAGCACAAACTCTTTTCACATCAATTAGCTGAACATATCACAAATCTATTCTCAATTTCAGATCTAGCAATTATGGCTCTTTTGGTAGAAGTCCAGCAACCATTTTAAGAAGTTATTTTCAAGCCAAAATGCATGGGATGTTTCATCACCTATTCAGATAAAGACAATAATATCAAGCAAAATGAAAATTTGAATTCCATAAAATAAGCTTTACTTCCACCATAGTATCTACAAAGTCAAGACCAGTAGAGTTGTTCCAGGCAGCTTGGTGAAGGTTGAGGTGCTTCACTCTGAAACTTAATTGAATGTTGATTGTTGCAAGGAATTTTCTAGCTATTTTACAGAGAGGATAAAGAAGAATCTGATGATTTTATGGGATTGACCTTTCCTGTAACGAAACAACACTGAAACAATCTTCCATGGTCTGAAGTGCTCATGGAGTTTTAGAGTTATGCGATGAACTTAGATGACATAAAGAATCTCATCGCAGGCCACTTCTAATGCATATTCTTAGTGTCTCCCAGTGGGACAATAACATTCCAGCTTGCCTTAAATAAATTATCAACTGGTGTTCAAAAACACAATTCAGCCACTCTCAAATTTTTAAATGTATTTCCTGACAAAACACAATGTACTCGGGTGGATGACAGAGACTTCTGGTAAAGCTACTCTGAGTCCATGTAAAATCTTCTGAAATTATTTAACCTGGTTTCCAGTCTGAGTGCATCCTGTCAGCTACACTGTTCCTGTGGCTGATGGGGAACTTCTATCAGTGCAGAAAGCTTTTTCAAAGGTGTTTTTTTTTAGCTCTGCCAGCAGCCTTTCTGGCTATTGCACTGACCATGGTGTTTTTCTGACTCACCTGTGGACCTAGGCTGGGGCAGATGGGATTGCACTTGTGTGGTTCCACTCTTTCCTCTCAGAGAAATCCCAGAGGATGGCATAGGGCAATTGCTCATCAGCCCCGAGGGCTCTCTCTCATGCAGGATTCCACAAGGTTTCATCCTGTCATCTCTCCTTTCAACATGTATATGAGGCCACTGAGGAGATAATGAAATAATTTGGGCTGCGGTGTCATCAGCACACAGATGATACACAGTCCTACTCTCTTGTCAGGCCAGGATAGTGGATAGTGCTTCCAGTACCTGTCTGAAATAGGGGCATGATGACAGCTTAAACCCAGGGAGATAGGTGCTATGTTGGACAAGTAAAGGGAAGCATTCAGAAGATATTATCTACTTTTATTATTCAGTTTCACCTCTTGTGAAAGAGGCTTACAGTCTCAGATTTCTCCAGCTATCTAAGTTCTGGCTTTTCAAACTGGATCAGTGGTGATATTTCTCGCTTGTGTTTCAGTCAATGGCCATAATTTCTACAGGTGTGAAACTTGCCACATCAGTCCAGATCTTCTTCCAGAACATATTACTGAAGTCTGTTGTCCCTGGACAATGGCTACAAATGATTGTCAGGTGTTTAATAGGTGCTGATAGCAATACATAGTGCTTCAGCCATGTAGCTGCAGCTGAGCAAATAAATAACAGAATCTATTGTATTGCCCTTCTGATTTACAATGATATCCAATACAACATTTTAATGGTTCTGTATGTTGCCACCACAGCTGTGCAGGATATTGTTCTGCCTTTCAGCAGAGATGATCCTGATTGCACTGAAATCAGTCACCTGAAATCTTGTGCTCTCGGTGACTGGATGTGAAAGTTCATTCACCTGTTAAATCACTTTTGATCCTAGATCTAAACTCGTTCTCTGTCCAAGGAAGGTCAAGTTTGTTGATCTTCAGGTATGATGAAAGAAAGTGATGATTATATATAATGGATCCTTTGGACTATGAATCTATTTGGATTAAAATAGTGTAAATAACACCATATAGTTTAATTAGAAAATAAATAGTCCATCTTTCAGAGACAGATTAGAAAATAAATATAACCTTTCTTACTTGAGTTCAGCTGTATCTAAACAGCTTTTTTTAAAGTGTGCTGAACGTAAGTCCACTGTACATTATTCATTGTAAAAATTTATACTAGTTTTATACTTCAGTGTGATAGTATAAACTTAATATAAAATTTGGCATGGCCTCAAATCATATTGAACAGAGAGAGACTATTAGTATTAATTTAATGCCAACAATTTGTACTGTTTTGGAAACACTAACTATTATAGTCATATTGCACTACATAATATCAAAATGGTTAGCATCCATTTCTCTATAATTACATGGTTTCATCTGGCAATCTAGGATATTTTCTCAATCTAAAAGGCAGCTGGAAGTGCTTGTTACTTTGCTAGCTTGTGCAAAAGTCAAAGCAATCTAAATCAGATTAACTAAATTATGTTTACTACTACACTTGGCTATAGTATAGCTGATTAATTCAAAATGTAAAGATTAATATTTATATATTAAAATATTTGTATACATGACACTTTAAAGTAATCTTTAGGGGAAGACAATGAAAATTATTAAAAAGACATAAATGTTCTATAATCTGATACTTTTTCCTTGAGAATGAAGAAAATATTTTTTTCAGACAAGACAATAATTATATAGTGTGAATGTTTCTTCTTTCAACAGATGAGTGAAAGTGAACTATAATTGTTATAAAACAGGGATTAAAAAAAAAAATTTAGACAACCTTAAATTCTTGTCAAACATAAAATATTCCATAACTCACACCTATAAATTAAGCCCTGATCATCAACTGAATATCTATGGAGCAATAGTGAGCCCCTTGAAATCATATTCCTATGTTTGTACTTGTGCAATGATGAGCTTTACATACATTTCTAAACTTTTCTTTGTTTCTTGAATGATACAAATAAGACATTAAAAATACCTCAGAAGCCAGGTACATTACCAAATAGATGTTGATTGAGCTGTAATCAAAAATCAAAATAGAGATTTTTTCAAAATGTTTTATTGTTTGCAAATCATGTTTAAAATGCCACAGTCAGTCAAATTGCTTTTTTTCCACTTTTTCCATTTTTGTCTTTTTGTGTCTTTTTGTCTGTGAAATGTGGGGGTTTTTTGTGGGTTCAATATTTTTTT
Organism: Eurystomus gularis; assembly: GCA_013400335.1. NCBI lineage: Eukaryota > Metazoa > Chordata > Aves > Coraciiformes > Coraciidae > Eurystomus > Eurystomus gularis. The sequence goes on from VZZY01015873.1 coordinate 10,123, forward strand.
TCAGAGATTTTTGGTTTGTTTTGCTGTTATCCTTTTCACTAGAAAATATCCTTTGATACTTAGGTGGCTTCAAAGAGGGCATTTAATTATAATACTTCAAGTATTCTGTACACTTACACACAAACAGATTAGCCATGCAAGTCTATAGATATACATACAGTGCCCAAAGGAGTACAGGATGATAGAAGTTCCCAATTTTCCAACTGCATATCTGCAGAAAGCAATGTGCTAAAGTTGAAAAAACACTTCCTTTTACGAGCTGTCATAGCTGCTCCTGCTGCTTTTCCCAGCCAATATTAAAAATTTCAAGGTTACTGAATTACAAAATATGACATGACAATACAGACTACATCACTGACTGTACGTTGTATAAGTTACTTGGGACATAAATCCCAAAGCTTTTACTTTAATTTACAAAGAATGCCCACATTCCTTTGTTTATTGTAGCCTGAGGAGCAGGCTTTTCAACTCTGAAATCTTTTGAACTTGTCTTCCCCAAGAAAGGGAAAAATAAAATCACTAAGCTGGGATTTACTTTGGGGTTGTTCCAAAACTATTACAAATTACTGTCACAAATATCAAAGGCTTTTGATATTAAACTATTAGAAATATTCTCTGAACTCCAAGAACACTGTCATACTGCATTTTTTGAGAAAGTTATGAAAAATACTTTAATGAAAACAAATCTATTAACATTTGGAAAAAAAACCCAAACCATGAAATATTCTGGCAAAGTAGGAAGAAATCCTAAACATCTTTTCATTTTTCATATCAAATTACTGTAATACTTTTGTACTACACGTTTGTATGCACTTTGCTCACCTCATTTGTCAAAGGAAGCATTCTAAGACATAAAAAATTAAATTTATCCTGGTGCAAACAGATTGTAGAAGGACCTTGGCAAAAAACCCCTCATGTTAGTATTTACAGTAACTTCATGTAAATAAGTTAAGAACAGTTAAACTATATTTGAGAGAAGCACGTGGTGTCAATTGTATATGGTTATGGCACAACAGCTTTTTCAACCTAGCAGTCCCTGGCCCTGCCTTGCCTTTTAGAAAGGGTGTCCCTCCACTACATTATAAAACTAGGTGTCAGGGTAACTTTTGCAAGCCAATACCACCTTCTCCAAAGAAACCATAATCAGGATAGGTACAAAGACTGCCATTTGAAAGGGTAACAACATGTAATGTTCTCTATATTCTTTACATATGCCTTCAGCAATAATGTGAATTTCATCCTATATTATTCAGCAGCGCACACATAGTTTCTTTTATACAGCTGAAACTTATGGTAATATCTAATAAGTGTCACCTTAATTCACCATGTGAAGGTGGTGTCAAAATTGAAATAACCCCAGAGAAGCCTTTAAAACAAAAACAAGAAAATGAAGGAAAGTTTGATAAATTCTCTAACAGAGATTCATCAATATATTATGCTAAATATTAATGGTCTTCCATGTCAATGTTTTCCCTGGCCTTTTTGATAATAATATGAAGTACTCAAAATGAAATATATAAAATGGACATAAACCCCTAACACACTGAAGCACATCAATAAAGAAAAAGACATAGTAATTGTTTTAAATGGCTTCTGTTTTTAACATTGCTTATTCATGGCCCTCTGAGTGCCTGTTAAATCAGGGAGCAGGTCATTCACCAGCATAAGCAATTATAAAATGAAAATGATTGAGCAATTGTTGTCAAGATTGGCTAGATAAAAAAGGTCTGCCTGATAACATGTTTCCAAGCAGATGGCATAATTAGATGTTTGTATCATAAACAATGGGAAAGAATACAAGCCCTTTCCATTTTTTTTTTAGAAAGACTGTAATATAAAAATAGGTGAGTGTTGTGACATAAATTCTATCAAAAAGTAACAAATTTCCCTCTGAAAAATTAGAAGGCACCCTCTTGTGGTTCCTCTGCAGGAATGCAGTCAGGACAGCCTCCAGCCTGCCTCCTCCTACCCATTCCCGCTGTGTCAACTGGAATGCCAAAATTCTATCATAGGCAAGAACAATGCTTATCATTCCCAATATCTCCGCTGAAAAAAATCAGCGGGATTATGCACTAGGTGTAACTAGAGGGGTTATTTAATTCAAAATACACTCCAGATTATCACTTTATTCAGATGTGTGCTTGAGGTAGACAGCAAATTCAGAGTTATTGGCAATGTAGCAAAACCACAGTTAATTTCTAGTAGGTTTAAGATCAGATGTTACCATAACCTAAAGTCACTGCAGCTCAGTAAAGCTGCATGAATTTTTGAGCCAGCTAATATCAGAAACTTCTATACCTGTTATACTTACATTATCAAAACCAAAATATTATTTGTGCATTTTGCAGGTGTTTGAAATTTTTGTGCACGATTTTGTGCAAGAGTCAAACAATTAAGTTTGTGCTATCTTCAAAGACATAGTTAGTGTCATATTCAGCATCCCGAATTTCTTGTTAAATAGAATCTGCAGTTGTAAGTAAAACATTGTTTTGTATGTAACATGTATATCCACAGCTACTGCTCTCTGCTTTGGGTCCAGTCCTGCTAACTGATAAGCTATCCAGACTAACCTGTCTCAACTCTGTTTTGTAGCTAGATGGTGAATTATTGACCATGGAGAGTTCAATTGTTTTTGCCTTCCCTGGGAAAAGTATAACCCAGTATAAATTTAAGTATTGTTTTATTGCTTTTATAAGAAATTATAAATAAATAACTACTTCACAGAAGGTAATTTAACTGATGTTTGTGTTATGATTTGATCACAGAACTCCATAAATACTTTGTTGGTGTTATTGTTCCAGTACACTCTTAAGACTTAATCTAGTATTTTGTATTATAGGAAACCTATCTTTCCTAGTGAAACAAACAGTTAAGGTATGCTGGCATGTGTCTCATTTCACATTATTTAAAGTACCTAACTGTTCAAAATTAATAAAAATTAACATCTGCTGGTTTTGTTACAAGCAGATCTAGTTCTGACCTGCTGATGGTTCAATGAGTTTTGAATAGCTACAAATGATAGTGGAATTGAATCCATACATTGTTCTTTTTACATCCAACAGATATAGATCTTCTAGAAAATACTTAGTAAATTAGGACACTCATTTTTCAAACCAACTAGCCATAATAAGTATCAGCAACTGACAGTCTAACTGTGGTAACATCCAGGCTTATCTTCGCTTTTGAAAGGCGCCAATAAAAGCAGAATTTATCTGTATCTGGAAAGTGTTGTGGTGGCATTAATTAATCTGTTTCCCTGAAAGACTACAGCTGGTGTCACGTGTTTCCTTTGGATTTTTGAGCACATCAGTAGCATGGATGCTCTGAACCACTTTGGTGAGAAGATGCAGCAGGTTTTTAGCAAACACCATAATTTTGTCTGCTGGTTTTCTGAGCTCAATTCCTTTCAAAAATTATCTTCCCTAACTAGGTTCACACCATCCAATGTCTCTGTTTATGTGTGCACTCTAGGAGCAGGGTGCCATCAAAAGTGTTAAAAAGCCATATCTAGATATGTTTTTAAAATGCACTTTAAATCTGCATTGCCTCTCCACTGGAAGTTCAGCTGTATTTTTGTATCTGTTAAAAAGCAGACACAAATGTTATTATTCCCATTTATATCCTAGGATACTCCATATATTCAGCAGCTTTGTTTCCTTAGTTGCTAATATGACCTTTGATCTTTCCTGTTTTCAAATGTTGACAAGCATTATTCAAGTGTCAGAATGATACTCTGATTCTAAAGGGGTGAAGCTATAATTACCAAAAATAGGTGCCTCCTCTTTCCTCGTGGGATAGCCAAGGCAGCATTACTTGCATGATTTACTCATCCCAGCAGAGGAAATTTAGAGACTGGAGACAGATGACAGTACTGCTTATCTTCCCTTTTGACTGCTGCTACTCCCTCTCCTAGGCAAAGGGAATCAACTGCATTTGGAGAGCATGGAAGAAGATGTTCACTGAAGATCTGTGGGGGCTGGGAGAAGAGTGGGTGAGTGGATGGGCCATATGCAGGGATGCTGACATCATTTTCCTGTTAATTTCATTCCATAAGTAAAGTTCTACTGAAAATTTAGTGGTCTTTTGAGATCAGGGTATGTGGGTATAGTGGGGACAGGAGAGGACGGAAGGGAAGAGGAAGGGATGGGAGGGGGGTAAGGGAAAGGAAGAGATGGGCAACCACGATGAAAGAGAGGAGAGAGAGCTGACCCTTTCCATTGCTTCAGATTCACTCTTAACTTTTTAAAGTATCTCAATACCTGATGATGAGACCTTTCCCGTACAAGTACTGTTAAAAGGTCGGCTACCTCTATCTATCATTAACAAACAAAAATTAAAAAGGAGCAAATAAATAAAGCCACAAAAAGAAAAACCCACCACAAAATCATAGGTCTTAGAGGAACAAGTCCTTAATTAAGAATTTTCAGTTTGCTTCCTCACATAACTTCCAATATGCTGTTATTGTTACATAAGATATTCTTTCACACGCTGCAAGATACTGAACTTGTGTTACAAGATTATTATCAAAACAGTCCTGTTCTTCTGAGTACTTGTTAAAAATCCAGAAAAACTAAACTAAATTTAACTGATATCCATATGAAATCCATATCCACCTTAGGAATGGATAAAAAATGTTGAGACTTACATGAGTTAATTAAGTAGCTGGTGTCTTTTACCTCACAAATTTGTTTAAGAAACATGACATTCCAATAGTATGTTAACAGAAAGGAATCAGCCTATAGTATCATAAAAAAGAGGACCTAAACAGTCCTTTAACATTTTAATAAAATGTACCCATACTCAAACTGTGTTTAGGATCTTGTAACTTCACACTGCCTTTGTGTGTATTAGAAAAGAACTTCTTTAACAATATATTTATAACAGGACACCTACATACGAAAAGGTAGCCTCAAAACAAGTGAAAACAAATTGTAAATTTTCTGAGTAATAATTCAAGTTACAAAAACTCACCGGCAGCATCTGGAAAAATACCAATGTAAATACAGCTATTGGATTTACTGCTGATTTTATTAAATTAAATTTTTAAATGGATATATAGAAATTGCCATAAGTCACAAACTCCTCAAAAGGAGGAGAAGAAGAAAAACAACAGTTTCTCTCAGCTTTTAAAATTCAGAATTTGTCATAGCAATAAAACATAAAGTTAATCTTTAAAGGTGGGCACATATCTACAGAAAACATTATTTCTTGTACAAAAGTAATAATTCCTAGGAAGAATTTCACAGGATATTACTAGTGTTGGCACAATTACAGTGTTGTGGTGGTATAAACTGCAAGTACAGAACAAATTAACATTGGAATTTTCAGAACTGAGTCAGCTTGAAATTACAGGACATCATATCACTAGTAAACCCACAAAAAAAAAAAAAAGTCTTGTTGGTGTGATATTTTCCAGATGCTACCAGCACAACTTTGCAAGTATAAACTTCTGTAAAGTACATTTCTATAGAGAAGTAGTTAGATTTTGACTTTGAGCTACAAACAGTTTGTCTATTGAGAATCAGAATTATCTGTAGAAGATAATTTCCCATTATAGTTTCGGATTTCTTCTTCATCCATAAAATTAACTGCAGTGAACTTCCAGGAGTAAAAAGCTGTCTTTTTTCAGGCTTGAATAAGAGGAGAAATAGTCACTTGTCCTGAAATCTGGCTACAATTAAACACATTGAAGACAAATTAAAAGCTGTAAATGTAGAACTTTGGCTACTTTGTTGTGATCCTTTGTTATATAAATACTGTACTACACAATAAACAATCAGTATATATCGCCTACATTTCAATACCAAATGCTTGAACCATAAATATATTTAAATGGACCATAAATATATTTTTAAAATAAATAGGAAAAGACAATATTTACCTTTTCCAACTGGGCATTTTTTTTTGATTTGTACAAAAACTCCCCCACTGCCACAAAGACAGAAAGCACCAATCCTGCCGCCAACACGATGAAAATTCCTCCAATATTTTGAACTCCCAAAGCACTAGCCTCTTTACTTTCCTCCTCTGGGCAGCCATTGCCTCTCCACCATTTCTCTTTCATCATGTGAAGCTTGCCCTCCTCTTGCAGCTGAAGAATTGCTATAGTGATCTTGTCTCTATACGGAGAACCTAAAGAGACCATAGGGAATATATATTGCATGGGGTATATTTTAAGGAAAGTTAGTTATTCCTGGTAAGAATAAAATGTATAAGGAAAAACTATATCGTCTAGGACCATTACATTTGTTGAAAAGTCCGTTACATCATACCATGGTCACACTGGTCACATAAATACAAACCCTCATGCATATACACATATAAATATACCTGCACAACACTTGATCTAGCTGGTGTTGTTTCTAAGCTAGGCAACTAGATGCAACAAGTCCTATCACACTTAGTCTCATGGTCTCAAACATCTTCATGCCCAGCTATTATATACAGCAAAATAATAGTCATCTTCCAATTTCCATCAGGCTTTTAATAATGCTGCAGTAGATTTAGTCTAACATACATAAATCTACAGGCTGTTGCCTCATAGCTTGTAATCCTAAAGGTAATCCAAGGTTGATATGTAATTAATGCTTTATACTATTTCTTTATTAAAAGAAGAAACAATTTATGCTTCAGGACCAAGCCACAGAACTCTCTATTCGATAGATTGTCACGTACTTCAGATACCTTTCAATGCACTTATTAACAGTACTAGGTAACAATACATTCAGAAAGATAAGGTTACATGTATTTGGATAACAGGAATGTACATTTTCATATTTTAAGATATTTCTTTCTCATAATTCAGTATTTTAAAATGACATGATAATTGTGTAGCTCTTGAACATCTCAGTATTTCAAGGGGCAGTTCAAAGGGTAGTGTTATATCTTTGTATGTCATCTGCTCTCTTTTCCTTTATATAGTGCATAATGACTTTTCAATGAGTGTTTTAAAATCTACATTAATTAATGAATAATGCCAACAGAGAAAGCTTTCCTTTTCTGAATGTTAAAGAACAAATCACATCTGTTAGAAATGTTTTCTATATTAAGATTTTTTTGTAATGTTCAAGGAGTGAACAAAACTATCATTTTTCTTCTCTTCCTTCAAAAACAGGAACAAAAAACTCTTCATTAAAGTGGCTAAGAAATTCCAGGAAAAAAAATGAGTAGATGAAAAGGTATAGCATTCTTTCTTTCATGTGACTCCAATTCTACAATGAATCCTTCCTTTTTTTACTTTCTGTCATAATAATGCTACTTACTAGCTATAATTTTTAGGGTGTTTCCTTTGGCTGAGTAGTAAAATGCATTTTCATTACCTTGGTAACTTTAAAAAGAAATCCTCAGCATCCTTTAGAGACATGTTGCTCATTTGACTATTTCATGTACTGTGATGAATTGTGAAGGAGCTGAAGGAATGCATGGATAGGATATTTTATACTCTTTACGATCTTGGAAAACATATGTTTTCTTTTGGAATTTCTCTCAATTTATTCTTCAGTTCTTCAATTTCTTCTTACATATCTAGAGATTATCATGAGAATAAAGCTAATAGCAAAAGATTGCTTTTCCAACATAGAAGTAAAACACAGAAAGGACCATCAATTACAAACACTCTGGGCTTTTCCTCTATTCCTGAATAAAAGGTGGGAAAAGCTGGCCTCAAAGTATTTAAGCTGCAAGAACTTGTGGTTTTTCATCTGTACTTAGAGAAGAATTATGCGTGTACTAGGAGCTAAACTCTGTTTACCCAAGATTATACAGGAAGCAGAAAGAAAGGAAAGCAAACTCTTTTCTACTCTCTTGTGCATGCAGGGGCCTAATTCACACCATTTCAGACCATCCTGATTATGCTGAAATGCTGCAAAACCCTATACCTGACACATTTCTTCAGTCAGATGGAAGAAGGAAAATGATTAGTTCGCATGAGCCTGGGGAAGTGTAAGTGCATCGTATAATCTTTTGGGGATATTTTCAGCGTTACACTGCCTATAAATATTTAACAACAACAACTTAAATAACATTAGATTCTGAGAAATAGTCTTGGACCCAGTTTAATCCATCTTCTGATCTGACAGGCTGCTTTCTAATTAAACTGATTTGCAATTCATTTCCACACTTTCTCTAGGTCTAAATATAGGTAGTACCAACTATTCTTTATGTATGATTTATATACTCCAGGGACCAGATTTGTAGACACGCATCTCTAGTCCATTTGAAGAACTTAAAAAATAAATTAACTCAGGAATTCAAAGGCAGCAACCATAAAGCACGGACTAATCCTATCTACAATTAATTAACATTATGAAGATTGCATTAGAAGCATGCAGTTAATAGTGATTCAGTTCTATACTATATGTATCACTTACTGTGGTGATTTGCAAGATTTTGCACAAATAATTGTGAAGTGGACAGATTACAGGGTATTAGGTCTTTCTACTGCAATATTTATATTTGTTATACCTTGTTATCTTGTCTTAAAAGTGATAATCTCAGAAGCAAGGATCAATGTTGGATGACCAGCACTGTATATTGCTGCTGTTAAACTAAGCATTTAAAATTTTATAACCATAAGAAAGCTATCATTCATTACTATAGTTCCATTCTATTTCTGAATTACTTAAAATGTTCTAAATTAATTGATTCATATTTTGCAACAAATATGAGTAAATCTAGTAATCCGATATTCAAAAAAAAGAGTAATTTTTAATGTCATTTTTGCTGATTCAGGTAGTTATTAAGAGAACAAAAGAAACATAGCAATTATATTATTTCCTGAGTTTTATTTGCTCCTAGGTTTTGTTTGTTTTTGTTTTTTGTTTTATTTAATATAAGCTGGGCTGCAAGTCCCAGCAATGAAAAATCCACCCAGAAGCACCTGAACTGGCTAAAAAATATCGTGGTCTGATCTGTGGGTGAAAAAGTGATCATACAAAAAAGAAGAGAACATAGATATGGAACGTGGATAAGACATCCAGATTACACTCTGGATGCTAAAACTGTTTCCCTTGCAGCAATGAAAGCTTTCAGCAAGTACACGTAAAATGTAAAAAAAATATAGTGGTAACTTGCCCTATCACTCCTATCACATGACTGAAAGATAAATTAAGCCCTTTCATGAGGTGTTGCAAGAAGGTCATGTCCTGTTTTTACATTTTTAAAATCAGAAGTATTTCACTTAAGAGAATTTACTGTTCAAAAGAAAAAAATAAAATGAAAAGAGAAACTTTAAGACTCTCAGACCATTTATATGGAGGCATTTAGAAAATAAGTACAATATGAGTAAGAGTAAAGTAATAAAGTGAGGAAGAGGGGGAAAGAGAGAGAAAAAAGTTCTGCAATGTGAAGAAATGCGAACTTCACATCTCAACCTTCAATAAAAAGACAAGTAGTTGAAAAAAAATCTTACCAGTCTGTACATGGGAAGAAGACTGGGAGGGGACAGGCACAGTAATATTTAAAACTCCATCCCAAAATCAGGAAAAAAGATGAGTGTATAATCTTTTATTGAGTGCATTGTTTGTTGGTCCCACGTTAGCCATTGTTTGCAGGAATGAGAATTTCTGCCAGAAAAGTCTTAAGACTTTCTGTTACAGAGACCTTAAGGCCTTCCTATGATCAACAAGCTCAGTAAGGGATGCAATAATTCCTATTTGCAGTTATCTGCTTATAAAAATTCAAAGTAAAGTTGAAAATTTGCATAAAATTCTATTGTCTGAAGTATCTGTATGAAACTAAGATAACAAAGTTTCAGAAATACTTCAGAAGCTATACATAGTTTTCTGCCCTGAAGTCTCAGTCTATAAATCTTTATGCACATAATGATATGTTTAATCATAAGTTATGAACACATCAGCTTTTTATATTGAGACTTCACTGCATATAGATCAGTATGTTGAAATCCTGCTGATGTGGCTGGTCTTGAAAATTCTTCCTACTAGATTATAATTTACTAAAATCTCCTGTCTGGTTACTCTTGGTCTGTTTTATTCACTCCATCAGATACATGAGTTGGAGCATACTGGGACCTGTAGAACTGAATTTCGTGGAATATCACATCATAAGGGACATCAAGGATCTTCTGGTCCAACCTTTCTTGCAAAAAAAATTACTGTGTTATTGTTACCACAGTCTAGATAAATAGCCTAGCATCTTGTCCAGCCAAATCTTAAATGTGTCTAATCTTGGGGACTCCATCACTTCCCTGGGGAGATTATTCCAATGGCTTGTTGTCCTTTTTAAAAATTATCCTCTTGTGTCTAAGTGGAATCTCCCCGTAAGTAACTTGTACACATTACCCCTCATCTTTTCCATGTGTCTCCTTAAAAAAAGGGAGTGTCTTTCTTCTTTGTAGACACCCTTTAAGTAAGGGAATATGGTGATAATGTCTCCCCTAAGCCTTCTTTTCTCAAGGCTGAACAAATGTACTTCTCTCAGCCTTTCTTCATATGGCAACCATACAGTCCTTTGATCATCTTTGTGGCCCTTCTCTGGACCCTCTTCAGCCTGTCAACATCGTTTTTTGTATAGTGAGGACCAAAGCTGCACAGATTATTCCAGGCATGGCCTGACAAGCACTGGGGAGAGTGGGATAATAACTTCTATATTTCTGCTGATGATGCCCTTGCTGATGCAACCCAGCATCCTGTTGGCTTTCTTTGCCACTGCAGCACACTGTTGAGCTTGTTGTTCACCAAGACTCCCAGGTCTCTTTCCACAGAGCTTCTCCCCTGTGTAGGTCCCAGCCTCTGCTGCATTCCTGGATTACGTTTTCCCAGGTATAAGATTTTATGTTTGTCCTTACTAAACTTCATAAGGTTCTTGTTAACCCATATTTCCAGCCTATCCAGGACTTCCTTCAGGGTGTCTTTCCTTCCAAAATGTCCACTTCCCCACTCAGTTTGGTATCATCAGCAAACTTCATCAGGGTACACTTGCTCCCATCATCCAGATCACTTACGAAGATATTAAACAGTGTTGGGTCTAGAATCAATTCCTGGGGGACCCCGCTTGTGACAGGTTGCCAGTTTGAAAAGGAGCTATTTATCATCAACTGGGTGTGGCCTGTCAGCCAGTTCCCCATTTGACCCTAAGTAAATAAAAAGAAATTCTGCTAACTCCTTCATTAAGAAAATTTTGAACCAAGAACTTTTATGTTTCATCATTCCAGGAGCATTTTATCAAAAGAAATCACTATGAATTGTCTGGTATTTTGGAAGCTGGTGTCCATGGGACGTAGTTACATGTTATTTTTGATTTGCTGGACAGAAAAATCTATTGTGAACACTCCTACACCACAGATAACATCTTTTGTTTCTGTTACTTTTTTCTTTTGTTATTAAAACCTCTCAGACTATTCTACATCATTTCATATTCTGTGTACTTTTCCTAAACAAAAGAGAAAGTTATTAGGAGTACATCATCATATTCAGAATGTAAGGTACAAACATAGCTCATCAAGAACTTTTACTACTGAAGTATTTACTGGAAGGAGAAAGCCAGATGTAACAGGAAAGATACTCCTTTAATATCTAGATATTGAAGATGTATGTGAACAGTTTACATTGAACAAAGCAACCAATTCAATTTCTAGTCTAGCAGCTGACAGGAAAAAGCATCAAACTCAGCATGGGGGTGTTTTGAGGTTTCCTGTTTTGAGGTTTTATTTTTAGCATGAGCCCATTCCCATTGTGGTTACACCAGATCGACCTATCTACCTTAAAGCTAACTTGGGTACATATACATAAGCTACAGTTACAGTCTCACTCCAGTGTAAGCCTATCTAAGACTGTTGGCTACCACCATTTATACTACTGGAGATGGGTGGAATCATTTGAGTCTGGGCATATCAACATTTCTCCGTACTTATCCTATAGCTGAGCCTCATCAAGAATTACAGACAAAATATTGTGCTACTAAACTGACTGCATGCTTAGTTAAATCATATTTGGAAGTTTTGTTTGTTATATTGTTCTGTTATCTCTGTCCATCAATTACTATAAAGAAGTTTTCCTTTTGGTTTTACAAGAAAAAATTTAGTCCAAGCCTTTGGAACAGATGTTCCTTGCTAGGGGATAACTAGTGATACAGTATGTGGAGTTCAGTTTCTCTTAAGTGAAAACTTAATACACTATTATCTCTCTACCCTGTTGAACTGTGCAGCTGCAGAAAAGGAAGATACTTCCATTGAAACCTGCACTGGGAAAATCAGTGAATTATTTTTACTATGGCTAAAAGTATTTCATATTTATTTATACAGTGCTTTTTTCCAGTTCAAACTTGCAAACTTGTATCACTCATATGAATGGTTTGCAACTGCAGCTGCCTCTGTGGGAATTATTTGTCTAACACTATGGGGCAATAAATAACAGAACCAAGGAAGTCTAATGAAATTCAGTTCTCCTATACGTGAAGGTTTTGGGCAGGCAAACAAGAGTATGCTGAAAGACAAGAGAACTATAAGGTCATACCAAAAATGTCCATACCTGAAAGTCCAGTACCTGCTTTTGCAGAACACCCCAATGCCCTGTTAAGCTACAAAGGAAATTCTGAAAGCAATGAATGTCAGTGTTTTGCCATTAGCTGTTTTATCACGGATGAAATATGAAGTGGCTTTGGGTATATCTAACTGCAATACCATCTTAAATCTGGGCAATCTTCACTTAAGTTATTAAAAAAAAAAAAAAGAAGATAATAAAAAATTAGATCTTTGGACCTGTCAGAATTCTGGCAACACCTCACACTGCATTTATAGGTGATTATAAGAATTTCCAGCTGCTAATATTCTATTAAGTGATTTTCCATATATTTCTGATTCCTCTGATAAATAAGAGATGACTCTTTGAGGTTTTCTATGTAGATTTCTGTTCCCCAATTGTATTTACAAGCTCAAAGTGATTATAGAGGCAAGCAAGTCAGGTCTTTGTTGATTTTGGGGAAGAGAAGGCTTCAGCTAACTTTGTGCATCATACATGCAGTGAGAATAAGAAGCTTAACTATTCAAAGAGTGCTTAAAAACATTGACTTCCAGGGTTTCACTCACTGTACTGTTTGTCAAAGCCACGGTGCTAGTCTTTTCATTTAACCTAGCCAACTTAGAGAATTCTATCCTCGGAAGCTGGGCTGCATGAGATAGCAAGAATTCAGATTTATTAATAGCCTTCAGAACTTTAAATGTCTTGCCTATTACAAGGAAATCATTTGGTGCAGAAAGTGAAACTAGGTAAGCTCAAACCAATAGGCTATACCTCTTTTGGATGAAAATTCAACTCACTGTTCAACGACAAGGGTCTTAATTCTGTAGTTTAAAAGTCTGAAGTACTTTCATCACAAAACTGTTACATTTCAGTACTATGAAAGGCAGAACTTTGGAAGTGTCCTCTGAAGATGATCTAGCCCACCCCACCTGCCCAAGGTTCAACATGTTACTCAGAGCATGTTGTTCAGCTGGGTTCTGAATATCTCCAGAGATGGAGACTCCACATCTCTGGGCAACCTGTTGTAGTGTTTGATCACCCTTACTGTTAAAAAGTCTTTTTGTGTGTCTGTTTGTCTCCTCTCACATTTAAATGGAATTTACTTTATTTCAGTTTGTACTGTTGTCTAGTTGCTGGGCATCAGTGAAAAAAAGACTGACTCTCTCTTCATTATTTTCCCTCATCAGGTACTTACACACACTGATTAGATACTCCCTGAGCTGCCTTCCCTTCTTCAGGTTGAACAGTCCCAGCTTTGTCAGCCTCTCCTGTAACCTTCAGAAAGGCTGTGGTGAGTCAGTTTTCAATTATTTTATGTCCCTCAGAAGAACCTTAAAGCACTGTAGTTAATTGGTTATATTAGGTGGAGGGTGATACTTATTCAGTAAGCCTGGATTGCTGGGAAATGGCATTCCACTTCTAATAGGCAATGAAATAAAGAATACTTAGCCAGGAAATGCAAGACAGACAAAATAAATAGCTGATGGTGCAGCTTTTTCAGATCAAGAATGTTAAAACCATGAAATACCATGTGCTGGGATGCAATACACCGGTTTGTTTCTAATTAGGGGCAACATATCAGCCCAGAGACATTTTACATCCACAGATGAGCCTCTGACAATCAAATACATACATATGGTCCTAGGCACTATGATACCAACACTGAAGTTTTTATAATATCTTCACTTCAGTTACATCTGTTCAGTAAATTCCTACCAGAAACCAATTCTTTAAGGCAGAGTCTGCCTACAAAACAGCTACTGGACGTTAAGTGTTTTTTGAAAATTCTCTACTAATGTAAAGTTCAGTCTCTTAGCATGCCTCTCAGTGTTTCAATATGCTCATTCTTCTGAGGTGACTATAAAAAACAGTTCTTTCATCAAATATGTTAGCTACACATTTGCACATTTCAGCAATGATAAATTAACTGCTCAAGCAGTTGAAATTCTCAAATTAGTTTCAATACGTATTTTGACCTGCATAAAAATAAATAATTTGCACCTATTTTTGTGAATTATGTTCAATTAATGAAGACAAATGTATTAATTTGTTTTAGTTACAGAAGAACAGAAGCTCAGCATCTTTATGCATGTATAAGTGAGGAATATTACAGTTCAAATTATATGGAGGATTACAGATTAAGTGCAGGCAAGCAGAAGAAATAGGCCTCCTGTGTTGGTACATGGTTTCCTTTTTGTTCCCATAGAGACAAATCTGTCTATATGTCTCATCTCACAGGACTGGTAAAAAATGCTCGTATTATGTAATTTGTATGGCCTGAAGGTAATAAGTAGGTTCACAAGATCTAGGACGTCTTAATAACAAAACCAAATGATTGCTTAGGAATTATTTTTTAAATATTATTCTTTTTTTTTCTTAGAGCTTTAGATTTTGAAAGCTATACACTAGGGACAATGTTTGTACCTTTCATATAGAAGTTCAGAGCGCTCATTACACTTATTATTTGAAATTACTAAGAATGTGTACTATATATGTATATAACCATAAAGACATATGCACATTTTCTAAGTAGTCAAAGTGTTGGACTGTAAAATGGAATTCTTTTCCAATACCAGTACTTTACAGCAGGTAATAGGCAAGGATAGCTCAGATATCCTTAGTGTCCCACACAATATAAACAGGAAATAGCTGCAGAGTCTGAAATCTCAACAATTATTAAATTGAAAGCCAGTGTTGCCTGTTGGGTTTAGTACTTCACAGAGGAAATCCAGGAATACATTTTCATCAGCACAAATTTTAAACTTCTGAACTGTTCAGTATTTCAGATATGTAGAATTTTGTTTTAGTTATGTTAATCAAGTGTATTGTTAACAGCATATTGTTAACAATCCATGTTTTACCTATTATTCCTTTCAATTTTGGAACTGTCTTCTTTTTGAAAGGCTTCCACATCATTCATACCCTGAAAGGGGCCTAAAGAAGGGAGGGGGAGATCTGTTCTCGAGGGTCTGTAGTGACACGACAATGGGTAATGGTTTTAAGCTAGAAAAGGGTAGATTTAGGTCAGATATGAGGAAGCAGTTCTTTAATATGAGGGTGGTGGATCACTGAAACAGGTTGCTCAGGGAGCTGGTGGAGGCCCCATCCTTGGAGTCATTCAAGGTCAGGCTTGATAGGGGTCTGAGCAACCTGACCTAGTTGGATATGTCACTGCTTATTGCAGAGGGGTCGGACTAGATGGCTTTTAGAGATCCCTTCCAACCCAGTACATTCTATGATGTTATGATTCTATGATTCCATTCTGTGGTTTTGTCGGTTTTAATAAATATATTTAAAAACAGATGTGTAAAAAACATAGATCTTCTGTTTATCAGTCAGTGTCAGACACTGCAAAAGTCGAAGCAAAGTAAGATTTCACTAACTGTATCTGTGGAGCCTAGGATGTTCACTTCCTTTTTCTTGTATTTCTTCAAATAATACAACATACTATTCTGATTTTAGAAGATTGTGCAATATTTAAGAGAAGTAATGTAAAAATTTATAAAAACCTTTTTGACTTCCAAATGTACAAATTAAATGAAAGATATGTATCAGTCGTGCTCAATGCCGGTCCTTGTGCTCAACAGCATTGTTTTCTAGTCTTGCCTGAGATTTAAGGAAAGTTGTTAAAACATACCTCTTCAAAACATGTTACCTTTTCAGTTTGGTGGAGGTGTGAAAAGAGAATGATGTTAGTACACAGAAAGCAACCCTAGCTATAGTAAGTGCTTAACTTCAAAGAGTAAGGAATGTTGATAAACTCTAAATAGTTACTTTTGAAAAGATCCTATGGATTTCTTGTTTTTTTAAAAAAAAATATATTTAATACAAGCCAGTGTTTTCATTTCTTGTGGCTCTCTTGCTACCATAATGTTCTTTGATTTTTAGTCTAGACCTGCAGGAGAGAAGACAAAATGAAGAGAAAATTGAAGAAGAAGCACCAGTGTAAAGGGGGATGAAAACTGTACTGCTCAAGTTCTGCAAAGTTTGAAATAGAATGAGTGCAAGGCATGAAAAAAAAAATTTTTTAAATGTGGAAAGCTCACTTTGACAGCTCCCCCATGCCCTGCAATTACATACTTCTGTTGAATTACAACTGTTTTATTTCTGCCACTGAGAGATACATTGCAGCTTTTTCCAACTATCACAAAACAAGGAAGGTGCTCAGGATTGTCTTTAGATTCAGTCTAACAGCTGGCTCTGCAGAAATCCCATTTCCTCTTCTGTATCCCAACTTGTTTGCTATCGCTGTTTCCTTCATACTATGACTGGTGCTCATCCAGTCTCATTTGCAACCATGTGGTTAAACACAAAGTAAATTTAATTTTATGAAAAAAGATGAACAGTATTTTGCGAGTTTAAGTCACTAAGCCAGCTCATAAAGCTGTTAGGTTTCACAAGATGCAGAACTCCTATGGCATTTTAAAATGACAGTGAAACTTCAGCCTTATTTTCTTATTCAGGTATGTTATAGATAGAAATGTTATCCCGGGTTTCTTTTTTTGGTTTGGGCTTTTTGTTTGCTTGTTTGTTTTTAAAATAAGTAATCTGATTCCCAGAACCTTTACTAGCCCTGTTCATTAACTTCAAATAGAAGTTAATCAAAAATAGAGGAACAGACTGAGAATCTCTGTGTGTTTGTGCACCTGTACAGAAACAGTACAAGACCACGTAGAAGCATCAAGTATGCTAAAGACTCTCATCAAATACTCCTTTAGGGGAAAAAGTCTGTCTTTTCCTGCAAATCTATCCAAATAATGTAGTTAGAAGGGCAAGAGAGAATCCATCTTCTAACCAGTAAGACAAAAATTCTATGAGAACTGAACACTGGCTAGAATTGAAATGATGATATTCCCTACACTAAAACACATTGGGAATACTGATGTAAGGTGTATACACTTATCAATCAAAATAAAACATTCCAAACCAAACCTTTCAGGGAGACTTGCAATCTTCTCTAAGAATAAAATAAAATATTTTTTTTTAAAAAAAAAAAAGAGAGAAAAAGAAATACTACATAAACAATGGCATCCAAGTACTAGGATAGGATAGGATAGGATAGGATAGGATAGGATAGGATAGGATAGGATAGGATAGGAAAGGACATTTCAATTGGAAAGGACTTATAATGATCATCTGGTCTAACTGCCTGATCAATTCCAGGGCTGACTAAAAGTTAAAGTACGCTATTAAGGGCAATGTCCAAGTGCTTTTTAAACATTGGCAGGCTTGGGGCATCAACCAATCCTCTAAGAAAGCCTGTCCCAGTGTTTGACCATCCTCTCAGAAAAGCAATGTTTCCTAGTGTCAAGTCTGAACTTCCTCTGACACAGCTTTGAACCATTCCCAGTCGTTGTATCACTGTATACCAGGGAGAAGAGACCTGCACCTCCTCTTCACTTTCCCTCCTGTAAGAGAGCAATGAGGTCACCCCTCCAGCCTCCTTTGCTCCACACTAGACAAGTGTGCTGTCCTCAGGTGCTCCTCATAGTACATTCTTTCCAGCCCTGTCACCAGCTTTCTGGCTCTCTTCTGGACACATTTAAGTACCTCAACAACCTTTTTATATTGTGGGGCCCAGAACTCGTTATCATTATAATGCTCATCTGTACAATAATCTTACTCCCTTTAGAATAATCTACAATTGCATGATAACCGCACTATACATTCTCATTCAGTCAGAGCTTAAATAATAGGCTGCCCTCTATTTTGGTGGTGGCTATAATGTCTGTACCTTCAATTTTGAGATTCATTTGTAGGTAATTTCTGGAAAATGAAGACTTTTTATCCATACTTTATTCTCTGTTAAACTGGACTTCATTTTACCACAGTTAGAGGTAGCATCTAGAGCAGGAAAAATTTCCAGCACCACTTTTTTCTAAATATATAATAACTTTATATTTCTTTACTAGAAAACATTCAGGACATTTGTTTTAAATATTAATTGGAATGTAGTTCATGTTCTAAGTGTAGAAACTGCTTAACAAAAAAGGTAATTCAGACATGTAGTTGTAGAATTCAAGGCTTTGGTCTTTTAAAACCAGAACCAAAACACAGGAGGCGACATCCTACATATTCTTACAAGGCATTTACTCCAATTTTATCTACTTTTTGTTTTACAGGCAAGCTCTAAAAGTAGACTAATTGTCAGATGATTACAAAACCAGGCTGCAAATCTCTATCTGGAATGAAAAATGTAACAAGGGAGGAAGCTAAATGAATTATGGGAGAATTCTAAAATTATTTCGATATCATCTTCATAAAATCATTTTTCACTTTTACTGCATATTTAGGAAATAAGACTAATTTATTTGTTCATATTTTGTGACATTAAGTTTTAACCTTTGAAATTACAAGCTTCTATTAAAAACTTTTGTTCTTAAGTAATTTATATTCCCTACTGTGCCTTCATTAAAAATTTCCTATATTTGGAAACATGCACTTAAATAAAAATGTCAGGCAATGAAATTTTTTTTCTACTTGCATGAAGAACATAATCAGGTCAATTAAAAACTTCAATATTATAAAATAAAAACTTATACTGTTAATATATTTTCTAGGTCACTCCCTAGAGACTGAATAGGTAATATAAATGAGTTGAACTCATACAGTGTTATAGAATACAATATGATAATTAAGTGTTATACATTTGCTGATTGAACTATTTGTAAAATTCTAAGTGAATTCCGTATCCTATCACTGGGGTAGGAAGAACACTATTATATTACATTTATTAATGGCTTATATATATATATAAATAATTCATGAAGTCATATTCCTAGAGAAAATATGAAATAGCAGATCATAAATTATTCCCTGAAATTTTTTTTCTGCAGTGAAATCTCTAAGTGTGTGAAATAATCTTTTGATTTAAGTGTGTGAAATACTTTCTTGATCCCTACCCACAGGACAGGCAACAGGTTGACAACATCCCTCCCACTCTAAGCAAGGACAAGGGTCCTGATCACCTGAGGAACCTGAACATAAATAAGTCTATGGGACCTGATGAAATGCATCCCAGAGTACTGAAGGAACTGGCTGATGTAGTTGCTGAGCCACTCTCCAAAATATTTGAAAAGTCCTGGCACTCAGGTGAAGTCCCTAGTGACTGGAAAAAGGCAAACATTGTGCCCATCTTTAAAAAGGGTAAAAAAGAAGACCTTGGGAACTATCAGCCTATCAGCCTCACCTCTGTGCCTGGGAAGATTATGGAACAGATCCTCTTGGAGGACATGCTAAGGCACATGGAAGACAGGGAGGTAATCCTAGGTAGTCAATACGGATTTACTAGGGGCAAGTCCTGCCTGACCAATCTAGTAGCCTTCTACAATGAAGTGACTGCATCAGTCGACAAGGGAAGACCTATAGATGTCATCTATCTGGACTTCTGCAAGGCCTTTGACACAGTCCCCCACAACATCCTTATCTCTAAGTTGGAGAATTATGGGTTCAATGGGTGGACTGTTCAGTGGATAAAGAACTGGCTGGATGGTCGCATCCAGAGAGTGATGGTCAACGGCTCAATGTCCAGATGGAGGAAGGTGACAAGTGGTGTCCCCCAGGGGTCTGTGCTGGGACCAGTGTTGTTTAATATCTTCATTAATGATATTGACAGTGGCACTGAGGGCACCCTCAGCAAGTTTGCAGATGACACCAAGCTGGGTGGTACAGTTGATACGCCTGAGAAACGGGATGCCATCCAGTCCAGAGGGACCTGGACAGACTGGAAAGGTGGGCCCAGATGAACCTTATGAGGTTCAACAAGGCCAAGTGCAGGGTCCTGCACCTGGGCCGGGGCAACCAGCATTATCAGTATAGGCTGGGAGAGGACATACTGGAGAGCAGCCCTGTGGAAAGGGACTTGGGAGTGCTGGTGGATGAAAAACTGGATATGAGCCACCAGTGTGCAAAGGCAGCCCAGAAGGCCAATCACATCCTGGGCTGCATCAAGAGAACTGTGGCCAGCAGATCAAGAGAGGTGATTCTGCCCCTCTACTCTGCACTGGTGAGACCTCACCTGGAATATTGCGTCCAGTTCTGGAGCCCCCAGCACAAGAAAGATGTGGACGTATTGGAGCATGTCCAGAGGAGAGCCACCAAAATGATCAGGGGAATGGAGTATCTCTCCTATGAAGACAGGCTGAGAGAGCTGGGGCTGTTCAGCCTGGAGAAGAGAAGGCTCCAGGGGGACCTTATACTGACCTTCCAGTACCTGAAGGGGGCCTACAGGAAGGCAGGGGAAGGTCTATTCACAAGGGTTTGTAGTGATAGGAAAAGGAGTAATGGTTTTAAGCTAGGAAAAGATAGATTTAGGTTGGATATTAGAAAAAAGTTCTTTAGCATGAGGGTCATAGAACACTGGAACGGGCTGCCCTGAGAGGTGGTGGAGGCCCCATCCCTGGAGTCATTCAAGGTCAGGCTCGATGAGGCTCTGAGTAACCTGACTTAGGTAGATGTCCCTGCTTGTGTAGGGAGGTTGGACTAGATGACCTGTAGAGGTCCCTTCCAACCTGAAACATTAATGATTCTATTATTCTATGATTCTATATCTATATGAAATTATATTAATACTACTGTCTTCAAAATGTGTGCATTCTAAACTACATCTTAATTACATGCTACACAACTGACTGAAATTTAATAAAATAAAGGAAAGTCTTTCTTATGTGCAAGTGATCTACACATTACATTAGCTGGCCAAATAAACTTTTTGGAAGTCATAGGTGAGTGTGTAAAATTTTGAGAATCTTTAAGAATAATGTACTGTGAAAATATTTTTTTTCTCTAAGAGATAAAAATGTCTGTAAACAAAGACATTTTATTTGATATTTCATTAGAATTTATAGAAGAGAGAATTTCACAAAACATTGCACATCAATCAGTGGAACATGAGAGTCTTGAAGTTTTGTTTCATTCTTTGAGCTTAAGTGAGTACGCTGATATCTGGGGCTTGCAGCCAATGCATCTCTGCTGGAAGGCTTTTTATTTTATTCATATACTTTTCTTTTTGACATGGGAGATATAACTTGTTTGTCTCACAGTAGCTGCCAGCTTTCTATTGTGAACATATAAATATACACTCTGATGTATTTTATGTACTTATATGAATAAATTTTCATACCTGGATCTCTCTTACTATTGTAAGTTATTGCAGCTTTGTATAATGGGTGGTTCTGTAAGACTTAGCTTGGCAATGAAATGTTGCTAGCTTTATCCACTTGTATGTGGGCCCAAAATACATTCTTTAATTTCATTCATATCCTGAGAGTTGTATTTTGTCTTCATGTACAATGAAAAGTCTTTATATAGTAGGGAAAGTGCACATTTCTTTTTTTAAGTTAACAGTTAAAGAAGATCTGAGCCTCAAATCCTTTCCAGCATTTTTGAGGGCATCTTGATGGTCCATCCATATGGAAAGACCAGTGATACAAATAGTGATATGCTGTAGAAGGAAAAGCCATATTTTCATCACAGCAAGGGAAAAGTAAGTAAATAAACTAGTAAAAGTGAAGAGAGTCATGTAACAGATTGAGCTTACTGTTTTGTAACTAAGAATATTAATAGCACAATTTATTTTCTTGTAAAAAATGTATAGGAAGAAAGCATAAAAAAAAATGTATATCACCTTTTTCTCAAACTGTTTTTTACCTCACCATTGTCATATATTATAGGAATATCTCTGCTATACGGCTAAAGCCCACTCTTAATATAATTCTGTAACTTTCCACTGTTTAACAATCACAGAGAAACAGCAGAGAAATGACTAGCTCTAATTTCTTATACGTGCCATACATCTTGAACACAACTTTCTGTTTTGTATTTCTTAACAGTTAGAAGAAATATATGCAAATTTTTAGGATTACTTACACGTACCATTTTTCATTTTGAAAATGTCAAAGGCATTACTTTGCATGTATCTCCATGCCTCCAGAGTTTGTTTGGCATATACAGGATAGTCCTGAGTTGCCACATAAGTGCAGACCATCTGAAAGGCGCATGCTCAGTAGATCTGCTTATGTGGAATAGGTTTGACATATACACCTGTCAGCCATTTATGTACTCCAATTTCAACATATAAAAGCAACTGGCAACTCAATAGAAAATCTGCCCAAGCCAGATGGAAAGTAGCCTGCTGTCTAAAATGCTGAAGAGAAACAGGAATAAGGAAAAGAAATAAGAACCTGAAACCACCCAGGAGAGGTGGCTTTGCTTTTTCCCAAGATATTATTTCAAATATTTTTCTTTCAATTGGAGAGTAAAAAATAAATTAAAGAAGTGGAAAGTAGCTCTTCAGACCATTAAGGCCTTAATATAGAGTGCATAGAAGCTACAAAGCTGCAAAGATGGAAAACAAAAGAAAGCAAACACAACCCTAGTTACAAAATAACTTCTCCTTTATCTGCTCTAAAGTACCAGTTGCTGTCAAACATCTCATGCCAGGTCTGGTCTTGCCTTCTCTTCCCATCATAAATGAAGCTTTTCTAGCCTACCACCAGAGGTGTCTGACTGAAAATTAATTCAAGTATATACAAGTCTGTTACCTTAATTTATAAGCATGTATCATGAGAATCATTCATTGTTATGTATATAAAGTATCAAATTCAGTATCTCTATTTTATTTTTCAGTACTGTAGGTGTCACATGTGATAAATAAAGCTAACAGCAGAGATATACAGAATGTTGCCTTGCACCTATTCAAAATATCAGTGTATTTTGTTGATTTTAAAGGTGTCTTCTGATCCTGATTTTTGCCAGTCATTTCCAATCTCCTTCACCAAGGCTACATTTTAGCAATATAAACTTTGTTCACTAATGCCTTAGAAAGATTAAAACAATAATGTAAACTCAGATTTTGCTTCTTCAGTGTGTTTAGAAGGAGTTGATAATTATACACTGCCTGATCTGCTGTTTTTTTCTCCTCATCTTGTGCAATTTTTTCTGAATTTAAAACTTTAACACCATGAGCAGAGAGCTTTCACCGTGGTACTCTAAGCTGGTGTTATATTTGGGTCATTGCATTTTCCAAGTGATTATCCTATCATAAACTACTCTGATAGCATATTTTCCTGTTAGGAAATCTTTTAGCTTTTCTGCTTGTAGCCACTTAGACTCAAGCAAATTATGTTCTCACTATAATTCTATTAGCCTTCAAAAGGAACAAGACACGTTGCACCTACTTCCATTGATACTGTTCTCCAAAAGTCATCATGTCCGTTCCACTGTATTCAACATAAGGCTTGTTACAACTGTATTCTACAAACTTAATCTTACATGCAAATATTTTTGCAACTTCAAGCCGCTATTCCCAGAGAGAAAGTGGACATTTTGGCAAATCCGGGGAGACGACATCTTTATCTTTCATATACCATGCCACTAACACAAATAATTCTGTGTTGTTCTGTGCAGAAATGTGTTGTTTCCCAAATAGGTACAAGCAGTAACATGTGCTTTATTCGTGAAACCATTATATTTTAGTTTTCCAACCACTTGACATGTTACTCTCCAGATTATTAACTCTAAAAAGATATTTCTCAATCACCTGCCTATAAACTTCTTCCATAATTATTAAATAATGACGAAATCTACTTCTGTAGATTTAAACATGTCATAAGTTCTTTTAAAGACTCCAGAATTATTTTTTACCTGTAGAAATAAGATTAGCTACAATGCATGAGGTTATTTCGTATTATCCACTGCTCTGTTAGATTTTCTTAGCTTCAGTAAAGCAATGTTTAATAAAAAATATTCTGACAGGCAGTATGGATATGCTTCCTCATAAGGTTTCCTTTCAAGTGTATGTGTGAACTATGCATTATTTTAGCAGAAGGTACCCAATATCTTTGCTCTGAACCCATGCAATAAATACACAGGATACAAAACTTTTGTAAAAGTTAATTTTCTGAATAGTTTTTTATAGACACTGCCCAACTATAGGATTAAAGATATTCACATCTCACAATCTCACAATGACAAATTCCTCTTTGAAATAAAATAAATATTGGTCTTGAAAAGAAGTCAGAAATATGATCTTAAAATATTAAGTAGGATCATCGTGCAGTACTGACAGAGTCTTTACATCATACCTTTTTCTACCCCCATCTATTCTGAAATCTAAAGCTAGATCCTCAGCTCGTGCTCTTTAAAAATCACTGCAGTCAATGGGAACTCATGACCTCAGTACTGAATCCTATCCTGTGGATTCTAGCAGCCAAACAAATGCCTGTGTCTTGCTTCTAATCTTGCAACTCAAGTTTTGTACCTAGTTAAGAGCACCTGACCTGGAAAATATTTGCAGGATTGGAATTTCTCTGCAAAACCATATTCCACAAGGTTAATTCAGTATTTCTTTTGTCTGTTGATTATATTGCCATGTTATAGAATCTTTCCTCCTCTTTTAAGTATCTTTTAAGTATAGAAGCATTATCGCCATTTGCTAATGCAAGCCTTTTACCACTAGCATCTCATTCTCTAAGGAGAGAGATCAACATTTTAAACACATTTTTTAATAAAATAAAGTGCTGTGAAGAGTACTTCTTGTTGTTGTTGTCAAACATATGGAAGGCACTGTGTAAGAGAAACATTAAAATGTCCGATATTTTATAAAGTAATTATTTTTTTTCTATTTAGAATGTTCAATAACATCTATAAATGTTGATAAAATATATAATATTTTCTGCAGGTGAGAAAAAGAGAATAAGTAAAAATATTAGCAATGTAGAGAAAGCAACAGGGTATTGGAGCTTTTCTATGCTACTGTAGTAACTAAGATTAATGAACAGAGAACAAATGTTTGACATATCACCTACCCATGGGAGTTCCAACGCCATAACCTTTTGAGTCTATCAGGCCTCCAATCTGTGTTAGGTTACAGTTCCTCTGTGTGACAAACTCAATGGTTGTCGACTCCATTAAAAATGCATAATCAGAGGTAAGCACACGCTGGATACCTTCTTCATTACTTTTGACAAGTACTGACTGCCTTCTGCTACTCATGAAGGCCCACATCTTGTCGTAAGTGGAGATTTTGGATTTCTGAAAGAAAAATATTAGATGTAAAATTAATAAGGATAATATGCTTGTAAGAGTGAAAGCAAATTCTCAATTTGCACATCACTCTCTAATTATATTTTACTATATATCATGTTTTACCAAGGCATTCTTCTATTGGTGCCTGTACCTTTCACCTCATCTATACCTCAACTCATCTATGTGAAATGGAACAGCTGGACAGATTCTCAAGAAAATGTGCAGTATCTGTGGTTTATCTGTTTTTATTGTTTATATGTTTTTATGTAGGATGAAGACCTACAAGTCCGTGAAAAACTATTAAGGATTTTACTGTAGCCAAGTTCATCAACAATGCTGGTGAGTGCTAGAGGAGAATCTGTGGATTCTGGCACATTTAAAATTTTCACTCTTATTTCAATCACTCAGCTACTCCTAAGTAATTCTGAAAACCTAATGCACAATGTGGCAACCTGAAGTAATCAAAACACTTACAGATGGGAGTATATGGAGAAAATAGTTATGAGGGAGAAGGCAGCAAATATTTTATCCATGGTAAGCTGCAAAAATACTTGGAGAAAGATTTTAGGTAAGAGATAGTAACACACTCTGGTCACAGTAATAATAGCTTGCCCTTCAGAAACTGATGACAAAAAGATCTAAAAATGAATATGTGTTTTCTGCTTTAATATTCCCAGAATGCAAAGAACTGCTGTGATAGGAAGAGAGAAACAGCAACCTGGGGCAAAGGAGATGGTAGTTTGGCACAAAGTGAGGCTATGCAGCTGTAGAAAAGTTGCTTACTTTCTTTAATGTCAGCTTGTTTTAAAAAATACAGTATCTTGTCTCATCTTTGTAAAACCCACTGCTTAAGAGATTATAACTACTGGATAAATTGCCAGAATTAGAAGTAGTGAACATTTTATATTACATTCTCTCCATCTGTTTAATAATTTTTCAAACTCAAGTTTTTTCAGAAAAGCTTCAGTAATGTTAAATCTTGACCAGCAAATAAAACATAAAAATACAATGTGAGAGCTAGTATGATCAGACTTTTAAAGGAGTCTTTCATCTTTTAACGTCAGCCTTAAACATAACTCTGCCATCAGCTTTGGTGGAGTATTAAACAAAGATTGACACTACAGACCTTTCTGAAGTTCAGCTGACTGGCAGTCGTATATTCTGCCTCAGAGGAGAATTAGCAGTGTATGCAGAATAAAAAGAACATTTATTTAGAAAAAAGGTGACTTTGTCCCCCTGCTGAGATACAATCCAGGAGTTATTTCACTCTACCCAGTGACTTAGTAAATCAAGAATTTGAACTAACTCTAGTGTCAATGCTAACAATATTGAAGATTTTTAGGACTCTACATGAATACATTGTTACTGTACTGAACATAGTATGTGGCTGATTGCAAAAGATTTTAGTAACAATGAAAGGAGAAATCGTTTTTCTTCAGAATATAGTGTGAACACATAGAATAGAGAAGACCAAAGAGATATGGTCTCTCCTCATAGGGTTTGTTTTGAAAATCAAGTAATTCTTGCAAGCATTTAATATTGCATGGTAACATAGTATACTTTAACCAATGCACAGCAGCTCTGTGGAAATCTAAATTATTATGTAATGCAGAAAGAATGGATAATATATATTTTTCAATACTTGTAAAATTTTACCAATGACTTATGTTTGATTCTTTTGACATAGCATCTTTATCCCAGTACACAAAACAAACATTTTAGCCAGTACAAACAATCTGAGTAATATAAAAAATTGCAGAGAAAACAATTTTAGTAAACCATTAAATACACATTGTTGATGCCTGTTAAGGAGATGCCAGATGAGCTATAATGGAAAATAAAGAAAGAATGAACTGTAATACATGCATATTTCTATATTTCTGCTGAAAAATAAAAAAAATATCCAGGACAATAACATGTCCTCTACCGAAGCATTAAAGCTTGTGAAAAAGTACAATATCTTCTAAAGAACAGAGTCCTCATACTATGATGTCTAATTTAATCTGCTAGGATGAAGCCACAGCTACTATTGAAAAGGAAGGAACAAAGGTCACCAACAAATTCAGAGAAAGCTCCTGCATAAGATAGTTTGCCTACAGGAATAATTTTTTTAAAAAAGTAAAAATGTTTACACATGATTAGTGAAACTGCAGAAGATAATGCAAAATCTAGAATATTAGTCCACATGGCTCACTTCTGTGAAACTACCAAGGGTGATAGAAAGTGCATAGTGATCTCTTGGTTTTCTTATATAGGCAGAACATTGCAATGCCTTTGCACTGCTTTCTTCTACCCGTAAAAGCTAAAAGTCAGAATTGAAATGATGCCAAAGAAAACAGCCCATCTACTTGTGACCCCTAAATTCTAACTAGTCTTTAGAGATTCTTACCAAAAAATATGTATGGTACGGGTTATGTGATTCGCTTTATGCACAACAGAGAATATATTATCTGAAAATAAAAAACAGCATTTGATTCAGGAAAATACAGATACAAATGGTTTTCCTCTGTGTTTGGCAAACTGCTCAGCAGGCACGCGTGACTAATATCAAGAAGCCAGAAAAATTAAAAGTGTCCGGAGCACATTTGACATTGAAGTAAAGAGAATGACAGTCCAATACATACATATAGCTTCTTGTGGTTATGACTGCGTCATTTATACTGATAGAAGCAGAAGCTGCAATTTACATTATGTTTCCGTCTTCTTTCATTATGTGCAAATAAATCTGGTTAATCAACTTACATACTCCATCAGTGAAGTGTATTATTTTCTCTGGATTAGTTCACCATATTGTTTCATCTAACTGGAAATCACTGTCTAGCAATCCAAACTGACTTTAAATCAACCAGAAATGATGTCTGTATAAGATAACTTATGGTGACATGATTTATCATGTTTGTGTTCCCTCAGTAATGCTGAAGATAATGCAGAGTAGTAGGAAAGCTGCCTATGCTTTGCAACATTTGAATTTCATTGGAATAAAAAAAAGAAAACTAACAGGAAAGATGGAAATTAAAAGGTTAAGCAAATCAAGAAACTCACCTACCTGGTGCATAAAATGGAATTTAATTCAGAGGATGCTGTTAGTGACATACTCAGCATTCATAAGTTAAAGATCATTGAAAGATAACTCTCCATGTCAGCAATCACAAAAGGAAGCATGGCAAAGGCTCTAAGTTCATCTAATGCTATGTACAAATGTGAGGCTGGAAACAGAAGGAATCATCTTTAGTAATGTGTTACTGCTCTATCCTGAAGCACTGGCTGGGAAAGACAAATATCAGAGCAGTGAGACTCTGGATCACAAGGTTAGAAAAATATCAGGATGTTGAATGAATGCCAGAATAAACAAGGATCAAGGGACAGGAAAACAGACCTTATGATACAAGACAAGACTGGATAAATACAAAACAAAAATATGTGTCGAGGTTTAGGTTCAGTCCACCAGACCTATAACAGACGCTCTCTGTTAATCCCTCTTTCCCCCTCAAATATACAAAGAGAATGAGAACAAGGGAGAGAGACTTATGGCCCCCTCCCCTCCCAAATAGGAGAGGAAGGGAATGAGAGAAAAGCTTCTGGATTAGAAAACTAAAACAGCTTTAATGAAGATAATAATAATAAAATGGGATATATACAAATACATACAAAACCAGTATTGAATCCAACCTCCCCCTGATGGCAATTACATCACCGTCACCACTGAGGCTGTGAAGCAGGCACTGGGGAAGTCCCAGACTGGGCTCAGCAGCTGATGGGAACTAGGTTCAGGAGCTGGGTGAGGAACACATGAATTGGGATCAAAGGCAGGGTCAAGAAGAAAGGAGGATGAAGGGGAGGGTCCAGAAGGCAAGAAGGCCCAGCAGGGGAGGGTCCAGAAGGCAAGAAGGCCCAGCAGGGAAGGGTCCAAGAAGGCAAAAGATCCCAAAAGGAAGCCAAGAGAAGCAGAAGGATCCCAAAGGCAGATGGGAAGGATCAAGACCCTATGATCCCTCAGCTTTATACTGAATACGACGTATATGGGATGGAATACCCCAGTTTAGGTTCACCTGTCCTGGCCACTCCTCCCCGCACGTGCGACCTTTCACTTGCTGCACCCCCTGATGTAGTACACAAGAGTTAGCAGTGACCTTGGTCTGCATACTAATCCTCGGTAGTAACTCTAAACATCAAGCATTATCACTGCTAGAAGCAGACATTGTCTGCAAAAACATGCTGTTAGTTTCAGAAACTGCAGTTAGTTAGAAGAGACTCAGATGAAAATAAAAATCACTGAACAGAATTGGTTTGGTTCTAACTCAAACCAGGACAATGTGCCAGAAAAATTCTGATATTTTTCTACAAAGGAAAAAATACAGATCCATGTAATTTTAATGATTTTAAGCTATAATACCCAGCTTCTTCCCTGGCTTCTAAAAACGTTTCGGTGTCACAGACAATGCCTCAGCTTTTCTGTCACCCATGCAATATTTAAACACAAAAGAGGCTACAGTAACAAAGGAAAGATTAAAGGTAATTAAGATTAAATTTTGAGATAAAAATAAGTTAAAAGAAGTCAGAAGCCCAGTTCTGATACATTTTATGAAAACACTCTCCACCACATAAGTATTAAACTATGAAAATTTTAATGTTCATTAAGACCGACAAACCCACAGACTCTTAATCTTACAACACTATTTTCCACTTGTGACACTGCCTATAACAGCTGTGTTTTTTGTTTTCCTGAGCATTGCATTATTAGTGGACACAGGTCACTTTTCTCAAAGTTGCTCAATTAATGGATTTTTTTTAATGCAAAAGGAACAATTACACACATTTATTCTGACCTTCTGTAATACACAGACTATGAAATGTCACTTCTGAATTACTTCACCAAGCTTATCTCTTACATGTTTACACTGACAAAAAGAATGCTATGAAAAGTACATTCATAAAGACCCACCTATATGACCCTTAGCAAGGTGCCCATCATGGTCTCTCACAACATCCTTCATGACAAGAGGGTAGGATATGGACTGGACAGATGGAGCACCTACAAGTGGAGAATGGCTGAGATGTTGATCTTGAAAGGTGGTAGTTAATAGCTGAAGGCCAGAGTGGTATCTTGTCATGAGTGGAGCTCCCCAATGGTCAGTCCTAGACCTGATACTATTAAATACCTTTATAAATTGCTTGGAAAATGATACTGAAAGCTCCCTCACCAAGTTTCTCGGTGACACCAAACAGGAAGGAAATGTAGAAACACTGGAAGAAAGAGGAACCATGCAAAGAGGCCTCAGGAGGCTGAAAAATTTATGTAATGGGAGTTTCATGAGTTTTAACAAGGATAAATCCAAAGTCTGTTCTGGGAGAAAGTAAGCTCAAGCATTTATACTGGCTGGGAGTTGACTAGCAGCAGTGTATCTTGACTCAAAAGGACTTGTGGCTCCAAGAGGAACATAAGTAAGCAGCCCATCTTAGCAGCAGGGAAGTAAACTGCAGGCTATATCACCAAGACTATAGCCAAAAGACCAAGCGATGTCATTAATTCACAATAGTTGGCACTTGTCAAGCCACATAATGAATGCTGTGTCCACCTTTGGTCCTCCAAGTTCAAGACAGGTGTTAAAATTGGAAAGTGTCCCCCAAGGTGATCAGAGAGATGGGGATCTTTACGAAGAGAGATTGATGAAAATAATGTTGTTCAATCTAGAATGGAAGAATTTAATCACGCCCTTCCAATATCTAAAGAGAAATTTAGAGAGAAGTTGAAGGTACTCTCTTTGTTAGGATGCATGGTGACAGGATGAGGCAGTGGCCTAAGAGGATGAAGGGAAATTCTGTGTGGGAATAAGAAAAAAATTCTTCACCATGAGAACAACTAAGCATTGGAACAAGTAGTCCAGAGAATTAGTGGAATCAGCTCACCGAAAGTGTTTGAGACAGCTTAACAGAGCCATGAATAAGCTAATCTAAGCCCTTACTTTCATTTAGGAACGCAGATCTCCTCCAACAAGAACTCTAGAGGTCCTTCCAACTTTGAATTTTCATTGGTTTCTAAGATTCTTTATCAGTAGGAAGGTACATACAGTAATTAGTGTTTCTGGAGACTCCTCAAATTTTAACATTGAGCAATTTCAAGAAAACATGTCATTTCCTGTTTGGGAAAAATACTAAAATAAACCCCCAAATCATTGTGAACTTACTAGTTTATACATAAAATTTAAGGTCAGAGAAAAATGTGTTTTCCCATCTTTTTCACCCTTCAGTCCTTTGAAGCTCATCCCAAGTAGACTCATCCCAATTGTTTCATACATGACCCTTTGGAAATTCTGAACACCAATAGGGAAATCCAGTAGAACTGCTCATGGGGTTTTTTATTCATTTTCATACATTTGACATTTTGTTTTGACACATGCCCTAAATCTACATAGCTGTGAAATAAGCTAGAAAATGCATTTCTGATAGTCTTAATAACAGCAAAAGCACTAACATATCTCAAGAATTTTTTCTAAGTATAAGAGGGCTAGATGTCAAATTTAGGTGAAGTATATATTATAGAAAATCCTCTTACAGCTCATAGCTGTTCAAACACATTTGGGATACGTCTTCAATATTTTAGGTCACAAAGGATTAATACCATTAATAGAAAGATAAACAAAGTTAATTGACTGAATACATTTCAAATGATAGTATGACAAGGTTAAAGCTGAGGGAACAAACCAACAGCCTAAGGTAAAGAATGTTTTAGGAATTCTGTAATTGTCTCCCAACATTATAAATGCAGGGAAATTCAAAGATAAGGCTATCTGAAAGAATTTGAACCCTTATATAAATGAAAATATATTGTAAATAAACATAAATAGACTGCTCAATTTCACGAAATGTCACCAAATTGTAAATTTGTAAAGGCTGATTGTTACTGTTCAAATGTCTATCAACAACTGATTATGTATTTTTTCCATTCTGCATTTTTCTGTATTATCTTGATTCTGTAATTTGTATTTGTGTACACTGATCCACCTTTCCTAGTTCTTAATATGAATCTGAATTCTTTAGAATAGGTACTGTTTTCTCAAGCTGCTCATGGTTCCTGAAGAGGACAATGATGATCTATTACTGAGACTTCTGTGCTAAACAGCAATATATGCAAATAATGAGAAATATCAGAATCAGATACAGGAATCAGAATGGAAGATATCAGTTGTTATTAATTTTTTAGCTTTACACGCTATAACTACATGTCTTGTTTCCAGATATTTTGCTTTAAATCATCCATTTAACTCTGTTTTAATGATTGAAATAATTTCTAGTCTCCAGTAAGTCTTAGCTAATTCTACACTTCAAAAGTAAGTGTTGTTTTTTGAGGCAGCAGAAAGCAGTATATTTAGTGATTTTGACAGAGTTGAACATACTATGTGTAAAATGCAATTTGGTCATAATTGTGTATCTGCACCTGATGCCTCCATAATGTTGTCTGCCACAAACATTCGAAACCGCATTCACGTATGTATAGTGCACATCTTTAAATCATTGCTACAGGCTAAGACATAACTTTCACAGAGCACCATGCTAATCACTAGCATCTTAACTGTAGTGAGAATACAGATTCCTCCATCAATATACTCCACCTGTGCTGGATAGCAGGCCAGACTTAAATCAGCTTAGCTGTCCTCTATCAGCCAACATACAGTGTTAATTCAAGTGAACTTCTGAGTGTCATCTGATTTTCTGAACAGATTAGCAAATAGATATAAATATGACCTTTGTAGTACTGTACCTTCTTTATTGTCTCCTAGAACTATGAAATTGGATTTTATTCTCAGCCATCCAAGACAAAAGAAAAAGACACTCTTCTTCTTATCAGACTGGTCTCATTGACTCTGACCCTCTGACCTCAGGACATTTCTTCTTTTATTTTTTCCCACTTTTTATTCTCCCTATTTTTTCAGAACTGCTGAGGCCTGAAAACCCCTAAGTGAACTAGCCAATTTAGATTTTGTTCTGTCAGCAGAAAAACAATAAAACCAATGCATACAGCGTTCTCTACTCCATAACGGCAGTTTTCATGGTCCATAGAGCACAAACGAAAAAAGGTAGAAAAGGTGTTTCTGCCAAGAATAGAGCTACAAGGAATGAAAAATGCAGTGCTCGGAGAAAGACATTTTTACTCTTACTCTGATTGTGCTGAATTTTTAGTTTTAAAAAGCAAAGGTTTTTTAAAAAAATAAATATTTAAAGTAATTTATGGTTAAAAAATCCCAAACTCTAACACCATTGAAATACATTTTCACTATCAGCTTTGACCTGGAAATAAATAAGGATTTTATAGCTCCAAAATCACTAATGGATTTCAGAAAACTTCCTTGCCTTTTATGCCAGAATGATTTAAAGTCCTCTACTGATTTGTAACTAATATCGCAACAGTTCTTTTTGTAAAACACTGTGGAAGATAATGTTTGTGATACTTCTCATAATTCTGTAAGTTTCTTCCTTTATAAGTAGGAATAAGACATTAAACAAATTTAATCTGTTTTAAAAGCTGATCTTATATTTTGCATGTTCTATAAAGATAAATCCAATTCTGCTCACTCTTCCTGTTCTCAGATACAAACTGTAGTACAGAATTACACACTTCATTTGCACTGTATCTGGAAGCAATTTCCTTTTCCAAAAGTAGTGAGTGAGCAGTTTCATCACTGGAACTGAGCAAGAAGTTCACAAATACTACTTTAAATATTTACCTTAATAGTGTAAGAGTTTGCCATGACACCATGATTTTAACAATTACATTTTCACAGCATCTGGACTGGCACTGAAGGTGTTTGTGCAATGTTCAAAGCAAAATTAATATGCACTATGCCCAAAACACTGTTGCTCTTGTGATTTGAAGGGAACTCATCAGGCAGCATTAAAAATCAAACTCACAACATTCAAGATGTCTTTAATTGAGGAGAAGGGATAGAAAGCTGACTAATTATTAATTGTTATTTTATTCCCAGTAAGGGATAAATATTGTTTTGTTATCTTCACAGATTTCAAAAACTTAATGTAAGTTCCATTGTTACTTTAGGTTTTGTTTGGGGGGGTGGGGGGCACATGTCAATCATTAGCATTAGTTACTGCCTGTAATGACAGTAATCAGTATCAGTCTAGTGGCACAGAGAGGATTTTTTTTCACTAATAAATTCCCCCATCAGTTCTGTTGCCAGACCTAATGAAACCCTGATTATCCAAAATAGACAATAATTTCAGGTATTTCTTTACAAAACAACTCATGTAAAATATTTGCCTAGCTATAGATTGGCATAAACCACCACTGAGATATTCTGCAGTGGGATTTGGATTAGCATGCAGTACTTTCTATTATAGTAAGTTTATAGTAAGTAAATTAACAACAACACTGGACCATATGTGCAAGTTAAGAACAGCTGAGTCTCTCTCTGTACTCTTCTGACCTTGATCACTAGAAAATTGGAGTTAAATCAAGCAAACAGGATAGGTGCTATACGTGGTTCATATCGAAGGTATAGAGGAGTGGTAGGATACTGACCAGAAGAACTGTTTTTCGGCAAATCTGTCAGATCTTGGAATAATTCTGGGATATTTATCTTTAAACACCTGTAATGTCCTAAACAACGTACTTGAGAAGATAAGCAACATAACACTAAAGAAGCTGCTTTCCTCCAACAATATGGAGGTTAGAAAAATAATTAAAATATCTGGGATTAAATTCTACAGTAAAAGACATAGGAAGTTTTCAGCCAAACTGGTTGCTGGACAAATGCATCATTAATTCATCTACACACATAGATGAATTTACATATGTTTGATTAGCGAGTACAGAAAATATGAGCAATAGCAGAGTTATAAGATGTAGCTTTGAGTATTTTTTTATCACTAACACATATAGTCCCTACCCAACTTTTCAAAAGTTGATGGAGAAAATTGAGGTACTGACAAAATCGTATAAGACATTAAAAGAGAAGAGTAAGACACAATTCATGTGTTTATTTGCATATTGAAATTTGAAGATCTGTAAGAGGTGAGAAAAGGCAGTGTGAACACCACTGGTAATGTAGTTAAGGAGAGAAAGAGATGTAGTGTAGCTTCTGAAGATTAAGGAAGTTCTACAAAGGCTCTGCTTTATTTCTAGTTTGGAACAGCCAGAACAGCAAGTGTATGGCAGAACAGAGGGGAAAAGATTTTCTTTTCAGTATTATTAACTGGTATATTCCAGTTTTGTCAGAGGGAAGTGCTCAGAATTAGTGGGAATAAAATAATAGTGAATTTCCAAGGAAAGAAAAAGGAAGGGAAAGTTCGTCACCAGTTTATCAGTTTGACCGTTTAGTGACAAGTCAGTCATGGTAGTGTTTTCCGTTAAATAATACACCAAAACTTAGCCAAAGACCATCTAAGATTACCCAGGCTAGTTCTGTACAAACTACTTATTTTATTATTACTTATTTGAAAGATCTTAACAGATAACTGAACTATGCAGAACCATTCTCAGGAAAAAAAAAAAAAAGAAAAATAGAGAGAATTTTGAGTAAGATTACGGTGTGTGGTCTTCTCTTGTCTTTTTGCAGATGAAAAGCAAAAGCAAAATTAGTAAAAATTTCATGCACTATATTTTCACTACCCTATATCAGCTACAGAAACTTGTGCAGTTCAAAATTTACCTACAAAAACAGTTTGAAGTTTCATTAGAACCTTTGCTACTATGTCTTCTTTAGGAATAGTTTAGATTGAACTCTAAATTGCAAAATTAATTTTAATTTGAGAACATTTAACACTGGCTATTGGAACAGATACTTATTTCTGTGACACCTGGGAAGCAGTCTATCAGGGAAGCATCCATCATTTAGTATGGCCCAAGCACTGCAGCTTAAAAATTATGGATGTTCTATTCCTGTTAGTTGCCCTGAATTCTTGGAAAGATCACGGTGGATATTATTGTAATCTCTTATTTCTTCCAATCTGCAGCATTTTCTGTATGCACTTAAGATGCAAATGTAAATCAGCTGTAGTCTTATTAAACTTCATCTCCAATGACAGAAATAAAAGTTAAAATGATACTAACACTGAGCCATATTCGCCAGAGCAAGGAAGAAAGAAGTTAGGCTGATGTGATGTTCCCTCAATCCCTACTGTTTGGGATTTTTTACTACAAAAGCAAATATGGCATGTACCTATCCCACTTGAGAGATAATGTGAAACTTCAGCAATAAACTGAACAGTATGATTTCAGAGATCATATAAGTCTCATCATAGTACACGGATCAAATTTCTACGATGTGTACCTAGTATGCTACCTTGATGTTTATTATTTTTACAAATATTGTACAAATTAGAGAAGAAGAGGAGAAGGATATAGGTGATAAGTACTTGCCCTACTTTCCTCAAAATTTGAAAATCCTTCAAAGTCTATTAAATACTTGAGATGAACAAAAAAACCCTAATTTCTGTCTTACAGAAAGTCTTGATATTTCAGCAATAGCAGACTCAGAATTGTAAAGCAGAATAAGAATGAAATCTTTCAAAAAAGCATCACATAAGATTGTATTAGGAACAAAGTAGACAGAATGATAAAAATAGCAGAGAATAAAGTTTCATATTGATTTTGCTTGACAAAAAAAAAAGAAGACAATAACGGAAATAAAAACTTAACAAAGGAAAAGTTTTGTTCTGCAAAATATTTTTTTTTAAGGAAATTTCTGACCTGGCATAAAAACTGTTTGTGATACTCAGCAAGATCACACCATGCGAGCTCCGGAGATGCCTTAATGATACTTTAAGCTTTCTAACTACAAATTTCTACTAATTCCTACAGTGGAACACTTTTATTATTGACTAAAATATTAATTTACATTTATTTATTTATAGTTAGACATAAAAGTAATTAGACTGTTTTATGTACAAAGTTCTGGGGATGCACAGAATTTTATATCACTAATGAAATGCTTCAAACATAGCTTAAAATAATTACTCTGTGGCATCTGACATCCGAGTTCTGAAATACAGTCAAAAGAACGAACAGATATTTGACATTATATACTGACATGCTCTAGTGGAAATCCATGTGCCACTATAGAAATATTATATGGACTGGTGTGTGATATCATACCTCCTAGAAAATATATTATGTTAATGATTGTATGGCATTATCAGAACTTCTAAGGATTTTATACATTTCCTCCACGGAACTGCTGGATGTAGCTATCTATCTTAGTGCAGGTTCTGTTTCCCTTGTCAAGCTCTCATGAAGTTCATCAGTTGGACATCAGAAAGTAATTCTGTTGTTTATCCAGTAAAATGCTGATGGGGAACATATTTTCTCATGAAGTTTGAGCATCTATTAAGTCAAATTTAGCTAAGTTTATATTAATATATTTCCTAACCTGCTTATGAAAACAAGCCAACCTTTTCTGGATGCTACCAAATTATTCTGATGAGCAGTTTTAAACAATAATAACAACTTCCTTATTTTGTTGTTTTAAACTATTTGGAAAAGGCAGAAAATTCCATTCTGGGAATTTTATGAAAACTGATTTATGAACAAATAAGTTAGAAACCTTCAATGAATAATAACTATGTTGTAAATTACTACAATAAGTTAATCTCATTACCTGTGACTGACTTCTTGTTCTGCTTAAGACTAAAAACAATGGCAACAAAAATAAAGTGAAAGCACAGAAAACTAGTAGAAGGTATTCTACATTTTATAGCACACCTCTTACATTTCTCTAGTTCCCATGTAGTTTGACAAAAATAAACCGTTGCACTGATAGCGCTTGTGATTCTACTTTGGCACGTGTAACTGATGCCATTGTCAATATATTATTGTGGTTCTACTGTTTCAGAGGCCCCTTGAGTATTCACAGACAGGATTGCAGAGATCCCTTATGAGTCTGGAAGCCACTGTGTTGGGAACTGTGTTGTAGCAACACTGCAAACCTGACTTCTCTGCATATTCCAAGAAGAAAAGCAGCCAAAGCAGTGACAGTACAAGCAGCTTCCAACATCACAAAGTGGATGAAACATTTTGGGGAAGTAAGATAATAGTTTAATCTCCATTTTGAATATTGATCATCTGCTAAGGTTGCTTAAAACGGTGGCAATTAAAAGAATAGGTTTTTCTAATGAGGACCTTGGCCAGCATTTGGACTGATACACCAGACAATATTTATCTTTCAGCAATAAAACGAATGAAGAAAATAACAAGGATGGAGTCCCTCTCAGCAACCTGTTCCAGTGCTTGACCCTCACAGTAAAAACAGAGGTTTTTCTTATGTTTAAATGGAATTTCTCATACTTCAATTTGTGCCCACTGCCTCTTTTGTTTTTACTGTATAGCATCAAGAAAAGTCTTACTCCATCTTCTTTACATCTTCCCACCAGGTATTTATAAACATCAGTCAATGACTCCTGCCCCCAACCTTTCTTCCAGGCTAAACAAACTCCACTATCCCAGCCTTTCTTCTAATGATACTTTAGCTTCAATCCTTTAATGCATTTTGTTACCCTTCATTAGACTTCCTCCAGTAGAACATTGTTTCTCTTGTACCACAGAGTCCAGAATTGGATGTAGCACTCCAGTTGTGTCTCACCAGTGTTAAAGGGAAAGATCACCTTCCTTAACATGCTGGCAATGTTCTGCCTAATGCACCCCAGGTCAGCCATCCAACCTGTACTAATACATGGGGTTATGCCTTCCCACATGCAGGTTTTTGGCATTTTCTGTTGTTGACCTGCACAAGGTTCCTGCCTGCCCATTTCACCAGCTTGTTCTGGTTCCTTTGAATGACAGCACACTCATCTGGTCTACCAACTACTTCTCCCAGTTTTGTATTATCTGTGAACCTTCTGAAGTTTCACTCTATCCCACTATCCAGGTCAGGAATGAATCTTGGGTATGGGACCCAATACTGACCCTGGGGGCAAACTGTTTGTGACTAATCTCCAGACAGAGTTCAAGCTATTGGTAACAACACTTTGAGCCTGACAGTTCAACCAGTTTTCATTTCTACTCACTCTCCACTTATCTGGTCCATACTAGACTAGATGGACACTCTTCACGAAGGTTATAGAACAATTTATTCTCCTTTCTTTGTGCTGATCTCTCCTCTAAAGTCCAGTAAAGGCATTTAAAATAGCTTATAGGAAAAATCTCTTTACACTGCTTGTCATAATGCTTTGGAGACAAAGTGGATTTCTGCTACACTGAAGATAAATCTTTATATATCCATTTTCCCTATATAGTCAAGTTCAAAAAGTAAACATCTCCATTTATCTGTATCACTGTACTGTTTTGCTTCCTAGGTATAATGACTTGGTCTGAGACTATTCCTTCTTATTTTAATTCCACCTTCTCTACTGTTTACACATGTTAGATTGCTAACATTTTGAGAAAACAGTAGCCCTGCTGCCCCCAACATATGAGTAAAAGCCAATCACTGAAAAACTTTGGGTTTTTTTTCTGTAGAAAAGTTACTAAAATTAGTTTTAGGAAGCTTATTTTCTTTGTTAAAAATCAAGTTTTCATAATTCTGTTTGATCTTTCTTGAGAATCTTCCTTAGTTCTCTTCCTATTGATTAGAAAAAGAATGGTTTATCTCAATATTCCAGTCTTGAGTGCTTGTCTTAAAAAGCTTTACTGAAGATTCATTAAAACTTGCCCTCTGTGCCTTAGCAATCTAAATCTGATTTTGTGACCTTTATGTCTTGCTTTAAAAATTTCAATCTGTTTTAAATCACTAGTTTAGTTAGTTTTTTTTCCATTTGCCTGCATGAAAATACTCCTCATTCACATTAACTGTTTAGACTCTCACTCACGTACAGTATGATTAATGCCTAAAGTAGAGATGTGTTAAGTGTTTGCTTTGACCAGCTTATTTTTTCCACTTTGGATTTCTTTTTTTTATTTTCTTTGAGTCTTTTTTGATATGTATGAATTTACTTCACACTGGAAGCTGACAAGAGGCTTATGGCATTCTTATTTTTTCTCCTTTAAACAGGCTTTATCTAAGCAATACCAAATGTTATTGCTGCAGTGCAGTACCTTTTCTTCTGGATCGCAGGGCAAGCTATTTACTTGAAGTATCAAATGATGGAGAAGGGACTAATACAAACTCATGCATAAATTCACTTGCCTTCAGGATCAACCTTTTGACCTACTTGAAGACAATGATTAAGCTATTTCTTACTGTCTGTGCAGCTGTCCTACACAGATTTACAAGCTATGACTTGTAGCTTTTATAAGCTACTCTCCTTCTTTGTTTTTATCATCCATTAATTCAAATATGTGATGTTGAGAAAAACATAAGAAAGCTAGCAAATCACACTCATTAATGGATATAAAGTACACCATCTCAATGAAACAATCTTACTTTTTAAAAATGTATTTCAAGCATTAATTGTGTATATACTGCAGCTATTACATAAAATTGGTATAGATATCAATGTTCCAAAAAGGAAATATCTATAGGTTTTCTATGTCTGTGAAAATTCTATGTGAGGGACAATATTATTTTCCAACTGCAGAATATCAAAAACTTACACCTAGGTCAGAGATCCTTAACAGAACTCCAGACTGAGCTGGCTAGTTTGAAGTGGAGTGAAAATAATAGTCACAAATAAACATTACTGAGGAAGAAAAGTTACATTTTTTTTGTGAACACTCAAGTAAAAATAATATGGACCCTCTGATATGATACTTCCACAGGTAAAATTTATGCTAGTTTTTCTGGATTATGCTTAGTTTACTTGACTGAATAGCGTTGACTGTATTTTCTGCTAGAAGTTTCACTAATTAATTAGAACACTTCTTCAATAAAGAAAATCATTAGTATTAGCAAATCATGTCCATATAACCAGCCTTCAATCCCCAACTCTGTGGTGCAAATTAGCTAAAACATGTTGTCCCTACACTGGGGTTCTTCACCCAGGGTGTGAGACGCCAATCAACACACTGAGTCAAGGTATTAGTCTTTATTTCAGTTCTGCAGAATAGGGTGCCAGATCACCTCTCAAGAAGCATGTTGAGCTTTATAGTGAGCAATTGTAGTGGATTAATAAAACAGCTCTCATCTACTCGTAGAATCATAGAACGGTTTGGGTTGGTAGGGACCTTTTAAGAACGTCTAGTTCAACCTCTCTGCAGGGGGCAGGGACATCTTTCACTAGATCAGGTTTCTCAAATTCTCACCCAGCCTGACCTTGAACACACCCCATGATGGGGCATGCATAGATTCTGTGGGAAATGTGTTCCACTGTCTCATTGTAAAAAATTTCTTCCTTGTGTCCATTGTAAAAAGCTGCTGGTAACATGTTTCTTTCTATTTTTCTTATAGGCTCCCTTTATATTTCAAAAACCCACACTAAGGTCTCCCTGGAGCCTTCCTTTATCCAGGCTGAGTAGCCCTGACTCTCTCAGTCTTTTTTTATAGGAGAGGTGTTCCATTCCTCTGATCATTCTTGCAGCCCTTCTCTGAACCCACTCTAAAAGGTCCCTTTCTGTCTTGTACCATAGCTAAAAAGGTATCATCAGAAACAAGACACAGAGTCAGGCTCTCAGAAACTGAAAAAAAGTTGAAAGAAGGCTTAGAAATCCTAGAAATAATTGTGTTTATGGAAATATGAGCTTGTGGACATTCTTTACTCACTGATACCCTCTTCTGAGCAATGTAAGACATTATGTTACCTTGGCAATCAGAGAAGGGACTACACTAGAATTAGTAATATCTATCTGCCTAGATACATCTAGATTTGGAAT